>JARHVA010001240.1:2730000-3110000 GCA_037957365.1 Torreya grandis | reverse complement strand
TCACTACATATAATTTACTAGATTCTTTTACAAATTTTTAGTGAGATTCTTTTTCCATTTTATATTTATATGATGTTGGAGTACTAGTTTAATATTGGTTTAAATTTGAGTATTATTAGTGTAATTATTGAGTTTCATGGGTCCTTAGCACATCGTCACAATAACCTTTAGTTGTCATTATATTCCCCTTAGATTTTATCATGTTATCCTCCCTCTCTTTTAAATGTTGACTTGAAATTTTTAAAATGTTAAAAACATAAAGTGTATAGTTTTGATAGGGTTGTTTTGGATCCTTTTATCTCAAATACAATGTGACTTTTATTTTGTACTTATCATTTTTTTCAACTATTGTATGTTAATTTTACATGTCAATATGGTCAAAATTTGTATTGAAGTAATCTATATATACACAAAAATGATAGTGTATTAGGCATCAAGATTCATGTCACCCTTGAAATGAATTCATCATTTTCATAAGAATTCATTGACTATTTATTATATCATTTTTAGAAATCAAGCAACTGTTAAAGTATTCACTGTAGCTCTAATGTTTACATTAGTAACACTATGCATTTCGATGACTTTCCTAGATGATGAATTATTACAATTATTGGAGTGTTATTTTCGATATTGTACACAATTGAGGCCCTGAAAAATATTAAGGTAGCTAACTAAGCTATTCTCATATTTAACCCAAGTGTCAAAACATATTTTATTTTCCTTATGGTTAATTATTTAATATCAAAATTTAGGCAAAGATAAAAAGTGCATTTTCTCGAGTGAGTGAAGAAAAGTTTCATAAAATTGACCAAGGCTTTTAGAGACCTAGATATGTCTAACCCACATGTAAAAACATATTTTAATTTCATCACACTTAAAAAAATGTCAACTTCACATGTTCCAATGATTTATGAAACCTTAATCTTTTAAACTCATCTCAATTACACAATGATGAATAAATTGAGGGATGTTTGTTTCTTTAATAAGGTTGTTACTTTTCCTAATAATTTATGTTAACAACTCCTAAAATCATTTTATTTGTCTCTCTTCAAATAACTCCAATTTGGTGACCACTCTCAATGTTTTATTATACTTGAGCCAATTTCATTTTAGATTGGCCATTAGAGAATTCAATGATTCTCTATTTATATTTATCATGTGGTGTAGAACAAACATATTCTCTACTCTCATTCTTATTTAAATATCACCATAAAACAATCTCACATCTATCCATATAGGAAATAAATCTCATTTGAAATATGATTATTTCTCACTCTATTTAATTCCTCCCCATATGGAACATAAATAAGCTAGATAATTCTAAAGATCTTAATGATGGTGACCTCGTTGCTTTGATCTATGTTATCTTGGACTATGATGAAAATGGTGGAAAGAGAGAAGGAAGGTGCATAGGGGAAGGAGGGTGCAAAGGGGGAGAGCATAGGTCATAGCTACAGGGCAGCATTAGGAGTGGAGCAGTCGGCCCAAGGAGTGCAACAGTCAGCCCAGGGAGTGCAGCAGTCAGCCTAGAGCCTGAGGAGTGCTGGAATGGTTTTTCCCCCACTGTTTCCAGGTCCATGTGATGTTGAAGATCCAACTGGCATGAGACTTCCCAAGGTCAATGGATGCTTGGAAAGATGCAAGGAGAGGCCCAAATTGGTCATACCTATGGACATGATTGCTGAGGATATCGAATATTATACAAATCATTCTCTATATTGCAAGTTTTTGGGGCTCAGGACTTCGTTCCAATTCTTGGAAGTGTGGGCTCAAAGGACATGGGTGCCAGAAGGAGAAATGGATATCACAATGTTAGCCAATAGTTATTTTATGGTCACTTTTACCTGCTTGGCTGACTGTAGTAGAGTCTTTGCTGGAGGTCCATACTTTCACAATACGGTGGGGTTGTTTATCAAGTTGTGGCATGTTGGTTTTATACCTTCAGAGGAATTTCCAAATCATGTTCTGGTGTGGGTGCGACTGCCTCACTTTTTGATGGAATTCTATCATGAAGATACCCTGCAATTGCTTTTGTCCCTCCTAGGAAGGCCAGTTGGTTCATCAATGTCAATCGTTGGGAAAAAGGTAATGACTTATACCCACATTTGTGTTGAAATTGATCTTAGTAAGCCAATACCTGATGCTATTGAAATGAGTGCAGGATCCTTTTCCCGGGTACATCAATTGGATTATGAAACTCTTCCCTTTCACTGTCATATTTGCCATGCTTATGGTCACTTGTAATGATGGTGTCCCAAATCTAAAACCTTTGAATCTCAACCTGCTCAACTTACTCATAATCTACCTAGAATTGATAAAGGGAAGGGTCTGATTCCATGTGAGATGCCAAAAATTGATGGTTTTATCCTGGTTAAAGGGTGATATAGAAGCAAGGGTCAAAAATAGTCTTTAAAGGAAAGACAGGCAGATGACTCACTTAACAGATTTGAAATTCTAGATGACCTTAACCAATAGGAGGTGAACCCAGGGTTGATGATTTTGGATTAGTAGATTTGAGGGGCCAGCCCAGGCGAACAATGTTTTAGTTGATTTAACTGAATCATAGGATGTTGGGGATGGACACATGGATATGGACCAATAGATGTTGATATTGGATGTTTTGACTTCCTTAGTTGTTCCTTCTAAAGAAGATGGGAATTTATCTTTAATAGGGAAATCTAGAGAATTAGGAGCAGCAAGGAGTAGTAAATCTTCTCCTCACTTGGGACTTTTGCAAAAAGACCTTAAGAAGGGTGGGGGGAGAAATCGGTCAAGCTTGGCAGGAAAAAAGACCTGGAAAAGATGAAACTAATGGGAGAGACTTTGGTGGAGTCGGGATCAGTGAAGACTCTGGATGCTCACTTTCTAAATCCTTTGAAATGATTGTACTATCTTGGAATGTAAGGGGTTTGAACAACAGCCCTAGACAAAATGATGTTCACAACTTGATTAGAAGTCAAAGACCTGATGTCCTTTTTTTGCAAGAGACTAATCTTTCAGTAGATGTTATGTCCAAATTAGCACCTAAGTTGTGGAGACAAGGGGATTGTCAATGCATTGGGGCTACCAGATCTTTAAGAGGATTAGCTTTCCTTTGGAACCCCTGCAAGATCGGCCTCATAAGATGGTTGTCCTCTAAGTCTTCCTTGACTATGATGGCTTCCAGCTTTGAGATGGGGGAAGTCATTCTTCTATCCAAGGGTAAACAATCCCTATGGGGCCACATAAGTTTTGTCCGCAGCTTGGCTCCCCTCCAACCTTGGATTATGGCTGGAGATTTTAACGCTATTTTGGATTTGACTAAAAAATGTGGTGGTATGACAAAGCTTGACCCCTCTGCTTTACTAATGTGAAATTACATTGAAGTTTTGAATTTAGTCGACATTCAGCCCAACAACAGATAGTTTACTTGGAACAATCAGAGGACTAGCCAACATTACATTGTTGAGAGACTGGATCATTTTTTGGTTTCTGGCTACTAGGTTGGGGGTATGTGGTCTATAGGGTCTTAAATTTTGGACCAGAGAGGATCGGATCATTGGCCTATTAAGTTGAATAGTGTTTCAAAGTACCAGCCTTGCTCCCCTTCCTTCAAATTCCAACTCATGTGGCTGCGAGATCAGTCATTGTTCGAATGTGTGGCCAACTAATGGAGGTGGGGCAGGCCTGCCCATGGTACGATGATGTATATTTTTGCTAAATCACTGCAGTTTGTGAAGTCTAATCTTAACTATTGGAATCATCAAAGCTTTGGGAATATTTTTAAGGCTGATGCACAGGCTACGCTTGATGGTATCATGACAACAATTAGAGAGGAAGGATTGACTGAAATCTTACTTTAAGATGAAGCTCAGGCTGTGAAAGACTTAGAGGAATGCGAGCTATGGGACGAAGTGTTTTGGAAGTAGAAAGCTCGGATAGAATGGCTCCAAGAAGGTGACAGAAATACTTCTTTTTTCTTTCAATCATCCAAAGCTAGGAGGCATGGCAACTCTATCTCGGTCTTGGTCAATGAAAGAGGTGAGTAGCTTAATTCCTTTCCTGCAATGTCATAGGAGGTGGTGCAGTATTTCTCTACTCTTTTTAGGGAAGATGTGAATGAGGAATTATCAGAAGAAGCATAGGTTCTATAGTGCATTCTTCCCTTGGTGACGTGTCAAATGAATGAGAATTTAATGAAGGATATCACACTTGGGGAGCTTGAGGCGACTATATCCTAGATGAAAAAGGGGAAAGTGGCTAGTCTTGATGGCTTCCCAGCTGAATTCTATCAAGAATTTTGGGATATTATCAAATTGGACATTTTAGCTATTGTTCAATAATCTCAGTGGAATAAGCAAATGCTTAAGGATTCAAATGTGACTTATCTCGCCCTCACACCGAAATGTGAAGGAGCTGATAGGCTAAGTCAGTTTCGCCCTATATCTCTTTGTAATGTTGTTTATAAAATCATATCTAAAATCATTGTAGAAAGGTTAAAAACTAGGCTCAACGATGTGATTTCTAAAGAACATAGTGGTTTTGTGGAAGATAGGCAAATTCTTGATGGTATTGTCATAGCGGTTGAGTCCATTCACTCCATGGCCAGCTCCAAGGATAAGGCAATGTTTATTAAGCTAGATATGGCCAAGGCTTTTGATAGGGTCAGATGGTCATTCTTGTGGAAGGTTCTCAAAGCTTTTGGTTTTGCAAATGAATGGACCCAATGGGTCATGAGTTGCATTTCCTTAGTTTCCTTTTTGGTGCTTATCAATGGGGAACATACAGAGTTATTTGGTGCCTCTAGGGGGCTGCGACAAGGAGATCCCTTATCTCTGTATCTCTTTCTTCTTCTTGCTAAAGGCTTGGGGAGGATGATCAGAAGGAATAGAGAGGATGGGCATATTTAAGGTTGGTGATGGGTGGGTGAATTGTTGGCGTAGTCTCACTTTTAATTTTCTGATGACACGGTTTTGATGGGCATGGCCACAATGAGTGAAGCTGCCAATTTGCGCAGGGTGTTGGATGTTTATCTAATGGCCTCAGGGAAAAAGTTCAATGAAGAGTAGTCATTTATCTTCTTTAATACACCAACTCCCATACAACAGTGAATTGCTCAGACTATGCATCTCCAAATTGGGACTTTCCCCTTGATTTATCTGGGTATTCCTATTATAGCTGGCCATATACGTAAAGAATCCTAGCAAAATATTTTGGATAAATTTTGGGTGAAGGTGAATCATTGGACTCACAGGTGGCTTTCTTTTGTAGGCTGGGTCCAATTAATTCAATCTGTGGTGCAGGCTTTGCCCATTTATAGATGTATGCTTCAGGTTGCCTCGGTGAGAATTGTTAAAGAATTTGACTCGGTTACTAGGCAATTTTTATGGGCTGGTACTTTGATGACCTCAAAATGGAGCTTAGTTAGATGGGAGATGGTCTGTATCCCCAAATAACATGGGGGGCTTGGCCTAAGGTAGATGGACTTAAATGGAGTTGCTTTGGTGGCTAAGCTTTATTGGTGCTGGTACAATGAACAAGATAAGGCCTGGGCCAGAATTCTCTCTCAAAAGTACTATTCAGGGGCCACTCAGAGTGATATTCCTCATTATCCACTCATTGGGAAAGGCTCAGTGATATGGAGGACTCTCAAAAAAGGGGTTGCTCTTATTAAGGAAGGCTTATTCTAGATTTGTAAGTGGGGATCCAAGGCTCTCTTTTAGATTGATTCTTGGGATGGTAACCCTCCCATTATTTCTCAATTCCCTAATATGTCAAACCTTTGCCAGAGATTCCTTGATACTGGTTGGTCTCGAGTGACTTTAAATCATACATTTCCTATGGACAGTTACAGGTGGCAAAATGGAAAGTCCCTGAGGTTTGGCCGGTTGTTGGAACACAGGAGGAGCATGATGAGCTACTGAACCTCCTTTCTAGATGCTGATGTAGCTCCCTCCAAGAGGAAGATGAGCTTGCTTGGTCTCCCAATCCTAAAGGAAATTACACAGTTGCTTCTAGATATCAGGCTTTATCATCTTAGAGATTGGGCAGGGGAGAAGTGCAATGGTGGAGACAGGTCTGGAATAAATTCTCATGGCCAAAATGCAACTGCTTTATTTGGTTGTTATCTTAGAACAGGTGCTTGACTTGGGACAATCTCTGGAAAAGAGGCTTCTAAGGCCCATCCGTTTGTGTTATGTGTGGAGTGGCTGAGGAGGATTCTGCTCACCTATTTTTTCATTGCTCCTTTGCTTCGCAACTCTAGCATTATTGGTGGGATGTATGGCAGTGCCCCTATCTCCATGTTTCATCCTTGGTTAATTTTTGGAGTGGTGTGGGAGAAACCCCCTCAAGGATGGCTTTTCTACAGAATGTTTGGTTAGGGGGGCCCATCTTGCTGTGGCAGCTTTGGTTGGATAAAAATAGGTGGATATTCCAAAATGAGAGGATTATGGCATAAAAAGTATGGCAGAAAGTTTTAGGGATGATTCAGAAGACTGTGCAAGCCAAGAGTGAGGTTTGTCTCCCTTTATCCAAACAAAACAGTGAGGTGGTGGCACACCTAGGATTCAAGTGATTTGTAGGTAATTTAGCTTATGTCAGGAGAGGTTGATAAGGCAAAGAGAAGATTCATAGGGACGGTCAGTGGCAGTACCCTCACAATGGGTTTCTCAAGATCAATACGAATGACTCTTCCAGGGGCAATCTTGGCCTTGCGAGTATTGGTGGGATAGGTAGAGACTCTGAAGGTATGGTGATTTTTCTCTTTTCGGTCCATGAGGGGATGTAAACCAATAACATGATGGGAGGCCATGCTATTCTCTATGCTCTTGAGAAGGCTCAGGTGTTGGGTTGGTGTAGGATCATTTGTGAATCAGATTCTCAAGTCGTGATCAACCTACTTGTTAAGAGGAAAGTGCTCGATGTCAATTGGCAATTGGTTGGGATTATGCAGCAGATTTTGAGGATTAGCTCACTCATGGATACAATTAGGTTTATTCATATTCCCCGTGAATGGAATAGAGCAGTGGATTGTTTGGAAAAATGGACGTCCAAGTATTTAGATGGTGGTAATTCTAAGGATTGGGAGTCTCTCTTCTCAGAGCTTCGCTTTAATCTGGAACGTATTATGGAGGAAGATAGGAAGGCTCATATCAATAAATAGGTGGATTCATCCCTAGTTTTTCTGCGCTTGTTGTTTTCCTTTGGGGATTTCGGTCCCCCGTTCTTCTTGTAATGCTCTTGTTCTTTTATTAATATATTTTTACCCTTTTTATTTTTAAAAAAATTCATCCCCACATGTATTATTTTTCATGATATTCATAGGCCGAGTTGAATTCTATAATATAATTCTATCATTTTATACTTATTTTATTTATCCACATGAATGTTTTAAAAAAAAATCCACATAAATTTATAGTTTTTTTTGTTAATATTTGGACATTTATTTATGTTAATATCCCATCTACTCATCCATTTGGGATTTTGTTTCATCCATGTGTTCTTTCTCATATGTTTTATGTTTCTTATTAATCTCTATAATTCTTCTATATTTTTCTTAAGAAATATTAATAAATATTAAGAAGGTAAATTTGAATGGAAATAATATAGTTTATTTTTTATAACATAATATTAAATCATCTTCACACTATGGAAGAATAGATTGCCTTGAATAATCTCAATATAAATCATAATATTTTTATCACTAAAGTGGATAAATGAAATGAAACAATAGTTTTAAATAAGATTGATTACAATTGAAAGATGCATGACCACTTCTAGACTAATGGGAGCTATATGGCATTAAATTCTAGCTTAATTTCCAAATTATTTGGAATCACTAATAAAGATATAAATTAATCCACTTTTGATGATATCATTAAGAAGTGACTCCTTCCTAAAAAATATATCACTCTTATAATCTATGGTGCCCACTCAATACACAAGGAATGTGTCACAATTAGATCTTTCATTCATACAACTAACTTGCCCATGTGTGCCTTATCCTCCTTCTTAGGCAATGAATTTAAACCTTTATTAGGAAAACCTTATTCTTTTCTCAAATACTCCACAAGTTTTTATTATTTAATTAAGGATAGGAAGGTCCATAACAAGGAATTTTATTTAGATTTGATGTTGTGTCACTTTTAAAAAAGATGTTTATCGACAACATAATTAAGGTAGTATGTAGTCGTAATGATGAGGAGATTACTTAACTAGTAGAATTTTATTTGAAGTCCAATTTAATTAATTTTTTAGGGGCCGTTTATGTACAAACATAAAGAATTGCAAGGAGTTCCCCTTTTCCCCCTAGTATAACTGATTAGTTTATGTAATATTTTGAATACTTATATTTAAAGTCCTTCCCTTTAAAATCTAAGTAGTGGATACTATACTTATATAACACCCATGTCAACTAGCCTCATGGTTTATAGAAACTATATGACTTCCATACCCACTTAAATGATGTTGTTGATAACATTAAGCTCACAAAGGAATTATAATTTGAAGGAAAACATCCCTTCTTAGATATCCTCCTTTCTAAAAAACTTTATGGATCTTTATCCTAACATGTTTATATAAAATCTACCCACACTGATCTCCACCTATGTGTGTATCTACACCATCATCTTTTTCAAATAAACAGGGCTACTTATAACCCCTTTTATGAGATATTTAAGAATTTATGATGATGATCACTTATACAATGAGATCAAATATTTGACTAATTTTTTCAATAAAATTGGTTACAGGAGGAAAGAAATTTATAGATCATTAAAATCAACTAGGAACACACTTATTGGACATAAAATTTTGGTTGTATTCCATAATAAACCCACTGCTTCCCTCTCATGTGTTTAAGGAATTTATAACAAAATTACATAAATTTCAAATAGTAAGAACATCCATACTACCTTTCTCCCTCACAAAAAAATTATGAGGTTGGTAAGGTTGTTCAAAAAAAATTATAACCAACTCCTGGAATTTGAGTTTATAAAATATATTTCTCTTGTTGATATTGGGGAGACATGTCACTCTTTCAACATGAGGGTTAATAAACATGTTGTAGATATAAACAATGAAATATTTTCAAGTATGATAAAAATTTGATTAGGGATGGTGGCCTATAATCGAAAAATTATGTGAGTTAATCATTAATTTACTTTAGAAATGATGCTATGAATATGAGAATCTTATTTTTTAATCTTTTATATTCTTCAATGAATGGTTTCATATTGGATCTTGGAATGTTGTAGGTCATGTCCCCACTTGTTTCCTTGGGTTTTTTTGTGTCTCTTAATGTTGATTTTTTTCAATTTACCTAGTTATTTCCCTACTTTTTATTCATATTTAAATTTAAATTTTATAATTTATATTCATCAATTCTTTTAGATGTTCTAATATAATTTATTAAAAAATTAAAAATATATAAATCTCTTTGCCTCCTACTTAATTGATACATATAAAAAATTAATGAATTTATGATTTTTATAATTTAATTAATTTTTATTGTTGTTGTTCTTGGAGGTGCTACATTATAGTTTATAAGCATTAAAAAACTAAAATAAATTAATATTTATTTTTATTATATTAATAAAATACATTTAATGCACTTATTTAATATTTTTGTTTATTTTTTCCAATTACATGACAACATAATACTACATTGCTAACATTTATAAATAGAAAACTATATCTACAATATGATCATACTATTATCTCATGCAGATGATGGTTATAGAGTGTAATAAAAAATACTTAGTTTAGAAAAAAAGAACATGATTTAACTAGAAAAATTTGTCTTTTTATTTATCTTCACATTATCAAAACTAGATTTTATTTTTTTAAGGAATTGTAGGAGATAGTTATAATATGAATAAATGGATTATAACTGAATACAACACAAATATATCAATTCAGTTAAAAAATTATAATTAATTATATATTTTTGTAATATATAATCAAAGGTTCTTTCTAAATTCTAGATATTTTTATGTTGTATAGCTTTATAAATAGCCATTATGAAATGAATCATATTATTATGATATTTTTCAATACAATATCATTTAAATACCATTAAATTTGTATAGTCCTCATTCTATATAGTAAAATCCTTCACTGGAACCAATCACCTCCTTTAATTATTTGTATATCCATAAAACAGCAACATATCTTCCAAATGTAGTCTACTCTTCTATTTTTTTCTTTTATTTGATGTTACAAATAAATAGTTTTTTAATTTTTTTATCATTTGATATTGAAACAAGAGTTATTTATACCTTGCATACTTTAATTAAGTTGAGTATTGTTAATTTTAAAAAACACAATGCACATATATATATATATATATATATATATATATATATATATATATATATATATATATATATATATTAAATAGTTTATTATAAATAAAATTGAGTATTCTTTGATTAAAAAATAAAATTATATAAAATAAAAATATTTAAATAAAATTTTGATAGTTTTAATAAATAAATAAATATAATATATTTAAGTTATGATTGGGTTGTACATGGTGAATTATAAGATTTATCAATTAAAAATATATTAATATTTTTATTAATTTAAAATATATAATAAATATAAAATTGTTTAAAATTAAAAAAATGATTGTTTTTATTTATAACTTTAAAATTAATAATTTAAAGAGTCTTAAGACCATAAAATAACATGATAATATAGAATATGATAAGAAATAAAAAATTTAAGAGAAAAGGTAAATACCATTTCAAAAATAATTAAAATGGATCTTATTAAAAGTGATTAATTTATTTTATATAAATACTTTTTTCATTGGCATATATCTCTTATATAAATCATACATAACATACATAATATATATAGTTTATCATGAAAAAGAAATTTATTTTTTGAGATAGACTCCCTAATGCATGTTTTCTAAAGATAACCCTGAACTATTTTTGTTTGAGAACTTGGAGTAGAAATGGATTATATCCTTGGTTCTCCAATCACCAAATTTTTTTGAGTAGTGATCTTGGTTTAGTACTTGAAGAACATTCTAGTATTTGGTGACCATGGATTTTTGTAATGGCTTTTTCTAGTGTGCTAGGAGTAGTTCCTTGGTGGTGCTTCCCTCTTGTAGACTAGGACTACTCTTGGATTTGAATTTTTTGGGCTTCATTTTTTTGGTCTTCTCTCTTTTATTTATCTTGTTGACTTTTTAATTTCTTGGCTTTCTATCTTTCTTCCCTTCTCCTTCTAATCTTTTGGAGGCTTCTTATGTATTTCTTGGTTGATCTACTAGCTAAATCCTTTTGCACCATGAGGCACTTTCCCTTATTTTATATATATATATATATATATATATATATATATATATATATATATATATATATATATATATATAAAACATAGAATTACAAATTAACATGCTAAATTAGAATATGATATGAAATAAAATTTTAAGAGAAAATGTAATTACCATTTTTGAAAGAATTAAATGGAACCTTATTAAAAGTAACCAACTTATCTTATAAAATTATTTTTTAACTAACATACATAGTTTACATAAATCAATGTGCAATTAAAAAATGATCATAAGTTCTTTCCAATTGTTTGACTCTCTGTAAAATATATCATAGATTATACTTTTCAACATAGAGCATAGATTATTTTTTAATGTTATTCTATCCTAGGATAAGAGCATTCCATATATAAATAATATGAAAATGTTTCAAATAATTTACTTTACATTTTATTTCCTTTGATGTAATTTTAATCACATTAAATTATTTATGTATTTTATTCAAATCATTTAAAGATTAAAAATAATATAATTTTAATTTAGGCTCAATTATTAGAAAAAAAAAATAGTGCACCATTTAGAATGAACTCTATGCGACATTTTAAAACGACCATGTCATATGTATATTCTTGTAAAAAAAATTAGTGTTTTAGTGTTTATTTTGATTAAAGATGAATTTAATTTAATTCAGATTTTTATATTTATAAGAGTTTAAGAATAGTTTATTACATGAATCTAGTATAATAAGAAAGTGTTGAAGGCATCTCCTAAATATATAAAAAGAGAAACAAAATTAATGAGAAACAACAATTCTAATATTTGATGATGCTATTTTTATCCATGATAAGATGATATACATTATTATAATAAAAATAAAAAATATATATTGTTTTTAATTAATAAAGTATTGTCATAAATTCAACCTTCAAAATGGAAAAGTGACAAAGAAGGTCAAATATGAGGCCAAAATTGGAAGCGAAAAGAAGGGAAGACTAGGAAATGGTGTGATTACCACAAATCTAAAATTCATTCTAAAGAAAAATGTTGAGCCATCAAGTTCCTGCATTCTAAGTCACAATTTTCAACATCTACTACTCTACCTCATACACACCCTGTAGTCAAAGAGGATGAAAAAGAGATTGTGGATGCTGAGCTCGATGCCATCGTTGCTTCATCATAGACCCACAAAGAGAGGATAGATGATAAGAAAAGGTTGTTTCACTCTAAGTTATGGGTGTAATATAAGCCTCTACATTTCATTCTTGATAGTGGGAGTCAAAAGAATTTAATCTTTGATAATGTTATGAAAAGCCTAAATTTATCCATGAAACCTCACCCAAAGCCATACAATATTAGATGGTTGAGTCTAGGGAGAAACCTCCATGTCACCCACCAATGTATTATTTCATATGCAATAAAACCTTTTCAAGATTAGGTCTTATGTCATGTGATCAATCTAGATGTTTACGGTGTACTCTTTAGTCAGCCATTCATGTATGGTCAACATGGAATTTATGGATCAAGAACTTGAAATATCACCCTCACTCTTAGAACATGATGCTATAGGGTACTATAGGTACCACCTTCTAGATCTATCTCCTTGATTAGTGCCAATAAATTAATTCTCATGGTGGTCAAGCCACAAAAATATAAAAGGGTTGATGTTGTATCCCTGACAACACAAACAACATAACAATATAAGTAAATAGATACCAAGCTAAATAAGTTTATGGCCTTCCATCCACATATTGATGGTGAACAATCGATCCCTGCACATCTCCACAAAGCACAATCCATTCTAAGTATGCATCAGGTATCAAATCAAAACACAACTACCACACTTGATGAAAAATCTTGATGTAATGGGAACCATTAATTCTCAAGAAGGGAGGAATGATCTGAGAAATATTTCAAGTGACAATTTGGGTGAAGGTTCTACCCCAATTAGTGGTAGAACTTTTGGGAGCCATAAATTTTGCACCATAGCTCCGTTTGACTCCCTACTTGAATTGTTGGAAAGATAAGAATGAGGGGAACATTGTGAGATGTCATAGAGCTCCACTCAGTAGAATTTGACCCTTGAAACTAAAATAGAGGTTCTCCAATTTTCAATTTTAGTAATGCAATATAAAAATAATAAGTTTCTAAAAATATTAATTCCTCATCTTCTATATTGTTGTGAATCATTGAAGACAAACCACTTAATCTCCTTCAACATTAGTGACCTTCCACATCTTCCTCCTACCTTCAAAATATGTATAAATGAAGATGTAACCTGAAAATGAAATTAGACATCTCTTCTCAGAGATAGGCATATGTTTGGATCTATAAATTTGATCAATAAAACATTTGTTTTTAAAGATATCATTATTATAATTATGTTATTCTTATTTCTTGAATTATATTTCAACCAAAGATCCTGAGTTTTGGATTAGTGGTATCAAAGCAGTTTATCTTAAGAGTGTATGATCTCGAAGATGAGGTTAGACTATAGGAAGCTTAGATGAAAAATACAAGATCCAATAAATTATACATCTATTCACTCCAAATGACCTCAAATGGTAGATAACACTGAGACATCTTATCCTTTCAATGAAATGATGAATAAATCCCTCTAATATAATCAAGTTTATATGCTACAAAAATTCTCCAATAAATCTAGATGGGAAATTCTGGCTCCTCATCTACAACCCCACATCCTTTTAGTGCCCCAATATCCTTCAAGGTATAGGTTAATTTTGATATCCATACATTTTAAGGCAAAATCAATGTTGATGTAGTAAAAAATTATTTAGATAAATTATCTTCCTATTTTTCTATAAATAAATTCATTGATAAAGAGAAGATCATTTTTGCTCTTTTGAAAGCATCATTGCCTGTCAAAAATTAGTGGGAAGTGTAATCAAAGAGATTCAATACAAATGATATTAGTTTTAAGGTGGAACCTATCTAGGATGATTTTATAGAAGTTGTAAATAAAGAATACGACCCCATTAGAGCATATGATGATCTATATATAGAGTGGCAATAACTTCATCAAGGTAAGGAACAGTTTGTTCAAGATTACATTGATATTTTCCATTCTCTATCTATGAGATTGGGCATCTAGGAAAGTGGGAAACACAAGGTTCTCAAATATCATGGTGGACTATAATGATGTATACGGAGGGAGATAGAACTATTTAATTTGGAAACCCTCAGTGAGGCGTACAAGATTGTAGTGAAGATTGAGAAAAAACATGAAATAATTAAAATGAAGAGTCAACATTAAAAATGGAAAAGTGACAAAGAAGGTAAAACATGAGGCCAAAATTGGAAGAAAAAGGAAAGGAAGACTAGGAAATGGTGTGATTACCACAAATCTAGAACTCACTCTAAAAAAGAATGTTGAGCCATCAAGTCCCTAATTTTTGAGTCACAATCATCAACATCTACAGCTCTACCTCATACACACCTTGGAGTCAAAGAGGATGAAGAAGAGATTGTAGATGTTGAGCCTAATGCCATCATTTCTTCATCATAGACCCATGAGGAGAGGCTAGATGACAAGGAAAGGTTGTTTCACTCTAAGTTATGGGTGAAAGGTAAGTCTCTACATTTCATTCTTGATAGTGGTAGTAAAAATAATTTAATCTCTATTAATGATGTGAAAAGCCTAAATTTGTCCATGAAGCCTTAACCAAAGGCATACAGTATTGGATGGTTGAGTCTAGGGAGAAACCTCCATGTCACCCACCAATGTCTTCTATCATATGTAATAAAACCTTTCCAAGATGAGGTCTTATGTGATGTGGTCAATATGGATGTTTGCAATGTACTCTTTGGTCAACCATTTATGTCTGATAGGAATGACATCTATGAATCAAGAACTCAAAGGATCACCCTAACTCTTGGATCTTAGTGTTATAGGGTACTAGAGGTACCACCTTTTATATTTGTCTCTTTGATTAGTGTTAATAAATTCATTCTCATGGTGGTTAAGCCACATAAATCCAAAAGGGCCAATGTTACAGCCTCGAATACATAAAAAACACAACAACAAAAGAAAATAGATACCAAGCTAAAGAAGTTCATGGCCTTCCATCTATAGATTGATGGTCAGATAGAAATGGTGAAAAATTGGGCCCTACACAGCTCCACAAAGCATAGATTCACAAATTACAATCCATTCCAAGTATGCATCAGGAATAAAATAAAAACACAACTGCCACACTTGATGACAAATTTTGATACAATGGGGACAATTAATTCTTAAGGAGGGAGGAATGATATGATCAATATTTTAGGTGAAAATTTGAGTGATAGTTTTACCCCAATTGGTAGCAGAACTTCTAAGAACCATAACTTTTGCACCATAACTCTGTTTGACTCCCCATTTAAACTGTTAGAAATCTAAGAATGAGGGGAATGTCATGAGATGGCATAGAGATTTGATTAGTGCATTTTGACCCTCAAAAACTAAATGGAAGTTCTACAAATTTCAATTTTAGTAGTGAAGTCTAAAACAGTAATTCCTTGAATTCTATATTATTGTGAATCATAGAAGTCAAACCACTTAATCTCCATCGAGATTGGTGACCTTCCACATCCTCCTACCTTTAAAATATGTACAAATGAGGATGTAACCTAAAAAATAAATCAACATCTCTTCTCATAGATAGACATATTTTTAGATCTACAAATTTGATAAATAAAACATCTCTTCTCAAATATAACATTGTTACAATTATGTTATTCTTATTTCTTGAATTATCTTTCAACCAAAACTCCTAAGTTTTGGATCAGTGGTATCAGAGCAATTTGTCTTAAGAGTGTATGATCCTGAGGATGAGGTAAGACTATAAGAAGCTTGGGTGAAAAATATAAGATCCAACAAAATATCTACCTGTTCACTCCAAATGACCTCAAATGGTGGAAAATAATGACACATCCGATCCTTTCAAGGAAATGGTGAACAAAACCCTCATATAGCAGTAAATAGAGATTCTACAACAATTCATCCAAATTTTCCAATAAATCTCGATGAAAAATCTTAGCTCCTCATCTACATCCCCACATCTTTTCAGTGACCCAACACCCTTCAAGGTTTAGGTGAATTTTGATATCCTTACATTTGAAGGCAAAATCAATATAGATGTAGTAGAAAATTGGTTCGATCAATTGTCTTCCTATTTTTCTATAAATATATTCTTTGATAAAGAGAAGATCATTTTTGCTCTTTTGAAAGCATCATTGCCTATCAAAAATTGATGGGAAGTGTACAAGAAGATATTCAGTACAGATGATATTGGCCTTGAGATGGAACCTACCTAGGATAATTTCATTGAAGCTGTAAAGGATGAATAATACCCCATTTTAGCATATGATGATTTGTATATAGAGTGGCAACAACTTCACCCACGTAAGGAACAGTCTATTTAAGGTTACACTGACATTTTTTATTCTCTATCTACGAGATTGGGCATTCAAGAAAGTGAGAAACACAAGGTTATCAAATATCATGGTGGACTACAATGGTATATATGGGGGTATATGAAACTCTTCAATTTATAAATCCTTTATGAGGTGTATAAGTTTACGGTGAAGATTCAGTAGAAGCATAGAAGAATGAATATGAAGAATCAGCATTCAAAATGGAAAAGTGACAATGAAGGTCAAACATGAGGACAAAATTGGAAACAAAAGGAATGGAAGACTGGGAAATGGTGTGATTACCACAAATATGGAACCACTCCCAAGAAAAATGTCAAGCAATCAAATCCCTACTTTTTGTGGCACAATCCTCAATATCTATTGCTTTACCTCATACACACCCTAAGGGAATAATATAGTGGTGAATTTTCATACTTTGGCAAATTTTACATTTTGCCAGTGTGTTTTTTGGCAATTTCTATGCCCTTCCATGGTTTCCTGGTCGCCAAGCTTTCTTGGGTTTCCTGATTGCCTAGCATTGTAATCGCCAAGACAAATGTTACGTTTGAGTTTCTCCCTGGCAGTATTCGCCTTTCACGCAGCCGACTAGGTAGCGCTTAATGTGGAATGTTTGCTAGTTTTAAGTTTTCATTTCATGCAGTATGGGAGAATTTGCCATCGCAGTTTCATTTTATCGTGGAGGAGTCGGCTCCTTTCACGTTATGGGAAGTAGAGGAGTCGGCTCATTTTGCCAACAGTCACACTTTCATTTGTAATATGTATAAAACTAAATTCAAAAAAATAGCAAAGTGACATTCAATAAGTACCGCTCTGCTAGGCGCTAGCACTCCATCAAATTTCTGGCAGTGCACTGCACAGGACACATCGCTCAGGGAAGTAAAGTTTAACTTTAAACAGATTATCAGTGGATTGAGATGTCAAGGGAGGGTGAGTCTGTAACTAATATTGCTCAGTCTCAGGGAAGTGACAAGGGTAAAATCCCCAAGGGTAATGAAGGGATTAATCTTACATCAAAATGCCAAAAACTTAGAGATAATACCATAATGGCTTTATTTAGAATTGACAATGTTTTTGGTCCACCAACTTTGGCAAGTACAAGTGTAGAAGGAAATCAAAATACCTCACCACCACTAGAAGAGCAGGTTGTTATTCAATTAAATCAAAATGCATCAAACGAGGATAACAATGTTCCAACAATAGATGATGTTGTAACAGAGGATAATATTGATGTTGGTAGGAAGAAAAGAAAAAGGAATGTAAAAATGGGGTGGGAGTGGGAAATGAAAAGGACTTTCCAGGTTGATTGGGTAGCAAAGTACTGGTTTATTGAACCAATCACAAACAATGATGAACCACCAACAGAATGCAAGTGTACGATTTGTACCTGGAAAACTAAAAGAGAGAAAAAGTTGTAGTTAAAGCTCGACACTATAGAAAAACATATTGGTAAGGTTTATGAAAAACAAATCATAGATGGAAAGGAAGTAGCGGTAGTGAGATGGAAATCAAAGGAAGAATGCCTTCATGTTAAGTATGCCATAGAATATGAAGAGCATTTCAAGAAAATAGCAGTAATTGGTAGTGGCAGTAGTGGCAATCCAATCAAGGATGGGCTTCAACATGCAGCCAATGATGCAAAGTTGGCAAAGAACATTCAGATGAGTGTTATTTTTCATATTCTATCTAGAGGGCATCCTATGAGAGACTTTTTAGAATATGGTAATTTATTATCTTTTTTGAGAGTTCCTCACTATCCTATGTCACATTGGTCAATATACGCTGGATGGGAAATGGAAAGCTATCTTGCTGAGGTGGAAAAGCAAAATGTATAGGAGAGAGTAAAAGAATCCAAGTTCATTTCATTATCCTTAGATGAAGTCACTGTGGTAGATAACACTGCTTGGGTCTGTATGCATGTATATACTGTAAAAGATCATGTTTGTCAAGCTAATCTTCTTTGTGTTCGTAAAATGAGGGCCAATTCAACTACAGAAAATTTATATTTAGAAGTTAAGAAAGCTTTGAATGAAATTACTGGTATGGATGACTTGACAATTGCAAAGAAGTTAGTGTGTGTCGGAGCTGATGGAGCTGCAGTAATGCAAGGGCAAAGGACTGGTCTTTGTGCAAGATTACAAACTAGTATTGGACCTTACATGCTTGGCATACATTGCACGGCCCACCGAATGAATTTAGCATATAAGATTGTAAGTACTTTTCCTATAGTGTCAAAAGTTGAAGATCTAATTCATATGCTCCACTCGTACTTTTACAGAAGTCCTAAATGCTTTACAAAATTTAAGATTTTTTCTGAGGGAGTAACAACAGGAAATAAGATTCTCAAGGATGTTGAGACCAGATGGATATCTTTGCATGGACCAACAGAATGAGTTCTAGCAGAATATCAATCCTTGATTGGAGTTCTATATGAGCAACACCTTACAGTGGACAGAGCTCCTGATTTGTTAAATAAGTTAAGTGATATTGAGAACCTATTAACTTTAGCCAGTCTTCTCCCCATGCTGGATTCAATGAACAAACTTGTTAAGAAAGCCCAAGATAGAACTATGTATATTCATGAGTATTCTGATTTACGTAAATGACATGCATGGCTCTGGATTCTTTGTATTCAGATCTCTTTGGTCATAGCCCAATTTTTTCAAGGTGGGAGATAATTACAGATTTGAATCATGTTGTGAATTTTTTACAATTCAATGGGAAAAATGAGCTATGTGTGTTTGTGAAAGGATTTGAAATACCAATGCACCAATTAGAAAAACCAAGAGAGGCAAAGTACTACCAGTTAGAAAGGATGATTTTGACAAGATTGTTAAATCTGTTAGTGAAAATGTGAAGTCTATTTCCTACCAAATTTCAAGTGAGATTCGTGAAAGATTCCCTCGAGAAGAAATTCTTGAAGCCATGAGTTGTGTGTTTCCTCAATTTTGGAAAAACTTTGGACATAATACAACTAATGCAAAGTTGTTTCATAATAAACTTGACGAGTTGATAACATAGTTTTCAAAGCATACAGATTGCAATGGACAACTAATACAAGGAATCTTAGATTCAAATAATCTTAAAAATCAATGTAAACTTTTTGCATTGTGTATGAAAAATCAGATGGAAAACTTTGAGAATCAATTTGACCTTGGTGTAATAACAAGGCTCTAGAAAAGGATAAGGCAGAGTGAAGTATTACGTACTTCAATATCAGAATATTTCAATCTTGCTGATTTATGTCAAACAATGATATTAGGGTCGGTGGAAGATGAGAGAGTTTTCAATGCATTGGGGTTTTTGAAATCAAATGTCAGAAACAAACTAGACAAAAATTTGGAAACTTGTTTGAGGTTGTTTGTAACTCAATACAATGTTAGAGATTTTCCTTGTGATAGGTCATTGGCCATTTGGAATTCCACACGTGAAAGACGAGGCCTTTGCAACACTTTAAAAGATGGTGGTTCTACTTCTACTGCTGACTCCAACATAAATGATGAATTTAGGTCTCAAAGTCAAAATGAAGATGAAGATTTTACAGATTTTGAATACCCGATTCAGAATGAAGACTAAGAGGAACCTATTAGTACTAGTCAGACTTCAATTTTAGGATCTGGAGTCCATATGAGATATAGATTCTAGAAGCATCACATTTGAGACTGAGTCAATGAAGTGAATCGTGATTTAGTATGTTTTTTTTAACCTTGAATACAATGAAATGATTCACCCAAAAAATTAAAATTTTACTATGATTATTATTGTTTGTTCGCCAATGTATAATTTTTTTGTGGTTTTAAAATAACACAATTCGCCCAGATTTTACACATTGTTTGAGAGACTATGCATGATTCGCCAATGGAGATTATTATTTTTTCTTTGTAAACTATTTTTTTTGCCACAAAAAATAAATTTTTTTGTCAGGTGTTTTACACCTTTCGCCAAATTTTTACGCCTTTTCTAAAGGAGGGGTTTCTTAAAGTATACCCTGCACACCCTATTGAAACTAGAGTTATATATACTTTGCATAAATTAATTAAGTTGAGAATTTGTTAATTTTTAAAAAACACAATGCATATATATATATATATATATATATATATATATATATATATATATATATATATTATATTTATTAATTATAAATAAAATTGAGTATTCTTTGATTTAAAAATAAAATTATATAAAATAAAAATATTTAATTAAAATTTTGATAGTTTCAATAAATAAATAAATATAATATAGTTAAGTTATGATTGGGTTGTACATGGTGAATTAAAAGATTTATCAATTAAAAATATATTAATATTTTTATGAATTAAAAATATATTAATATTTTTATTAATTAAAAATATAAAATAAATATATAATTGTTTAAAATTTAAAAAATGATTGTTTCTATTTATAACTTTAAAATTAATAATTCAAAAAATCTTAAAACCATAAATTAACATGAGAATATAGAATAGGATAAGAAATAAAACTTTTAAGAGAAAAGGTAAATACCATTTCAAAAATAATTAAAAGGGTTCTTATTAAAAGTGATTAATTTATTTTATATATATACTTTTTTCATTAGCATATATCTCTTCTATAAATCATACATAATATATATAGTTTATGGATGATAAAATTTTGAGAAACTTGGCTTATATTTAGAAAGCTAAAATGTTGAAGAAAATATTAGATCGGTATCAACGCATTTTGAGTCATGAGATTAACCTCTTTAAATTTGACATTTTTTCCTTCAACACTTCACCTCACAGACAAAATAAGATAAAGCAAATTCTTGGATTTTGTCTAGAGTCATTTCTTAGAAAATACTTAAGGATTCCTCTTTTTGATGGGTGGTCAAAAACTAAATTTTGGGATAATATGACCAAAACCATTCAGAATAAATTAACTTCTTTGAAAAGAAAATGGCTCTCTTGGGTAGGAAAAATTAAATTCATTTAATATTTTTTCCATGTAATTTTAGTTTATATGGTGCTACTCTCATAACCTTTAGTTAGTATCAAATCTACATTAACTAACATTATAAAATTTAAAAAATAAAATAAAAATGAAATGGTCATTTTATTAAATGGGAAGAGGTTTGATTATCTAAATATAAAGGTGGGACTGCAATCATAAATTTTTTCAATATGAATGAGTTATTAAGATCAAAATTTCTATGGATAGTCTACTAGTAGAAAGAAAATGCTTAGAACATCTTTCTTTGAAGAAAGTATCTTGATCATATAAATGATCTGACTCATATTTATACTGCAAAGCATTAGATGCATGTGTATTACATATGAAACTTCCTTGGGAAATGTAGAAACCTTATCACAAACTCAATTTATTAGGATTTTAAAAATAGTAGATCTATTAACTTTTAAAATTATACTTAGTATAGTGTGGGCCCTCTCTATAATCACCCTTATTTCAGAATTTTAGAAGAGAAATTTTCAAACCTAAGGTCCTACTAGTTTTCAATTATTGGCTTGAAACACAAAGTATATGGGGACCTTAGAGAAGATTTAAAAATTGAAGTCTTTTTATATCCAACCATTCCTCTGATCTTCTTTGTTCTTTTTAATTCATCTTGAACTCTCACCAGATTTATAACTTAGTTTATATTAATGGCTCAAAAAGGACTAGTGGTCATTTTATAATTTTTTTTAATGAAACAAGACTACAATAAGTTAATCTCTCATATTGATACACTTTTATGGCATGTGCAAAAAGTATAGATCCCTCAGGGACTTCCTAAATCCAACATAAATATGTTGTTTTATCATGAAGACGAAATCTATTTTCTGAGATAGACTCCCTAATGCATGTTTTTTTAAAGATAACCCATTGACTATTTATGTTTGAGAACTTGGAGAAGAAATGGATTCTATCATGGGTTATCTCATCACCAAAACTTTTTGAGTAGTGATCTTGGTTTAGTACTTGAAGAACATTCTAGTATTTGGTCACTAAGGATTATTGTAATGGCATTTTCTAGTGTGCTAGGAGTGGTTCCTTGGTGGTGCTTCCCTCTTGTAGACTAGGACTACTCTTGGTTATGAATTTTTTGGGCTTCAATTCTTTGGTCTTCTCTCTTTTAATTGTCTTGTTGACTTTTCAATTGCTTGGCTTTCTATCTTTCTTCGATTCTCCTTCTAATCTTTTGGAGGCTTCTTTTGTCTTTGTTGGTTGATCTACTAGCTAGATCCTTTTGTACCATGGGGTAAGGGCCCACTTTCCCTTATTATATCTATAAAAATAAAATTAAAAATTAAAATGCTATGTTAGAATAGGATATGAAATAAAATTTTAATAAAAAATGTAATTACCATTTTTGAAAGAATCAAATGGAACCTTATTAAAATTAACCAACTTATCTTATAAAATTATTTTGTTAACTAACATACATATTTTACATAAATCAATGTGCAATTAAAAAATGATCATAAGTCATTTCCAATTTTTTGAATCTCTGTAAAATATATCATAGATTATACTTTTCACCATAGAGCATAGATTATTTTTTAATGTTATTCTATCCTAGGAAAATAGCATTCCATATATAAATAATATGAAAATGTTTCAAATAATTTACTTTACATTTTATTTCATTTGATGTAATTTTAATCACATTTAATTATTTATGTATTTTATTCAAATTATTGAAAGAGTAAAAATAATATAATTTTAATTTATTCTAATTTTAATTTAGATTCAATTATAAAAAATAAAAAAAACATGAACCATTTAGAATGAACTCTATGCACGAGATTTTAAAATTACCACGTCATAAGTATATTCATGTAAAAAAAATTAGTGTTAGTTTTGATCAAAGATGAATTTAATTTAATTTAGATTTTTATATTTATAAGAGTTTAATAATAGATTATTACATGAATCTATGATAATAAGAAGTGTTGAAGGCATCTCCTAAATATATAAAAAGAGAAACAAAATTAATGAGAATCAACATTTCTAATATTTGATGATGCTATTTTTTCCATGATAAGATTATATACATTATTATAATAAAAATAAAAATATATATTGTTGGCACACACGTTTGGTTTGGATACATTGGTCTCTACATGCATGCAGTATCTTTTTATATAAATTTTATGTTAAATTTTTAAGTTATATTTTAAAATTAAAATGGTAAAAATTAATTTATACATTTAAATTGAATTTTATATATATATATATATATATATATATATATATATATATATATATATATATATATATATATATATATATATATATATAGTGTTTCAGGAGGAGACGTTGCCTTTGACATCATAATTCTAGTTTACTTAGCTAGGTAGTGGGTGAACCACTACTACATTTATCTATTTTAGGTACTACACCACATACATTTAAAGAGGTAAAATTTTGAGTAAATCTTATATACTCTAGATGTACATTCATACACCTTAATTGCATCATTGGTAGATTTTGTGTAAGAAAAAATAAAATACTTATATAATTTTGTTGGGCTTTTTATTGTTTGATGTATTAACATGGATTGGCGTAGTCTTAGAAACTCTTCCTCCATCTCAACTTTTTTTCTTTTATTTTGACTTCCAAACTATGTTTTCAATAACCAAAATCATGCACTTATAAAAAATATTGTCCACTCACTCTTATCTCTAAAATATTCAAGTATGTTTTCTATATGTTTCTTTATATTTTGAGGATACCTATTTTATAAGGTTCTAGACAATCTTAAAAGGCTTATATATATGTCCCTCATAAAATCAACCTATCACTCTAGGTGTCTTAAATATTAAAAATCCATTTGCAAACTTCTCAACAAACACCTATATAGGTTACTTGTCCAATCACAATGACTATTTCTAAGGGATTTTTTATCACACCAATACTCAATTGGACTAAAAATTAATGAATTTTTGTAAGAAAATTATTCAAGGTGTTGACATGATCAAAATTTCAAAACAAATAAACTTAGACACCATATCGCATAAGACTATCCTCAACTATACCCAGTCACTACCTTAAGACAATTAGGTCTAATGACCTTAATCAGGTCAAAATATGAAATACACCTCAATAAAGCTATACAAGCATCCAAACCAGTGTATATAGGTGTATCAAAGATGTTTCAACACCTAACTTACATTCAATGACTCAATTTAAAAAAAATCACTCATAAATCCTCCCTCACTGTCTTATAGATACAAGGTTATCGGTTTACATGAAACTCATATTTCAATAAATGTGATTGTAAGGCTTTATTAGATCCAAAACCTTTGAAATCATCTTCTAGGCTTGTTTGTCTAACTATTCCTAGGTTTTTGTGAAATTTCAAGTATTCAAATAGAAGTTATAGTTCTCCAATAATGCAAATTTGGTATTTTATACCTTTTCCTTCGTCTTTTGCATCCATGAAATGATAGATTCAAATTGATCATGTTGTTGAAGGCTTCTCCAAGTTTAGGATGTGTTAATTTAGGTCCTTATTCCTCTAATAGACCTATCTCAAATTAAAATTGATCTTCGAATACTTATCAAATCATTTAAGAACTTTAAATGAGTACGAAAGATAGATATGACCTTAATTAAACTTAGGAGACTCCTATCCATGTATCAAACCTTATAGACCCTATTAGACACATTAATTATTACAATTGAAGCAAATATTCACTCAAATAGGTTTTAAAATTCAAATAAAAAGTATTGGAGGGAAAACACTCCAAAACCTCTAAATGACCTAAGACACACACTAAATGCCTCTTTCAAGGCTTATTGACACCTATCAAACCTTCTAAGACTAATTAGAGGACCATATATACAAGTTTTTAGGATGTTCCTGCATCAAAAGGTGTAGGAGATGCATTATTGCCATGGATGTCTTGTGATTTTCCCTCATGAAACTAACATTTCTTGCTTTTAGTGTGGTGTTACAAGTCACATTGTACATATCCACTTGTCACATTCATGCTTCCCATGACCTCATTAGATATTTTCATATCTTATGCAAGACTAAGTTTGTTATCAATTTGTTTAATAAATAAATTTCCCAAGTTATTAATTATTATGTTGTTTGTTTAGCTGATGACTAGGGTAGACACTCCTCCATCATTACGAGTCAAGATAGACTCGACCATTGATGCTACAATGTCATATGCATAGGCACTCACAAATTTACATATTCACTTGTAATTTTGAATTATAATTTAATACTTTTGTTTTAATAATTTTACTACATACTTGGGCAAATATAACTTATATGCACAAATTTATTGTGTATGTAGGGATATCATATGACATTTGATAGTCCAAATCAGATGACTACTACGATAGCTCCTCATGTTTCCTCATCATTTGAGATGCCTATTCATATAGTTGAACTTGGCATTGACCCAGTCGAGTGTCAACAATAAATTGAGAAGGACCATGAGTTTGCAATAGATGCATGTTTAAATGATTTTTTCATTATAGTTTAAAATGAGTTTCTTAACTTAGTTTCATATATACTTGTTAATTTTATAATAATTTTTGTATTTAAACAAGTGAAGCCATACATGTTGCATAGATTATACAATTGATTGGGCCATAAATTTGGTTTAGGGGCTCAATTTTACCCAAATCACATCCCTACTTGCATTAATTGACTAATTGGTTCAATTCATGATAGAATCATACTTAATTTTGTCCCAAATCATATATCTTGCTCTTATAGTTACATCAACAAAGGGTTTAAATTATCCTCCCATGCCTCCTCGATTAAATGAATCAACTCTTTGCTTCATTATATATATATATATATATATATATATATATATATATATATATATACGTGATGACATTCTATTGTTAATTTCACTCCAAATCACATAATGTATATAATTTAAAATAGGTTCATACATGGCTTATTTTGACCCTAATTACCCCTATAATTGAACCTTATTGTGCCACATGTGTACCTCGTACACTTTAAAGTGTTAAAGCTATCAGAGATACATCAAGTCCTAGAATTTTTAGATTTGACAATGCCCCAGGAGGTCAAATCCAATTACATATCACCATATTTACCTCATACCCTCTAAAAGTGTTAGCACTATTAGAGGTGTCAGGTCCTAGAAGTGTTAATGAACTATCAGAGTCCTGTGAGGCCTGATCCAATTAGATGTCACCACATGTATCTCATACACAAATATAAGTGTTAGAGATCTAACTGTCAAGTCCTGGAAGCATCATATATGTTAGAGCCTCAAGATGGCCAATCCAATCAAAGATTTCCACATGTAGGTCTAGTACACCTAGAGAAGTGTTAGAGTTGTTAGATATACATACATTCTAGATCTCAAAAGGATCAGAGATGTTAGTACCTTGGGAGTCATGATCAAATCAGAGATGACCATGTGTACTTCTATACACCAAGTGGCTAATTTGAACAAATAAGATTGATAGGTTGGGCTTAGCACCACTATGTCAAGTCATCAAAAGTACTCAATGATCCCATCAGCAATAAGAAACACTTGAAAAAATATGAACACATCTCAGATGCCATGAGTGCAAAATCAAGGCATATGCATGTTGGACTATTTACATTTTTTAGCTCACATGAGTGGAACTCATGATCTTTGATACCTAGATAGGTCCCATCACCTCCAACGAATCTAATTAAGGCCTATTCATAAATATCATACATACATATAAGCCAAAAATGTTTAAATATTGACATCGATCCCATCAACTCATGTCTAGTAAATAATTCACATGATGTGAGCCTCCAATTTGCCTTTATTAGACAAAAAATGTCATGTAAATCCCTTTAAGTTCCCATCCAAATTGAGCAAACACTGTTATCAATTTTATATGTATGTATTCAAATTATTTAGATCCCTCTACCTTGAATTACCTTTAGATCCCAAATTACATTCATATTAAGTCCTATATGTAGAAGAGAACACAATTCAACAATGGACTCCTCATCCTCAAATCCCAAGCTAGAGCAAGAATTCTGAGATACTACTTTATTACAGTCCACATCATAAGGTTTGAGCTCATCACAATGGAATATGAACAAGATGATTGAAGATATACAAAATATAAACCTTCAGAAAGGGGATGCACACTGGTATTCAATTCTGATCAACCATTTATATGAGGTGAACAACATTATCCACATGAACAATTATTGGGTCCCTTTGCTTAGCATCATCCTTGAGGGGAAGCGGATCTTAGATTTAGGGGACATTATCACCTTTAATATATATTGAATAAGCTCAATAGAGTTTGAGTTGGGGTAATTTATACATATGTCATACTTGGTTAATGCCAAATCTATGTCACCCTATATGTCTAAAGCATAACCATCCCTTAATGGTTTTGAACAAGGTCCTTAGTGCAATTAGATATTTTATAAGCTATAAATTCATCACTAAAGGCATAGTATCAAGGATACATGTGACCATTTCAAGTTTATTGAGCTCAAAACCACATCTTATACAAAAAAATTACATACCCAAAGACCAAAATATCAAAATATAAGAAAAATGTGTACCCAAAGACCAAATTTGGCTTTTTGGTCTTATTACAAAATAATGTGTATACATTACATAATACATTATATAATCCATATGCATTATATAAAATGTACTCATTATATAATATGTACACATTATTTGAATTTGAATTCAAAATCAGGCCTTTAAGCTCATAAATGGCTTAGATTTCTAAACCAAAGGCTTGTGACTGTGCATCTACAACCGAGATCGAGAGTTTTGATAGAAAACAAAAAATTTAAACTTCAATCACTAAATACATTATGGATTTCAACAAAAAAATTCAAAAAATTATTGCCATCATGATGATCATGCTGTCCTCTTTCTAAATGTATGTTTTTTTATAATTTTTGGGCTATTTTAAGGATTCAAACTATATTTAGTTCTAACTACACCTTTTCTAAACCACTACATGTTGCACATATACATTCCTATTCATTTTTATTTTTTATTTTTTAATTGATTCAAGTGAAAAACAAATTATATGGTAACAAACTAGGCCTAATTCTACACACATTTTTTTAAAAAAATCGATTTTCATTTTTTGAGGTAGTTAGGGGGGGGGGGACACACAGCTAGTTATTCATTTTTTGTCAGTTTTCAAGATCTATTTAATTGTAAAATTAATTAAAAAATATTCATCAAAAAAAATAAAAAAAAATTGTAACACACTAGAAGATCTTATCTAAATATTCACCAAAGTGTTTCAAATAATATTTAATGATGCTCAAAAAATGTTGGGCCACATAGCCATCTATCTAATATGTTTTCTTAAAAAAATAGGAGGTGATATTCAAATTTTAGATGTTTGACCTATTTATACTAAACCATTTTTCAAAAAAAAAAATTTTTAGAAACTATACTCGAAATGCTATAATTCATATTTTTATACCATCTTCAAATTTTGAGTGTAGCCATCTCAAATTATCTATAGAAGTTAAAATTTATGAAATTTTAAAAAAATCATGTCCATGGCCAGGCCCTTTTTTATGTCCCAATTTTGTACACTTACCCATAAATTAAAAATAATGGCACTTAGCTGGATTTCTATGTACATTAATATGTTACATGCAACAGACTAGAAATAATCTAGATCTAGATTTTAGACCAGTCATTAGATTTTTTAAAATTTGACCTCTATCACCTTAGACACTTGCATTAACCTCAAACATTTATATCAACGCTTCTATATAACCCAGACATAGGCATCCTACATGAAATTCCTACTGGATTTGGATGTGACCACCTAGGATATTGTGGGTTTTGTGTCGCCTTTGCTATGTTGTGCTCAAATCTAGTTCATGGGTTTTCACTCCTTATCAAATAGAAAAAACCTAGTTTTTCACCTTCATAGTGACTATGTAAATATGGGTTAGTGGGTTGTATGTGCACAAGGGTGTAATACATGGAAAGTAATTATGACATTGATATAGTTTGTAAGTTTGATAATAAGACGCATGGCATGCTCATTCAATACTTTAGACTTGTAGATGTGTTGTCCCTATGATTAATATGGAAATAGGAGAAAATAGAGAATCTTTACTCACTTGAATGTTTGATTGAATACTTTTGGTAAGTTGCCTTGTGAGTTATTATGCCTGTGTTAGGTGAGGAATGAATGTGGATTGATCATGCATATATATCAATAATTTTGTATAATATATAACATTCAATAACTTAGGCTGACCATAGGGATACATTTTATTTATAAATTGGATGACTCTAAGGAACTTGACACTTGTATTGGAATGGGACATTTGCATCGACATAGGCGTTTGACTATGACACAAGTGTCCAAGCAGTTGGAAAATAGGCAAATGTCCAAAACTTGTAGACATAGAAAATAAGTAGGTTTATAACATATTTAGTATGACAAAAGGACTATGTCATCATAATAACATTAGTCAAACTAAAACATAATAAATGATCATAGAGATATAACAAATATGAGCCTTTCGATAATAGGAAAGGTCTAGAACTAAGAGCAACAACCAAGGTCCATTTTTCCATGAATAAAATACTAAGGTGATATATAATTTATAAATATTTTCTACATTTCACCCATCCCTCTCCCCCTGCTTCCCTTTACCCCTTAATCTATTAATAAAATTAGTAGTTTAACATAAAAGAAATGTGCACATGTGTGTGCATAACACACATTGTCTTTGCATGAGCCCAACTTGAGTGCTTTGTTAGAAACCAACATAAAAATAAGAGAATTTTATAGTATATAATCAATACATATAATATGAAATCAAAAGCATTGAAATGATTTAAATTTAAAGAGCAAGGTTTAGGAATTCACTTGTGTATCAATGCAACTGCCTTGCATTTTGGCAACATGATTTGAAAAGATGTATATTATGAAACATTAATGATGAGATTATGAAAAATATAGATATGAAAAGTGCATAAATATATAAATATTTAAGGAAAAAACTTACCCTCCACCTTGGAGAAAAGGTGAGTTGCCATCCATTAGTTGAGATTACCTTAAAATTGTGCAACCCTACCATACTTATAACCTAGTGAGTGTGAGTGAACCAAGTCAACTAACACTATAAATTTGGTGAAGTCAAATGTTGTAATCAAGTCTAACCTATAAACTTATAAATATTGAGTGACTTAATCACCTCAATCATACCAAAATTGAACCAACTATTGTAGTAGATTGGCTCAATATAGTCTTTAATAGTCCAACCTAGTGAGCTAAAGTCCATAGAAGTGTTTGAAATTTGAAATATGATTTGATTTTGTAAGTTAGGTGCTTTTTTTAGAGCATAGTCACCTTATGTATGTATCATACTAGAACCTAGGTATAAAAATGGTACCCAGGGACAACAAAAGAGGATGTGTGGAAAATAGTGGGAGTTATGACTGAAGAAATATCTGGACAGAGAGTTCTGAAGTGATGGCATAAAATGAGAAGGTAGTTGGCCTTGGGGTAAGTTGGAATTTAAATGAATAAGTATGAAAAACACATTAATTGATGGTAGTTGTAGTTATGTTTTCCCACCAAAAATAAACCCTAGAAGTGAATAAAATAAAAAAGGATACTCGAGGATTGCAATTGGGAAAAGCAAGCTGAAAGGAGTAGTAGGGAGTGTTATTTTTGAGCAAGAAAGGGAAAAAATACCTTGGAAAACCACCATTAGAATTTAATTATAGGGATAGAACTAGTTGTTACAGAGGTATCATCAGAGCACTTAGAGTGTTAATTGTAATACTAAGTAGTCATGTATGAGTTCTAGCCCAATCTTTAATGAACAAAGTGTTGGTTAATTTACAATTGGTGTTATGATTATGCAATGATATATGTGATATTTCCTTTCAATTTGTTATCATATTCATAAGTCTCTAGGGAATAATAATTTTTTAGACTTTAGTTATGCACCAAATGAAGTGTTTAAGATAACTAAGTATGTGGGAGAAAAAAGCCATTGTGCATTTTCACAATCTAGGTGAATCTTATGTGATCATGTTACTTGACAGGTGATCCAACCACATGAACTATTTAAGTTTCAATAAAATTCTATGCACAAAAATCCACTTTATGACCCTAAGAGGTCGTGATGGCAATAAATGTAACCATCTCAGGGAACCACACATGGTTTTATTCCATGAAGTCTTTAATTCAAGATCATTTTGCATGGACATGTCAATTTATGAAAAGTGATTAGATATGTGAATAGTCATGATTTATCCATGTGTTGAACATCTTGTGGCCATGCCTAAGAGACTTATCAATAGGACCTAAGCAAAATCTATGCCTTTCATGACTCTATGTCACCATGATGAAAACACATGGATGGTCTAGATCATCACACCATCATGTAATCCAAGTGTCATAGCTAAACCACATTCGTTTAAAGCCTTGACATTAGCCATAGTCATGGAATTAATGTGTGTTAGGTAGAGGTCATGTGGAACACTAAAAACCTATTAATATGACTTGAAAAACCCATGTTCAAAGGGACCCATGGTCTTTCTCTTTCTTTGAATGCTATGGAGATTATTCACAGAATTACACTAAACACACCCCAATCTGTATATGTTTGAGGTTATAAATTGTGATTGAATGTGAAGGAAATTGTAAAGATTGGATCACTTACTTGTGGGTGCCACATGAAAAGTGAATTAACTTTGATATTATATATTATTAGTGATTTTTTAAAAGGAGCCGCATGTACTCCATATCAATATGGACACATGGGAATCATCCCAACGTCATGCTCATCGATTTTACTCACAAAGGTTTGAACAATTGATGATTACATGAGCCCATGGACTCATTGAGTTATAAAATGAGCCTTTTTCTATTTGACATCCTCGAAGCCATATGCTTAGTTGTTCACTATGAAATGAATATTTAGTAATGAGGGGCCACATAGATATAAGACAAAGATTTTTGGCTTAATTTAGAAAAAGCATATTCCAAATAAATGATATGGACCCTTCAAGTATGCTCAAATGTAGAAGTTCAGATGGCCAAAATTGCATTGATAATATATAATAATGTGATTATGAGGTGGCCACTTCGTTACATATAGATATTTGTGAATTTCATTATTAGTTGGGATTTCATGGACTTGTGAACTACCTATAAATATTATAAATGGAGAATATCAATTTAAAGGGGAATTGAATAGAATAATATTATCTATTAATATAATCAATAACCTTAATTTATATAAGTGTTTTATATCTGATGTCAAATAAAGATAGGGATGAAGATATTCTATGGCTTTTCAAATGTTCTTAATTTGATAGTAGGATATGTTTTAGTGTTTGAACAACTTAGAATTGTCTCTCGAAGTCCCTAACTATAAACCTAATATTGTAACCTTGTATGTACTTAAATAAAGTAAACCATAACTAAATTATTCATATTAATGAATTTATTATAAATAAATTTATTATTTAATTCATATTAATATGAAATAAACTAATTAATATGTCAATATTTAACCCTAAAATTTTATGCAATCACGATGAATGATAATAATTATTATAAATATGATAAATAACAAATATTCCATAATATCCTTTAAGATTAAAGTTATTAATTATATAACTTTAATCTTAAAGGATATTATGGAATATTTATTATTTATCATATATATATATATATATATATATATAATTTTTTTATTTTCTTTATTCTCTTAATTAAGTTGGAATACGAAAGTTATTTGTAAAGTTAATAAAAAAGAGTGTTAATAAAAAACTAAGGTTGAAGCATTAAAAATAATAATAAAAAATTATGGTAGTGTGAGAAATCAGATTTCATCTTTATTACTCTTAGTTATGTTTTTTTTTTAATGGCGTGTTGAAACTTCTACCCTGTCCTTTAGGACTCACGGGACACCATTTTTTTTGGTACATTGTTCTTCGGTGACTTCTTGAACAAATGAGAATTTGTTAGCAAGAGAAGTATTTTCTAATTAGTTATCTATATTTCTCCTATGGAGGGGAGCCTTAACAATGCCAATCTTAATTATGAGGAAGGTGAAGAGCTCCAAATTTAGTCAATAAATCAGTTGGAGAGTAAGTCTCACAATAGTTGTGGGGAAAAAAATGTCCTAAAAAAATGGGATGACATGTGTAGACACCTAAAACTCGCCACCAATGACCTCCAATCAGGATTTTGGCTAATTTCCACCTAAAATGCACAATTTGGCCTAAAGGCACTAAAACACATTAAATGATGTGAAATTGACATATTCAAGTGCCAATTTTGGCTAGGGTATCCCTAAATGGGGCAATATAATTTATGGTCCAGCTAACTTTAATCAATTCATTTCGAGTCAAAATGCCAAATTTGCACCTGGGTGCTCTGGATTGCTCTTTCCTATCAAATCTTCTGCACGAGACATATGCCTTTGTTATTTGTTATTGGTAACATCCTAAATGGGAACAAAGTTCCAACACATCTATATCACCTTCTAATTCCAATCCAGTCAAATTTTGGACCAATAACAAGACACGCTGATCAATTTGAGTAATTTGTGCACAAAGTGTTTAATCATGCTTAAGAGCTAATTAACCCACATCAAGACATAATTAATAATTCCATGGAAACTTATTGAATACTTGTTTTTAGAAATGAATATTGAATATCTGCATCATCAAGTGACCTCATTTCTTAGGAAGACATCCCTAGGCCATAAATGCCACAAATATTAGGATTCATGCCTCACATGCCTCATCAATGCCTTCCATGATGCCCTCCATGCCTCTTAATTTCCCCTTCTTCCAATGTCATGATGAGGATAATTACAAACTTAATTCTAAAAATTGAATTAATCATCAACCACACATCTCAATCTTGAGATGGATGGTTTAGGTTGATTCTGATCAAATCCAAAAATCTATAAATAGAGAGGCCATGAACATCATTTCTAAGTTATTTTGGTGCAAAGTTATAATGCATAAATTATTCCAAAAGCCATTAAAATTAGTGTTACCATGCCTAATTGATTCCAAGCCAAGCCAAGTCATAAGCCAAAGGTGCCAAGGAGAGATGGAGGTAGCCAAGCTTCCATTTCCAAAGACTTCATGAGCACAAACTGAGCAAGCCACTACAACAAGCATTTTGGAGCATCCAAGGGAGCTAAATAAAAGTTTTCTTTTGTATTTGGGTTGTGTGTTTCATTCATGATTGTTAACTAAGCTCTCCCTAGTATCTAGGCCTAGAGATGTTATGCTATTAGTGTGTTTATTTCATTTTATTTTCATTTTAGAACTAACACCATATTACCATCCTCTCTTGAGTCAAATTCTTAGATCACATAATGCCACGCCCGATGGGACTATATGCATCTCACACCTAAAGGATATCATTTTTCAACTTTAAAATATTTATTTGAGCCCTTAAAACTATTGCAAATTGATTTTCTAACTTTATTTTACCATTTTTGTTTGCCATGGTTTTACACAGTAACCAACGTCGGTAGGAAATACCAACATCGATTACTTGGCTTAACTGATGTTGGTTAGCAAAAATTGACATCAATTAGATCTTGATTAGCTAGAGTAACTGATGTCAATGGTAATAACCGATGTCGATCACTGTATTTTTCCAAAAACAAACACCCAAGACCTACTTTTTCAATGTTCATAGTTTCAAGCTAAAAAGGGATTCAAAGCTAAAGGATATGCTAACAATTTTGTTGCAAGACCAAGTTGGATATTTGCTCAAAACATGTTTAAATCACTTTTGCATGCTTAAAAATCAATTAAGAACCTTATTTTTTGGTGTTTAACAAAGAATTTAGGTGTTTTTTGGTGAATGTTTTTCAAACATTTTCAACTAAGACCAAGGGGTCAAAAAAACACCACCAAATATTTCATTTTGGATTTAAAATTGAACACACGTATCAATTCTTATTTGCAATAGTTGTTTAATAAAATTTTGTTTGGCAAAAAGAGGAATGGTGCATGTATGCTCTTCCATTTGTCCCCTATAGGGAACCCTTAGAATCAAAAGCACCATTTCTATTGCAAGTAGCCTAGTCCAAGGCTTAGAAAGAAAGTCATCTGAAACACTCCCTAAAAACTCATCAAAGTTTGGGTGACCTTTAAATTGACCCTAAAGTCTTTCTACTTTCATGCTTTCTTTATTTTTATGCATCTTGGCTTGTGAGGGGAACTTCATCACCTCCCACAAGCTATTTAGGGAAGTTTTGACCTGGGGTTTCATCTCCTACTATTGACTTCATTTGGCTCTTTTGGAGTTACACACGGTACGTAGTGGCACTTTGGACATTGCACTACACTTAACAAATAGTAGGATATAGTGGTTGTAAAAAGGACTAAACCTTTTTGTAATAAGCCAAGTGATATGGACCTAAAATCCATGCTTTTTTTTGCATTGTTTGGCATGAAAGTCATTATGCAATTGATTCCCCTAGATCATTTGAAAACTTGTTAGGTCTTACACAAATCTCCACTTGCCATAGAATTATTATTGGTACAAGGTACACCTCAAGGTCCATGTTGTAGTACTATCATTTGAGAGAAGGGGGGTTTAAAAACCCTACTATATAATGCATATTTACTTTTGGATGAACACTTAAAATCCTCTCAAATGATGTATATTGATAGATTCAAACAATACCAAGAAACCTTGTTAGTTTAGGATCTAGGGGAGATTAATTAGTTGGTCTTGTCCAAGATTAAAGTCTTGTTTGGACTCAAAAATTGATGTAAATAAACAAACCCAAACCAAACAGATGGTCCTCATTTTATTTTGAATAAAGAGGTGTTATGTTGCCCATGTGAGATCATCAATATGCCTTGTTCAAAGTTCATCAAAAGCTTGAGAGTCATATCATCCACTTTGGCGTAGTTATGTTGCCTAATTGAGTCTAGACCTTTAACAAAGTTATTTAAGTCCTTCACTTGTAATCTAAATTTCGAATTACACCTTACAATTTCATAGGATTGATGTGTTAAGTGGGTTCACCATTTGCACTAAACTTGAGGGAACTTAGGTTTAATTTCTAATTTAGGTTGAAGGCCATTTAAGACTCATAATCATTGTCATCACTTGCACTTTGAGTCTATGCACCATGACATTTTAAGTCAAGAAGGGTAGTTTTATGCTATCAAAATTGTGGAAAATTATCTTTGCCTTAGAGAGTTTTGAAACAAACTTTTTTATCACAACTTTTAAGTAGTATAGCATCATTATGCTACCCAAATCATTTCAAATATTGTTTCATAGACCCTCTTACATATAATTCTAAATTTTTTCCTACAAAATCAAACTAATCCAAGTGTACTTTTTGTGATCCTTTGTCTAAAACAAAGTTATACCACTCACCTTTGTCTAGCTTGATTGTCAAAAGAACCAAGTTTTATACTATTATTTATGAGAAAATAAACTATTCTCAAAGTGCCTTTTGTTTCATACCTTATACCTAGTTGATCAAGTTCATGACCAAGAATCAAATGATGAGTGTTTGTTAGAAGTGTTTCAAATCCGTTAGATTAAAACTTTCATCTATTTTCAAAGTCTAGCTTTTGATGTCGTTTGGCCAAGAGTCCTAGCACATGCCTTGTTTGAGCCTAGATTTTGATGCCGTGTTTGGTCAAAAGACCTAGCAACTTTTAAATTCCTAGATTAGAATGATTTGAAACACTTTAACCTTAGAGTTTAACATTTTGATTTTTTAGTTCATTTACTTGCTTATCTTTGTGTGAACAGTGAAACATTAGATACTTTACACTAGATTGTTTCCTCATAAATATTTTCATAAACCTTTTGATCCTTTTGACAAATAAATACCAAGTTAAAGCAACATCTATTTTAGATTTTGTCCTTTCTAAGAGTATGTTAAACTCTTTGACCTTTTATCACAAAGCATTGACTATGGATCCCAACATGTTTTCTTACACTTGTAGTGGACTCATGTACAATCTAGAGATTAGTAATGTAGTTGCATAGGAAGAAATGGTGCAAGACCCCTATATAGATAATATTTATTATGAGATGGATTCTTATCCCTCTTATAATACTCAATTAGGGGAATAAAGCCAAGATCTATTGGCTAATTATCTATTTAACACACCACCTTATTTAGAGTAGGACCAAAAACAAATCACACAATACCTAGCTACAATACCCATAGTGGATGAGTTAGTTCTTCAATAGTCATACTCTACCAATATGGCTCCCAAGTATGATCCATTTTTGTTTGAGCGACATTTTTATAAAATAAGGATGAGATTTTGGTTAGAGCCATAGAGGTAGGGGCCAAGTTTTTGGCAGAATTCCCCCATAAAAATTTACCAATTCTAGTAAGAGTGCCCCATAATATCATTTATGATTAATAGGCTTCTTCTTGCAATCATATGGCTCTAGTCTAAACAAAATATCAAGACGCTAATATATCCAATCAAGGCAAAAATATCATCGAAGATCACTTTAACCAAATGCAAATAGCATATCAAACTTACCTAAATTTAAAAAATGATTTCAGTTAGATGAACATGGTACGTAAGCCTCTCATTGACCTAGTACCTTCAACAGGAGTGTTGATAGAATTAATTGGACAAGAGAATCCAAGTTCTGACCCATTCGTACAAACCACTCTGATAGATAACTTGATGCATATGCTTGTTATTGAAGAAGTGTCTTCAGCCTCTACACTAAATAGTGAGCCAAACATAGTGGGCAATGTGCAAACAACATCCAATCTTGATGAAAGTGGTACTAACGCACAAGCAACTAGCCAACAACATGTGCCTATAGTTAATCCCATGAGCAGATCACCATATCAAGGAATATGAGTTTCTACATCCTAGCCTCAACCAGTTGCTTCCTCAAGTGTACAACCTATATGATTAGGTAATCAAACAATGGCTAATGTCATGCCTCAATGATGAATGTGACGAATCCTACTCCTTCTCAATAAGTAATGATTGGTATTCCACAATAGCATACACAATCTAGTGTATCAATGCAATAGAAGACAAATACATTACCACCTCAATCAGGGGAAATCAAAGTTCCTCCTCACATGATAACAAAAAACATACCTCTTCAGTTGTAGACTAATATGTCAATTCAAAACCAAGCAATGACTAGTCAACAATGTGCAAATATTGGTCAATGATAGATGTTAAATTTGCAACCTATTTTCACTTCTCCATAGTGATTCATGCAACAAAGAGGTCCCCATATTTCTCAAGTACCTACTAGACTACTGTTGATTCAAAATGTGCCACAAATTTAGAGATAAGGCCTTTGTCTATAAGTTCCCATTGAATAGCATGATTCAATTAATTGACAATATGTCCTTTTTCAACCATAGCAAGCATAGTATAGTTATATCCCTCCATCCCAACCACAAAATACTTCAATTCAAACCTTTATTGCCAAACCAAACTAGAATATTATGCAATCAAATGTAAAAAATTTAGTACATCCTAATCCATGTATGTGTATTCCTAGTCCATTCCCTAAACAAACCAATGTACCCCAACAGGTGTCTCCATCATTCCCTGATCAAAGTGTCCCACTTGTGACCTCCCAACTATTTACCCAAACCAATATTCTCCCTCAAATCAATATCCCTTCTAGTTTCCTATCCCAATAATTGCAACAGATGAAGGATGTAATTGCTACTATTTAGGTGGGGAAGCAGACTAAAAATTTCAAATTAGATGATGTGTGTTCCTATCCATTCAACATGTAGTATTTATAGATACCATTTCCTCTAGGATACAAACCACCTAAATTTGATAAATACAAAGGGAAAGGTGACCCTAAGGCTCATTTGACCGAATTCTTTGTCACATGTCAACCAATGGCATATAGTGACATATACCTTTTGTTATTGTTTCCAAGGATCTTGGCTAGACAAGCCTTGGAGTGATTTTTAAAGTTACCCAAGAATTCAGTAATGGACTTTGATGATCTTTCTAATAAATTTGTGCAGCACTTTTCCTATAATCTCGAGCATGAGATTTCATTATTGGACTGGACACAAGAAAAATAAAAAGATGGGTAGAGTTTGGCAAGTTATTTATAGTGACGGAGAGCCCTTACAATTTGTTTCACCCATAGTTTACTAGAAAAATAATTAGTCATTGTGTTTACTAAAATTTTGCATAATGAGATAGCTTACTATCTGGAGTTACAATGTGTACATACATTCAAAGAGATCATTGATAAAGGTTTGTTGATCGAACAGGTGCTCATCAATAAAGGAGTCATCAAGATTAATTATACCAATTAGGGAAATGGCCAACAATAACATCCTATTCAAGCGCAAGTAACGCAACCAATACAAGCCAATAACCAAGAAAGATTGAAAAAATTCAATTGAAATAAGAATGTTGTGGGAAATGGAGTAACCAAATGTCATCATGTCCAAACTATGTAAACCTCATCCACACCACCTTTTTAGCTTACTCCTACCCAACAACCTCTCCAACCAATATCACAAGCACAACAACCAATACCTACACAATAAGTAAAACAACCTTCACCATTGTAAACCCCTCCTCTTAAGAGAACCATGCCTACACGTTGTGTCTTTAGTGACCTAGGAGAGCCTACTAAAGTTGTATTTCACAAGCTTGCTACCGCTAATCTAATTAGTTGGCCTATACCAAATCATTATCCATAATGCATTCCTTACCCTAATTGGTACCATGAAAATGAATTTTGTGACTACCATCAAGTCAACAAGCATAATTTATGAAGATGTGTCTAAATCAAGCATTTAATTGAGAATATGTTATAGAATGGGTAGATAAAATTGGATAATGGTGCTTCCACTTCTAATCAAACTCTTGGAATTTATCAAAACCCCTTTCCCCAACATAACAATCAGCAATAGCAAAATAATCAACAACAACAATGACCAGTGCAGTAACAAAATCAATAATACCAAAATCAAAGGCCAAACCAATAGAATCAACAAAATCAATAGCAAAATATATAATGACAAAATAATAGACAAAACCAAGGTTAGAATGGTAACAACTAACAAACCTATCATGTAGTTTCACATGACTACAACAGGTTGTAGGTCATATTGCAGGGAGTAGTGTTAATACCATTTCCATTAATCCTAGATCAAGCACTAACCAATCTAGACCATTAATAAATAATAGTATTCAACCAAATTACATGGATAATCCTTCTTTGATCTAGGAGTGCATACATGCAAAACAATAAAATAGGACTTCCACTTTTAGATCTTATAGCACCAACTCATTCTTGCCACGTGACCACATACAAGAACATTGGTAATCGATACTTGTCTTATCTGGTCCCACACCATTTATTACAATAGTTATCAATAATGGTCCATTATTTAGTCTCGATTATGAAATCACAACTTGAAGGTTGAAGATTACTATCCCTGACCCACAACCATTTGCCACTTTTCCTATCATCCAACCAACCGTTCAACCTCGAAATAAATCGTTCACAACTAATCAAGATAAGAATTTTGATATTGTGGAACAATTACAAAAGATACTAGTACAATTTTCTATTTTAGATTTGTTGTGAATGTCAATAATCCACAAGAACATCTTGAATGAGTTCTTGACCCAATCCATTGTTGTTAGTGACATATCCCCTAATAAATTTCAGGCTTTGGTTGGACACCTAGCTCTAGCCCAACAAGTCACATTCAACCAAAGCGATATGTCTTCCCTTGGCCCACTCCATAATAATCCATTATACATAAAATTTTATATAAGATGGCATAAAGTGAAGCATGTCCTCATAGACAATGGATCCAGCCTTAACATAGTGTCCCTAAAGCTCATCAAGCTTCTTGGGTAGATAATAACAGATCTCCAGCCAAAAATAATAATTATCAAAGCCTATGATAATCAAAAAAGAGAATCATAAAGCACCATTAATTTTCCAGTCATCATTGGGCCTTTGACTCATGATACACTTTGCCATGTGCTTGATCTTGAGTTATCATACAACATACTTCTAGGCAAGCCTTGGTTATAAGAGATTCATGTAGTCCCATCAACACTACATCAATGTATCAAGTTTTTCCACTCAGGGATGGAGGTGAATATTCTAGGAGATTTACACCCATATGAACACTGCAAGCATCTTAAGGCCAAATTTCAAAGCTATAATTATTAGTACGATATGAATCCAAGTTTCAAGTAGGATAAAGGAAAGGCTATACTTATTGATCCTTCACCAGATAATTGCATAAATCCTAATACCTTGGATTCCCTTTCCCACATGACATCACTTGAAGCTTCTAATCATTTCACCATTTAGATAATGGACCAGGAGAATATGTGACCCATGATACATTTCATATTGCCAATCTTCCTCAGAATCCAAAAAACTTTGGGCGACCTAAAGTCACCCCACATAGGCATTGGCAACAAAAGAATAAAGATAAAGGACTTGTCACATTTATACTAGCATCTGGCCTAGAACCTGACCCTCTTAAAGGAGACAAATCATGGTTATACAATGACAACTAGGCTAATTGTTATAAAAGTGCAAAGTATCTTATTTCTAATAGAATCATGGAGCATCATAAATATGAAGGAAGAGGACTCACACCGAATCAACAAGGAACCATCGAGCCAATTTCCATGACTAAGTATGAAAGACCTTATGGACTTAGATTTAAACTGCCTAGGGGTGACCCCACATATCTTATTCAAACTCCATCACTAGTGACTAGTGATGATGATGCCGACAGTGAAGCAGAGTTTGATCATAGCCTCACCTTTGATGACCTAGTTGAAACCAACTTATTTGATAATAATGCCATTTGTAGCCTTACCCCAGTCATTCATCATAACCATTCATCATTATATTATCCCCAACTGATAGATTGGGACCAACAAGAATCTAGTCTATTGATTGATGAGTTCCAAAATGATGAAGCATTCTGTGATTTCTTAGGCCTTAGAGACAATGTTCCATTGGGAGATCACAAATCAATATTCTCAATCACATTGGATCCTACAGCCTATTTTGGAGAGCAAGTGAACACCCTTAGCCAAAAATAAATAAGTAAAACATTGAGGTCCCAAAGTGAAAACCTCTTTGAGGCACTTTCTGACCAAGGAAAAAATAAAGATAAAGGCTAGTCTAGTGGTGAAAACCTATTTTAGCTGCCATTAGATGGAGGTGTTTATTCTTCTTTGAATTTAGACTAGGAGACCACCAATGATGAACTTACCTATGGATCTAAGTTCAAGTTTTAGCAACTACAAGTATTTGATCAATTTCTTCATGAATTTTTGACTATTTTTGTCACATGGCTAGATCTCCCATTAGGAGACTCAAATTCATCATATCTAGGAGAAGTTGAATATCAAGTCCTAACAGAGGACCCTGACATAGTTTAATAGTTTAAGTCATTGCCTACTATCCTAGAAGATGGTTTAGCCCTTCTAGTCAAAGATACAATAGAGGTAAACATTGGGACTTCATCAAACCTAAAATGGATAAAATTAGGTGCATCCCTCATTGAGGAAGAACTCTGTTGAGAGAATTTGAAGATATCTTTGCATGGGCCTATTCTGACATGCCAAGTTTAGATCCCACCTTGGTTTTACACTAAATTGTGGTTAATCTTGATGCCAAATCAATAAAACAAAGGCTACATAAAATGCATCCTTGCATTGTTGTATTGGTAAAGAAAGGGTTGGAAAAAATCTTAGAAGCAGGATGTATCTGATCCATTGACTACTCATAATGGATCTCTAATGTGGTACCTGTTAGCAAAAAGCCTGAAGGGATTAGAATTTGTACTAATTTTCAAGACATAAACAAAGATTTTATTAAAGATGATTTTTAATTGCCTAATATAGACATGATCATCAATTTCACAGCAGGTTATGAAATGCTTTCGATCATGGATGGCTTTTTAGGATACAATCATATCAAAATCATGCTAGAAGATTAGCATAAAATAGTGTTCACCACTCCATGGGGAACATTTTGCTATTAGGTGATGCCATTTAGCCTCAAGAATGTTGGAGCCACATATCAAAGGGCCATGATTATCATATTCCATGATATGGTGCATGATATTATTGAAGACTATGCCAATGACATATTAGGAAAATCTTAAACCAGGGTCGACCATCCAGCAATGTTGCATAAGATATTTGAAAGATTATGAGAGTACAAAGTTAGACTCAATCCATATAAATGTTTGTTTGGTGTAACTTCAAGCAAATTACTTGGCTTCATCATGTCTCATCAAGGTATTGAAGTCAATCCAGCTAAAGTCCATGCCATAACCAAAATACTATCACTAACCAATTTAAAGCAACTCCATAGTTTACAGGATAAGATCTAGTCAATTTGATGCTTCATCTCTCAGTTAGCAAACAAGTGCCATCTATTTACACACCTTTTGAAGAAAGGAGTTGCATTTCACTAGGATGATCACTGCCAAACATATTTTCAACAAATCAAAGACTATCTTGTCAATCCACCTATTTTATTACCTCCTATGCCAGGAAAGCCATTTTTGTTATACCTATCAGCTACTGATCATGCCCTAGGAGCACTCTTGGCTCAACATGATGACAATGGAAAAGAGCACGCTATATACTAATTAAGTTATACCTTAGTTACATATGAACATAACTATGCACCTGTTGAAAAAGCTTGTCAAGCCATGGTTTTCATAGCTCAAAACTGCATCATTATATGTTGAATAATAAAACCATGGTCATTTCAAAGGTAGATCCACTCAAGTATCTACCATCCAAAATAGCTTTATGAGGTAGAATGGATAAATGGATCATGCTTCTCAGTGAGTTTGACATAGAGTATGTCAATGAAAAAGCAATCAAGGGACAAGTTCTTGTAGATCAACTTACTGAAGCACCTCTCATGGACACACAACCACTCACATTATAATTTCTTGATGAATCCATAATGATCATCATTGATACACCCCTTAAGGAGCAGCCTTGGAAGTTGTATTTTGATTGTTCATTCACTGTACATAGATCAAGGGTAGGCCTATTATTTATTACATCATGGGGGGATCTAATCCCTAAATTATTTAGACTCAGCTTTCCTTGTATAAACAATATGGTTGAGTATGAAGCACTTGTTGTAGGACTTTGACAAGTAGTGTAGTAGAATATATCTCATCTCCAAGTTTATGGTGATTCTCAGTTAATCATCAATCAAGTTACAAATCATTTTTAGACCAAAGATGATAAGTTGGTTCCATATAAATACATGGTCGACACTCTTAAAAAAAAAATTGCCAACATTCAATATGAGCATATACCCAAGGCTAGTAACAGAACTACAAATGCCATGAATACTATTGGTTCTCTGATTCAACAAATAGATAAAGCTAAAGAGTATCAGTTCCTTGTCGAGAATTTGTCAGCACCAACTCATGAACCTTCACTCATCACCATGATTTGTGATATTGTTGGTCCTAATTCTATCTAGTATTCAAACCTTTATAACTACCTTCATGACCAAGTTCTACCACCTAATCTCTCTCAAAAATAAACCAAAGTCTTCATTCATCATTTTTTTCATTATACTCTACTTGGATCCACCCTTTATCATCATAGTTTTGATGGAACTTTGCTTCATTTTTTAACTTTGACAAAGTCTACATTAGTGCTAAGAGAAGTTCACGAAGGAGTATGTGGAGCCCATTCTAGCAAGGCAATCCTATCCAAAAAGCTCTTATGTACTGGTTATTATTGGTCCACAATGGATGCAGATGCCACTGCATATGTAAAAAAATATGACAAATGTCAATGACATGTTAATCTGATTCATGCCCTAGCAAAAACTTTAAAACTGACGTTAACACCATGGCCATTTTCTACATGGGGACTTGACCTCATTGGGAAGATTAACCCCACTTCATCTGACGGCCATAAACATATCCTTACTACCACCGAATATTTCACTAAGTGGGTTGAAGCTATACCCCTCACGTGAGTAGAAAGCAAATTTCCAAATTCATCTTTAATTGTCTCATCTACCACAATAGTATCCCTTCTGACATTATATTAGATAATGGAGGATCATTCAAAAACAAGGATTTAGACCAGCTATGTACTGAATATAACATCACATAACACTTTTCTATAGCATATTACCCTCAAGGTAATGGCCAGGCTGAGGTATCCAACAAAACCATTGTCAATATTCTCAAAAAGATTGTTAATGATGTCGGTTGTGATTGGCACCTCTAGATATTCTCTATCCTTTGGGTATACCATACCAATCATCGTACCCCCATAAGAGCCACTCCATACTCACTTGTTTATGGTATTAAAGCCATCCTTTCCATTGAGGTCAAATTTTCTTCACTATGTATCTCTTTCAAGAATGTTCTAGATGATCATGACTAACGAGTAGCTTGCCTGCAAGAGCTAGACCTACTTGATAAAAAATGCACAATCATGCTCAATAATTTTCAAGCATATCATAACTAAATCAAAGGTCACTATAATCAGCATGTTAAGTATAGAACATTTGAACTTGGTGATCTTGTTCTTAAAGAAAACCAAAAGAATACCATGGCTGAGAAAAAACATAAAGGAAAATTTAAACCAAACTGGATAAGGCCTTTCATCATCACTACAAATTTTGGATCAAGAGCATACATGCTTGCTACACCAGATGGAGAGGAAATTCTAAAGTTGATGAATATTATTCATCTCAAGCAATACTATGCTAAAGCGCTAAGGTGTATTCTCTGTAAGGACCATTTCAATTATGCCTTTTTTCACTGTTCTTATTTTTACAAATACCATCCTTATCCATCCTCTTTGACATTTCCACTTTTCATTTCTAACCTACCAGCCTATTTTGTTCTATAGCCTAACCTATTTGACCTTGGTTTTTTCCATTTATTACACATTTTTAGCATCAACGTGATCCGGACAATAATTCGGATAACAATTTGGGTGATGGGTCCACCCCATTTGATGGCGGAACTTCCGGGAGCCATAACTTTTGCACCGTAGCTCCAATTGACTCGCCGTTTGAACCGTTGGAAAGCTAATAATGAGGGGAACGTCGTGGGAAAGTTTGGCCCCCTAAAACCCAACAAAAGTGTCCCAAATTTCAATTTTATTAGTCTAGTCTAAAAATAGTAAGTTTCTAAAAATAGTAATTCCTCGAATTCTGTATTGTTGTAAATCGTGGAAGTCGAACCAATTCATCTCCCTCGAGATTGGTGACCTTCCACATCCTCCCCACACCTTCAAAACATGTATAAATGAAGATGTAACCTGAAATGGAAATCAAACATCTCTTCTCAAAGATAAGCATATGTTTGGGTCTGCAATTTTGATAAAGAAAACATCTCTTTTCAAAGATAGTATTATTTGAATTGTGTTATTCTTATTTCTTTGAATTATTTCAGCCAAAGCTTTTGAGTTTTGGATCACAAGGTATCTAATCAGTTTCATCTATCAATTCTAGTACTTCAAATAGAGATCATATTTTGGGATAGTGTGATAGAAATTTTGATAGTTTCATCCTTCATTTGTTATTCTTTCCTACCATCAGTCTTGCTACTAATTATAACTACTTTTGGGCAAATTCGTACCTTTGATCTATGCTATTGTAAACTAGTTATAACCACTTATGAGCAAACTAGGGGCAACATTAGACCTTGGCATACCAACTTGCCACTTCCTATGTCATATTATGCCGTTATACCCACTGTTCTTTTTTTATTTGAATTAATTGTTGTACTAGTCAAATTCCTTCACTGTAATGGTGAAAATATAGTGACTTGAGGTCCTACTCTGAGACTATGTAGGCAATGTTCAATACTTGTTGTGGTTAGCTCAATCACCCTTTTCCCCATGCTCTTTCCATTTTGTGATTACTCTAAGCCATGCTCTCACCATTTTATGAGCACCCTAAGCCACACTCTCACCATTTTGTGAGCTTGAACCATTTAGTGTCTCATCATTCTTGATTAAGTTGAGACATTCCAAAAATTCCAATTTTTTTTGGAAAATCATTAGAAAAGAACAAAAACATTGACCACTTCCTTGCCTTAAGGATTTTGGGAACCCTTGTTGAGTTACAAGCAAATCACTTTTCATTTAGTTTCCCCATCCTTTTTGGCCTTTTTCTCTCATGCACTTACTCTTTTTCAAGACCATTCCTATTCTTCTATCACATCCATTCTATTTTTTTCTTCAATTATCACATTTTTCCCATTCCCTAGGAGAACTACATTTGGCCTAAAGTTTTTTATTAGATATTACATCTATGGAACTATTTAGGTAGCATCCACTTGCCTAGTGCATATAGAGACAACTCAGCCACCCCCTTTTTTTCTTCTATTCTCCCATTTAATCCATTTGTTAAGTTGTCACCTATTTTCTAGGGGCAATATTCGTAGGGTTTTTATTGTGTTGTTTTTTTGTTTATTTCTACTTATTTTGTTTATTTGTCTTCTTATTTATTTGCTTTCAACACTGTCACCTTGATTCATTTTATGAGTTTTCATTATGTGATTCCTTGCCCACACTTACACTTGAATCTATCCATATTCATAAGTTTACATTGTCATCATGGTTTCTATCATTGGTGCATTATTTTATATTACATATTGGATTACGGGAGTCAGTCCTCATGCATATTTTGGCCAAATATTTATAGGGTTCTATCATAAAGCATACCATCACATGATACAACAAAGCTCAACTTCAAGAAGTCTATTTATCAATGGTGACAGCTCTTTGGCATCGACATCCTGATTCACTCCTAATCATATCACAAAAAGAGTAATAAACCATGAGAGAATTTCAACCTTTCTCCCTACTAGTAGGTTGTTCTAATTCATCATTACCATTTATGTTAAGTTATCATCATCCTTGACCAAGTTTATCATGTTTTCCATAATCGAGGTCCAAAAATTATTACTGCCTATGGGAAAATCATTACACATCATCCCACTTGAATTTATCAATGATTATAAACACCTTTGGGCAAATCATTGTGTTGTCACCACTTTACTTTTTCTACCTATACAGGGCCATGTTGTTATCTTGTTTATCTATCCTAACTGGGGCAACTCCATCTTCTCAATGATTATAACCACCTTTGGACAAACTATTATACACCATCCCACTTTCATTCTCAATTATTTTGACTACTTTTTCAATATCATTATGTTTTCACTGCATCATCTTTCCTTTCTTTGGTCCCCTTGTTTTGCTTCTTTCTTTTCGAGAGACCATTTACCAACCTGCTTGTGCCAACCATTCCCTCGAGGGGCATCATATAGTTAGTTTATCATCATTGCATTTGTAGGCATACAAGACCTTTTCATTCTTTGAAAATATGTTACTATGCTTATAGCTTGCAATGCCTTCTTAAACAGGGGCAAACTGTAGACACCTAACACTGGCCACCAATGACCTCCAATCAGGGTTTTGGCCAATTTCCACCTAAAATGCACAATTTGGCCAAAAACCACTAAAACACATCAAATGATTGTTAGGGGATCTATCTCTACCAATTAGAGCACATATGATTACTTCTCGTATTAGCAATTAAACACGGAATTATACCAGAATGATAAAGTAACTAGAAACTTGAGACAGCAAAGAATTTGAGAGACAATACACACTCTTTGTATTAAATATTACTAGAAGAAAATACAATAAGGAAGATGCCACTTCTTCCTCCACCTCAAAGGCTTGCCACACCTCAAGACCTTCTTCCCTCTCTCTCTTGCTCAACACAACAACTCTAAAGCCTGAGTTTCTATCCCTCCTTGAATGCTTTAGCTGATCTCCTTGACCTTGCTAGCTTCAATGCTTTTACTTGCCTTCTTGATTATTACAATACATGCCTTATGGGTCTTTAAATAAGATCCCATGCTTACAAAAATAGAACTCTAGTTACAATAATTAGACACGCAACTTGTGACTATAATTAGTCACTTAAGATGCAAACACTCACTTCACTTAACTGACTGTTCGTCAACAACAGTTCTAGAAATACACAGGCGACCGATGCCGGTCCCTGCTTGTCTGGTTCTACCAACGTCGGCCGACTCCCTACCGTTGCCGGTCTCCTTCTCCACTACATCTAACCGACGTCGGTCATACTACCGACGCTGGTGGCTCTGGTTCTACAACATCCTTCCTTGTGTCTGCAAACAGTTGAAGCTTTTAGCTCCACACCTTAACAATCTCCCACTTGGAGATAAATAGCTGCAACTTGTACCTATACCTATACACCATCTATTTTGTTCCTTAGGCTATGTATCCCTCTTCAATGTCACTCTTGAAGACCAACCACTACGCAAACCTGTGATGCAATACCTGTATCTTATGCCACAAGAATTTTGTTGCTCCCAAATTCTCCATGACATACTTCTGAACTAACTCTACCCTTAGCTCAGAAAACTCGCTGTATATGAAACCCTACAACAAGTAACACAATACAGTAACAGGATAATGTAGCTAATATTATCCAACTTGGTAAAGATAAAATACAATAGTCAAACCTCCATTGCCTGCAGCCTAATCAAGACCATATACCATAGCCTTCTATCTCATGTGTCCATCCACTCTCTTCTCTAAAATGGGAATCCATCCCTCTATCCAGTGCTTTCTTCCAGCTGACAACACTACCAACAAATACCTGTTTGGTTCTCCAAGGACTCACACTCCTCATCCATGCCAAGCTCCCACTGTTTCTAGATTCTACTTGCATTGCTTCTTCCATCTTCCTAGTTCATGACTATCAGTAAGCAATATAAAGAAGGTGAACAATGAATATGAGGTTCACTTACCATTTTTGACCTCCACATGGGTGTTTGAGACTCCTTGACAGCTAACTGTCCACCCATCATCCGTTCCAGTGACCGATCTCAGCCATCTCCCAGTCTGCTTCCGACTGATGTCGATTCCCTGCACTAACCCTGATTGTCGACGTCATTTCCCTGGCCGACACCGGTGTCCCCCCTGCTGACGTCAGTCCTTATGACCGAAGTTGGACTTCTCCTGCCCGACCTACCGACCCTGCTGGTCTTCACATGACCGATGTCGGTATCTAGATGACTGACATCGGTGCCAAGCGACCGACATCGGTGTCTGTGTGTTCCTGTAAGTGATGAAATTTTCATCCGTGAGCTCTTCTTGGATCAAACCTCTGCCATGCTGCCCTGCTCAGATTTATTTAGCCCCTGTGACTGATCTCTGTCCTTCATCTCCTCCATAAACACCAAAGCTTCTTTGTTCCTGTCAAAAGCATCAAATTTCCTCTTTTTGCAATGAACTCTATCTATGCTTTCCAAATTTGAACACATACCTTTTGAATCAAGAACTTCCATTCCCTTCCTATTCATGTGACCAAGCCTATTAGGCCACATCTTTGAATCTACACCAGAAGTAGAATCATTAATACAAGTAGGTAGATAAAGAGTACCTACTTTCTTACCTCTTGCTAGAACAAGTGCTCCCTTGGTAACCTTCCAAGAGTCCACTGTGAGGGTTATTGTGCATCCCTCATCTCCCAACCTTCCTATAGAAATCAGACTCTGCTTCAGAATTGGAACATGCATGACCTCCTTCAACACCCATGTGTTGTCAATCTGCAATCTCAGCTGCACTTTACCTTTGCCAACTATCTGACAAGGTGTACCATCCCCTAAATAGAGCACTCCAAAGTCTCCCTGTTCATACTCATAGAACAGATCTCTGTTTGGGGATGCATGAAAAGATGAACCAGAATCTAAAATCCATGCTCCTACCTGACTATCCGAAGAAAGTATGAGAGCGTCTTGCATCACAATATTTGCATCCTTTTCTTCTTTAATACCTGCATGTTGATTCTCTTTATCTCTCAACCAACACTCCTTCTTTGTATGCCCTTTCTTTCCACAAAACCAGTAGGTAATACCTTTGGACTCGGATCTCCTTCTCGACCTTGATTTCCCTTGCTCAACCTTCTCCCTTTGCCTTCCCCTACTTTCTGCACTTAGAGCATTCCCTGATGATTCACCTATGCTTCTCCTGCGTATTTATTCATTCAATATCACACTCAAAACATCATCAACTTTTAAGATTTTAGAAGCAGATGCAGAATTACTTACTGCCATAACCAAACCGTCCCAACTTTCAGGCAAAGAACATAAAATCAAGAGAGCCTTTACCTCATCATCAAAAACAATATTGACTGAAGCTAGTTGGTTTACCAAACCATGGAAATCACTAAGATGAGTATGTACTGATCCACCTTCCTACATTTGCAAAGTAAATAGCTGCTTCATAAGATATACCTTATTAGAAGCCGAGGGCTTTTCGTATAAATTCGCCAAGGACTTTATCAACTCTTCCGTTGTCTTACACTGTGATAAGCTGGAAATCACAGATGATGCAAGGCTCAACCTTATGGAACTGAGAGCCTTTCGATCAAGAACGTTCCATTCTTCATCCTTCATATCTGTGGGCTTGCATGCAACCCCACCCAATGGTAAGTACAAATCCTTCTGGTACAGATAGTCCTCAATTTGCATCCTCCAATGTTGATAATTCTTACTGTTAAACTTCTCCATTCATAGTCTACTTTCTTCTGCCATTGCTGAACTCCCACTCAATCAGAAAACCCTGTGAATGACCTATAATCAAAAACAATACCTTGCTTCCTGCAAACTGTAGTTCTGATACCACTTGTCAAGGGATCTAGCTCTACCAATTAGAGCACATATGATTACTTCTCGTATTAGCAATTAAACATGAAATTATACCAGAATGATAAAGTAACTAGAAACTTGAGACAACAAAGAATTTGAGAGACAATACACACTCTTTGTATTAAATATTACTAGAAGAAAATACAATAAGGAAGATGCCACTTCTTCCTCCACCTCAAAGGCTTGCCACACCTCAAGACCTTCTTCCCTCTCTCTCTTGCTCAACACAACAACTCTAAAGCCTGAGTTGCTATCCCTCCTTGAATGCTTCAGCTGATCTCCTTAACCTTGCTAGCTTCAATGCTTTTACTTGCCTTCTTGATTATTACAATACATGCCTTATGGGTCTTTAAATAAGATCCCATGCTTACAAAAATAGAACTCTAGCTACAATAATTAGACACACAGCTCGTGACTATAATTAGTCACTTAACATGCAAACACTCGCTTCACTTAACTGACTGTTCGTCAACAGCAGTTCTGAAAATACACAGGCGATCGACGTCGGTCCCTGCTTGTCTGGTTCTACCGACGTCGGCTGACTCCCTGCCGTTTCCAATCTCCTTCTCCACTGCATCTAACTGACGTTGATCATACTGCCGACGCTGATGGCTCTGGTTCTACAACATCCTTCCTTGTGTCTGCAAACAGTTGAAGATTTTAGCTCCACACCTTAACAATGATTTGAAACTAACATATTCAAGTACCAATTTTGACTAGGATATCTCTAAATGGGGCAATGCAATTTATAGGCCAACTAACTTTGATCAATTCATTTTAAGTCGAAATACCAAATTTGCACATGGGTGCTTTGGATTGCTCTTTCCTATCAAATATTCTACACAAGACACATTCCTTTGTTATTTTTGTTGGTAAGATCCTAAATGGAAATATGATTCCAAATCATTTTACATCACCTTATAATTCCAATCTAGTCAAATTTTGGACCAATAACAAGATATTCTGATCAATTTGAGTAATTTGTGCACAAAGTGCTTAATCATGATTAAGAGCTAATTAATCCAAATCAATGCATAATTAATAATTCCATGGAAACTTATTGAATACCTTTTTAAAAAAATTAATATTAAATATCTACATCATCAAGTGACCTCATTTCCAGGGAAAACATCCCTAGGCCATAAATGCCACAAATATCAAGATTCATGCCTCCCATGCCTCATCAATGCCTTCCATGATGCCCTCCATGCCTATTAATTTTCCCTTATTTCAATGTCATGATGACAACAATTACAAACTTAATTCTAAAAAATGAATTAATCCTCAACCACACATCTCAATTTTGAGATGGACAGTTTAGGTTGATTCTGATCAAATCCAAAAATCTATAAATAGAGAGGCTATGAACATCATTTCTAAGCTATTTTGGTGTAAATTTATAATGCACAAATTATTTTAAAATCTATTACAATTAGTGTTACCATGCCAAATTGATTCCAAGCCAAGCTAAGTCACAAGCCAAAGGTGCCAAGGAGAGATGGAGGTAGCCAAGCTTCCATTGCCAAGGACTTCATGAGCACATGCCAAGTAAGCCACTACAAAAAGAATTTTAGAGCATCCAAGGGAGATAAAATAAAGTTTTATTTTGCATTTTAGTTGTGTTTTTCATTCATTATTGTTAACTAAGCTTTCCCTAGTGTCTAGGTCTACAGATGTTATCTTATTAGTGTGTTTATTTCATTTTGTTTTCATTTTGGAAGTAACACCATACTAACCATGCTCTCTTGAATCAAATTCCTAGATCACAACATGGATAATATCTTGAATAATTGAACTGAGTTGTAATTGATAAGATCTTCTTAATTTAATAACAATGATAATCAAGAGAGAATCACCTTCCATAAATAATTTCTTAAAAATTGAATCAATAACAGTTCTCAAACCTTTGAGAAGAGATAGAGCTTCAATGAAATTGTTTGAAGACAAAATAAGAAAGTACTTGTCCCATATTATCTCTAAAAATGCATCCACTTTAGAAATAACCTGGGTTACCTTTGGATTTCCATACAATATTTAGATTGACATAATTGTTGATAAGAGGCTTCTAAGAGATGAAAAACATTTTATCGATTTGAGGAGGGAGGATGAAATTATTTTGTAGTAAATTCTAATTTAATAGAATATGATGATTCTCTCAAGTTATTTTATTATTAGGGGGTGGCATTTTAGTCTTATAAAACTCTTGAATGAGTGCTTCAGTTTTAAGAGTGAGGAAGTATTTAGAGAGGGACAGGTTCCTAAAGACTCTATTTATAATTTCTTTCCATAAGCTCCAAATGATTATAGATGGGGCCATATCCTAAGTATTACTAACCTTATCCCCTCCTTCTATCCAATTAATCATAAGTTTTTGAATAGAACCAACTGCTACCCAAGATTTGTTCGTTTTCTTAAAGAACTAATAAAAAAATTTCCAAATAGTAATGAAGGAGGACATGGTTTGAGGTTTTAAAATTACTTTACAGAAGATATAGTAGGGACTTTGTGTTAGAAAAGATATTTATACTTCATAATAAATCACATATATACATTAGATTGAGAAAGTCCTTGAGGGATCCATACTTTTACCACATGCCTTAAGGGTGTGAAAATATGATATATTAACTTATTATGGTTTTGTTTCATATAAAATCTTATAAAAGGATCACCAATACTTTTTAAGCCATCAATCTCCATTAAGATATTGATATGGTGAGAGTTAAAAAAGAATTAGAAAGAAGAAATAAGATTAGAGGAATGGTTGGCTACAAAAAACTTGGATTTTTCATCTCTAAGGATCCCATACACTTTGGGTTTCACCGCAATAATAAAAAATCAATGATCCCCGTAGGTTTGAAAATCATTCTTATAAAATGTTGAAGTAAGGATGATTCTAGAGAGGGCCCACACTAGACTAGGCATCCTTCTAAAAATTAACTAATCTATCATTTTTAATATCCCACCAGAGTGAGTTTGAGAAAAGGTCTTTACATTTCCCAAGGAAGTTTCAAATGTGAGAGCCATACATCCAATGTTATGTAGTAAAAATATTGGTTAGATCACACACATTATATAGATACTTTCTTCGAAACAAGATGTTTCTTTGTCTTGTAGATTATACATAGAAATTTTTCTCTTAAATCTTTATTCATCTTGAACAAAATTTTGATTCTAGCCCCACCTTTGTATTTAGGCAAGAAAAACTCTTTCTATTTAATTTAAAGCAATTTTCTTGTGCTCAGAATGACCATTCCATAGATTTTTTTTATAATGTTAGTTAGTCTAGATTTGACACTAACTAGATATTCTGTGACTGACATCATATAGATTTGAATTATTTAGAAAATTACTTGAATTAATTGAATCTTTCCTACCAAGTAAGTCATTTTCCTTTTCAAGATGCTAGTTTATTCTTGAAGGTTGTGGTCATATTGTCTCAAAATTCTTTTTTCGACCACCCATTAAAACGAAGGATCCCCAAGTATTTTCTAGGAAGAGGACCTAAAGAAAATCCCAAAATTTGTTTTATCTTATTTTTTCTATGGGCTGAAATGTAGAGGGAATAAATGTAAAATTTTAAGAGGTTAATCTCCTGACTCAAAGTACGTTGATACCAATTTAATATTTTCTTTAATACTTTAGCTTCCCAAATATAAATAAAATGTATCATCTATAAACTACATACACTATATATATTTTATATAAGATATAAATGCTTATTTTTTTTAAATTATAAAATAAACTAGTGAGATGCCATACATAGCTAAAACCACCTTCTCTATCCAAAACAACTTTTGAAAGTCACATTTTTATTTTTTATTTGCTATAAATTTCATAAAAAACTACTTTTGGTTAAACTTGTGGTATTGGAGCTGGTGGCGCCTTTTACTTAATGTGGTGGTTTTTTCTTTTATCTTGTATTGTTTATATCATTGCAGTTGTAATGGTTTAATTATGGTTTTGATTTATGAATTTATTTTTCATCAGGTATTTATTTTGGTTGTGGATTTGGGGTGTGCTTCCATACCATCTGTATTTTAAGAGAAAATACTTGTTTCAATAAAAAAATCATACTGACGTGATAACCTCCCTATAATTATACTCTTGGTATTTCTAATAATCCAAACTATGAATTTGTGATTTCTAGTACATTTATTAGAAAAGAAAAATATGATTTGACAAATGTGTTAACCAAGTAAGTCCAATCACTCACAATTCTAAATATTTGCACTTATCTCTGGGAAATTGATCTTCTTATTAAAATCATAATAGAGAAGTTGCATTTGTAAAGGATAAATATAATGGTTTGTTTTGTAAATCATGCTACAGATCACTAGAGTTTTTAATAAACAAATACTCATCAAGCCCCTCAATGGTACCCAATATTGGTCACAACATGCTATATAAATGTAAAAAAAACTAATTTAAAGCAAATGTATTGTTACAATGATATTCAATTCCAATGAATACTTTATAAACAATTGATCTCTTCTACAATGCAATAAATAATAAATGCTAGATAATCATTAGAATTATTTAGAATCTTGAATGCATTTTCTATATACTTACATTGATTGCTTATTTTTATTGATTGTATGATGTTCTAAATGCTTAATGTACCTATGTATTTATAGATTTATTGAATTCAAATTAGGACATGAGTACAATACCTTGTTTTGGATTTTTTCCATTCTGAACATTATTTTCTAGTTAAAGAAACTAAGAAATCATGTTATTTTTTGGCATAAAGATATTAATGTATATTTATTGTGATCTAAAAATATTAACATTGAGACCTTTAGATTCAAAAGTCACACCAATAAAGTGATCTTAGAATTTAAAAAATTACAAGTGACTCTAGCTTGGGATAATACCTTTTGCATTGTGAGCTACATGACTTGATATCTCCCCATCCCCTCTTTTTATCACCTTCCTCTTACTTCTCCATGATCATGGAGCATATATTGTAGTCACACCAATTATAAATGATGGTCTATTTGGCCCCATAACTTCTCCTTTAGGCATTGCAAGATCAAGGTTAACCTATTAGTCCAAGTGACAAAGCCTCACATCTTACTTCAGCCATCTCTCTAACGATAAAGGTTTAGGATACATAGATCAAGCATGAGACAAAAAACATCATGGACAATGATGGATGGATTACTAGTTAATGGGGTTTTTCTCTGTCATTAGAAGAGCCTAGAGATTTTGTGGGAGGGAGAAACAACCACCCTGCACTTAGCACAAGAGTTTATGTGTATGGTTAGGATAATCCACTCCTTTTCTATAACTTTTGAGCCTTGGGATTTTTCAACCCTTCATGAGGGCTCATACCTAACCACAATCTAATAAAATTGTAGCTAAATAAGTTTTTTTTCAAAGAAACAAATCATAAAACACCAATTTGTTGAGCATTAAGGATACAAAAGAAAATATAAGGAAGAAGATTCCAATAAAATTATAATTTCGTTAATGAAACTGTATGAGCTAGGTCTCTTTAGTATAGAAATTTAAGTATTGATTTTTAATTTCACCCATGTTGTGTTCTATAGGGAAATTTATCAACACTTTATTTTGTTTGTTAATCAATTTTTCATTAGAGTATGAGAACATACAGTTGCATACACTAGAGACCCTGATCAACCACTTCATCTTCCCCCACATTACACTCTATATCAAAAATGTAATTAAATTATAATCAATAAGTATACACATTGAGAAAAAATTGACTACAATCTTAGTTCAAAATGTTACCAATAGAATTATCAAATCATTTATCATAAAACTTGAGTCATTTCCCTTCAATATAAAATAATGATCTTTGGCACCTATAATTTTCATGCATGCACCCAAACATCATAATCAAATGAAGGTGCGTATTAGTCTATAAAAAATCATATAATATAAAAAAACTATAATATCAAATCATCATAATGTGTATTTTCATTTTCTTACTAGTTTTCACCTATTACTAGAATTAACACCAAAAGGTGCCTTTGAATGGTCGATAGGCCCTTGCATTTATAGGCCTATTGGTCTAGTCTTGTAAAAATTCCTTACAACAAATGACTATACATTGTTAAAAAAATAAGGCTATAAATACTACCGCATATCAACCATTCACATGCATCTTTAGGTTTTGATTCTAGTTTTTAAATTTCCTAACTCCTTTAGTTACAAGAAACAAATTGCGAACAAAATAAAAGTTTTATTTTAGTGTAATTATTCTAAGAATTACAATAGTTATCACCTGGTAAATTTTCATTATGAAACATTAAGACAATGGTATAGACTTTGACTATTCCATTATCAATGTTAATGAAATCTCCAATTGAATGTGTCTAAAAAAAATGTTGACAAACTGTCTCATTATTTATTTAATGAATTGTAAACCAATGCTTGTAGCATGATTTTTAAAAATAATTTGGGGAAAATAAAACAATTATAGTTGTGATGCACCTAAATATTTTTGCTTCCATTTTTCAAAAAATATTCGATCTTTCTCTTTGTGTCGTTATGTACTTGAAATTTGCATCTCTGTCAAGTGTATTAATGACTAGAGTATTAAAATATACCATAATTTTGTAATAATAGGTTTATTGGGAGGGGGTCATGTAGATGTGAGCCCCCTTTGCCCCAAAATGTGACATGCACTCTCCACAATGGGATATTCTTGGTAGATCCCCCTTCTAAGTGAAATGAATCTACCCTCGTTAAGTGATTGGCTTTCCTAATCATCAATTGATCTGACTTAGGTAATTATGCCTTCTCTTAGTGCATCTCCTTTCTCTTATACACAATCTTCTTCCTTCTAACCCAATTTCATAACTGTTAAAATAATATTATAATAATCAAAATGAAATAATAATATTATAATTCAGCAGTCGACTCAAAGAACTGAACAAACCTCAATTTCTCCTAAATTAAAAATTAATTATATAGATAAATAGATAAATAATATTCTAATATCATTTTTAAATCATCCATATATATGAATGGGTATTATCTTACGTATTTTTATTTTGTATAGGGCATTCATGGCTCCCACCCCCGTCCCCAATGGAATAAATATAAATTGATTCCCTTGACCAAAAAGAGAATGTATATTCTAAAAAGATGCCAATACTTAGCATTGCATTCATGTCACTATAAAAAATTACCAAAGAGTGTCATGCTCAAGGTGAAGGGCTCTGTGTGGTATGATTTAATCAAGAAGTGAATTTGGTGGAGGGTTGATCTAAAAAATATGAAGGCACTTGTCTTGTTCAAAGCATGCAAGCAAAAGTCATAGTTTGTATTTATTGTAGAGAAAGTAGGAGATAGAAAAAGACTAGGAGGAAACCAAATAATAGTAGAATCAAGGAGTGAACATTGAAACAAAAGTAAATGAAGCTAGATAGCATATCAGTTGAAAGTCATAAAAGCATGAAAATTCTTTAATAACAATATAGCGTGAAAATATTTTAGTATTAGCATATGAAGCTTGATAGCCTTTCAATTTAAGGTTATTAAAACATGAGAGTCTTTGAGTTGGTTTCTGTTGTGTGGGGACCATGCAAAGCCAAGCTTCCTCTACCACAAATTATGACGTGCATTTTTTACAATGGGAGATGTTAGGCAAAGTCTTTTTCCAAGTGCAATGAAAGTGTCCTCCTTAGACCATTCACCAACCTGATCACCTAAGGGGAAGGTGATGACAACAAAGACAAAAGATATGATAAAATATATATCAAACAATTGCAAAAAATGGGGATCAAATTTTTGTTGATATGTGGCCAAGCCCTGCAAGGTCTATTCTACATAATCTATAAATGGATGGTGCAGACTCCTCCAAACGGTTTGTAACGAATCTATACCCTTCCTTAGACCGATCGTTTTAGTCAATGTAAGCAATTCGATAGTGATGTGAAATTGAGCGCCAAGATATGATATATAATGTTAACAAAGTTTAATACAGAATTCAAATTTAATTTGAAAGGACTTAACTACATCTTCATCATGCCATGCCGTCGCCGACACATTTTTCAAAACAGAAATGGAAAATGGAGAAGTAAAAAATGAAAAGTAGAGATTTAAAAAAAAATCCCAAACAATACTGACACGCCAAGCTGACGAGGGAGAGAAAAAAATCCTTTGAAAAGCATAGCTTTTTCAATTGTTTTAACTACAATAATATCGCTCTTATTCGAAGCTTATTATTCGTTTTGCAATCTATACGATCGCTCTTATTCGCAGCTTATTATTCAGACATATCTCTCGATATTCATCTAACTTATTGTTCTACACTGTCACCGCGCCGCCGGTGAAATTGCTGACCCAGTAGCGAGTGCGGACCAGGTATGCGGTCTGCGAGGCGGTGCCCGTCTTGCCATAGGTGCCGTTGTACGTCAGGTAGCCGTAGCCCGCAGGTGGATTCGACGACGCCGGCTCGATCTGCGTGCCCTCATGCCACTCGTTGAACGATGTGATCGACACCCAGCTCGGATTGCCGCCGATGCTCGGGGTGACCGCGTTGCCCCACTCCCGGTCGTAGGTTGCACCGTTGTTTCGGTCCACGGTCGGCGTGGTGTTCCCGGGACCAGCCCGGTCGTCGATGTATCCCGGTGCCACCGAAGGCGCCCAGACCAGGCCGTTGGCAAGTGCGTACGCCCCCACTGCGGCCCAACCGCTGGCGTTCTGACCCGCGATCCCGTCGTAGGTGTAGACGCCGTTGAAATGTGTGAGCTTGGAGATATCCGTGTGCTGCGCGAGGACGATGTTCTTGCCGGTGACGGCATCGAGGGGCTTCCAGTCGGTGATTCTGAGGCTCTCGAACACGTAGAAGGCGCCCTTGTTGCCGTGAGCCGAGTCGCGGTAGTAGGCCGGCGACGAGCTGTATTGCGCGTTGATATAGTTGATGTTGGACACCACCGACGCGGCCGTCCGCCCAGTGTAGGGCTCGATGTGCCAGGCGACCTTGAGGCCGAACCGTGCGGCCGTTCTCATGACGCCGCTGACGTGCTTGTCTTCGGTGGAACCCGGACCCCACCAGCTGTAGACGATCGTCCCGACACCGGCCTGCACGATCTGTTGCATATGCAGCGCCACGGTATTGTTATAGTCGGCGGAGTCGTAGGCTCCCGCGACGGGGTAGAAGTTTGAGCCGATGTCGTAGGGTGGGGTGTGCTTGCCTTGGTCCCAGTGGCGGTAGGCGCCCAACACCGCGGGGTTCCCATACCAGGGGTAGTAGAAGATATGGACTTTGGGAGAGACAGACGTGGCGGCGGTGGCGACGCCGAGCGCGGCTGCGAGCAGTGCGACGATCGCGGCGACGTGCCAGCGCACGCCCTGGCGTTTGGCGGATTTCATGGCGATACCTCCGTTGGACATGTTGGGCGACTGGCGGAGTCTGACGGATATTTCATCAGACTCCTCATCTTATACTCTCTCTTCTTCCGTAAGTCTCGCGGAAATTTCATTGATCGGTCAACAATCCGTGAACGTTTCAACAAGATATTTATTATTTTCAGAGTTCAGAGGTGGCACATAACAGCCCATTTATTATTTGTACAAGATATGTGTGATAATAACCTAAGAGATGGGACTTTATATTTTACTAAAATGTTGTATATATTATATTATTATATATAAGCATACAATTTTAGTAAATAATATAAATGTATATTTATATACATATAATATGTTTTGATTGTGTATTTATTATATTAATAAGTTTACAATTATATAATTAAGTTTACTTATTAAAATTATATACTTAATAATAATAATAATAATAATAATAATAATAATAATATTAATATAATATATATATTATTTTATCAAAATATAAAGTTACATCTCTTTTATATATATATATATATAAGTTTTAAAATATAAAATTATCTCTTGCATCATATATATACTATTATTATATTAATTTTGGTAAAATAATGTATATATTTTATTAATATAGATATATATTACGATTATTATTATTATTATTACAATTAATATATAATAAATATACAATTGAAAAACAAACATATGGTAAGCGCAAGGAATTAGAGGGTCAAAATGCGGATTTAAGTGGACACGTTTTTCTCAGAAAACATGAAACTTTCGACTTGTACCAATTATTTGAGATATCTACACTCACAATTTGAATATGTTACAGGAAGATGAATTGTATCAATTTGAGTCTAGTTTCTAAACTACTATTTTTTTTAAAAATAGTTAAGTATAAGTAGGTCAAACATAATTTTTTTGAAGAGGTGCTATTATTATTATAAAAATCATACTAGATAGTTGTCTATACGCCCCACCATTTTTTTAGCATTATTTGATTTTTATTGAAACCCCTTCATAGAAAGATAGGTAATATCATCTCGTTTGCAACCTATATTTTTAAAAAATTAATATATATATATATATATATATATATATATATATATATATATATATATATATATATATATATATATATCACAAATCAATATACCCTTAAATATAATAAAAAATGTATAGCCGACCATGCACCCCCCTAACTACTTCAAAAAATATCAAAAATTAGATTTTTTTTTAATATGTATAGAATTAGGTCTAGTTTGCAACCATGTTTTTTCCCCCGATTTGGATCAACAAATCAAAATATACATAAACAAATATGAACATGAAAACATGACATATAACACTACAAAAAAAATACTTAGTCAATAAATATAAATAACAACCTTAAAGAAATAAAAATATAAAAATCATATATTTAGAAAGAGGAGACGTAGTCGATGTTACAATACTATTTTCAAGGAAGTTTTCTATAATTTGACTATGTGTTGGAATTTTACCCTAAGGCTCAAGAATACAAGCCATTCCTAAGTCTTAAGGCATGTGCTGAAATTTATGGTAAGTAACCACTTACATGAAATTATTTCATATGTGTAATTACTGCATATGCAAAACTTTCGACTTAGGGCTTAGGGATTAGGGTATATAGGGTTTAGGTTTTAGGTATAAGATCTAATAAAAAATGCAATAGGGCATAAAATAAATGTTTTTTTATTGGGGATAAAATGATTTGTTTAGAGTTTTAAGAGTTTACGATTTATGGTTTAGGATTTTGGGCTTAGATTTTAGGGATTAGGGCATATGATTTATGTTTTAGGGTATATAAAGTGTACTCACAGAGGTAATTAGGGCCAAATTGAGCTCCTTGAACTTATTTATGACTATAGAATGTGATTTTGGGCTCAATTGGCCCCTATGTCACCATAGATTAAGTGAATTAGTCAATTGGGGCAATGAGTGATGTAATTTAGGCCAAATTGAGTCCTATGAAAATAATTGAACATTATTGTAAAGGATGTTAATTTTGGATAAATAATTTGGTCTAGGGTTTATAATTTATAGATTAGGGATTTTGGGATTAGAGTTGTAGATATATAGGAGATAGGGTTTAGGGTTTAGAGTCTAATCGCAAAGGCAATTGAGGATAATTTGAGCTGATTAAACCTAGATTTGTGACCACAATGTGTTTTTAGGCATAGAATTTATGTTTTAAGATACATTAGGCCTAATCTTAAAGGTAGTTGGGGCCAATTTGAGCTCCTTAAACCTATTTGTCACTAAAAAATATGATTTTGGGCTCAATTGGCCCCTACATCACCATAATTGAGTGAATTAGTCAATTGGGACAATGAGTGATGCGATTTGGGCCAAACTGAGCCATGTGAACCTAATTGTTATTATAAAGGATGTTAATTGCATGGCTAAATCATTTAGTTTAGGGTTTATAGTTTAGGGATTAGAGTTTCAAGTATATGCGAGATCTAGGGTTTATGGTTTAAATTCCAATCATGACAATAATTAAGGACAAGTTTAGCTAATTGAACATATTTGGGACCACAATTTATTTTTGGGAATAGGGTTAATGTTTTAGGGTGAATAAGGTCTAATTACAAAGGCAATTGAGGCCAATTTAAGCTCCTTGAACCTATGTATGACTACATAATGTGATTTTGGGCTCAATTGGCCTCTAAGGAAACACAAATTGAATAAATTAGTCAATTGGGGCAATGAGTGATGTGATTTGGACTAAATTGAGTCCTATGAACCTAATTTTAACTATAAAGGATGTTAATTTCATGGCCAAACCATTTTTTTTAGGGTTTGTAATTTAGGGCTTAGGGTTTAGGGATTAGAGTTTTAGGTATATGCAAGATAGGGTTTATGGATTAGAGTTTTAGGTATATGCAAGATAGGGTTTAGGGTTTAGAATCCAATCATGAAGGTAATTGAGGATAATTTGAGATGATTTAACCTATTTGTGATGATAGTGTATTTTTGGGCATAAACCAACTTAAGCTCCTTGAACCTATTTGTGACTATAGAATGTGATTTTGGGCTCAATTGACCCCCAGGTCACCATAGATTGAGTAAATTAGTCAATTGGGGCAATGAATGATGTGATTTGGGCTAAATTAAACCTATTTGTGACCATAATGTGTTTTTGGGAATAGGATTAATGTTTTATCCTATCTAGATTATTATCTTACACTGTCACATATCTCTCAATATTCGAGTGCATTTCTTATATAGCCATCTAAATTATTATCTTACACTATCATTGCACCACCGATGAAATATCAATAGGATTATTGCTCTTCCTCCTTAGACTCTCTCTTCTTCCTCATCTAAGTTTCACTAAAATTCCATTAAGGATTGTGTTCCTTGTTTAACTCTATTGGGCACACAACAATCCATCAAAGTTTAAATGAGATCTTCTAGATATTTATTATTTTCACAATTCAAATGTGGCACATAACAACCCATTCAAAGTTAAATGAAATCTTTCTGGATATAAGTTTTTAATTATTATTTTTATTTAATTTAATTTAATTATTTTAATTATTCTTTTTTTCGGTGATTGTTAACTGAATTTTCTCAAATTTTCAAAAATTTAAATCTTTGAGTTTTATGGCTTCCATAATCTAAAATTATTTATAAATATTTATTTGTATGGATTTTTGCAATCACACACTTTAATCTGGTATCAAAGAATGGACATAAATATTTATCAGAGTTTTTTTCAAGAAATCTCTTTGTAAGGGATGAACTCAAAGAAATATGAATGTGTATTTAAAGTTCAATGACATTTTTAAATAAAGGTAAAGGTTATAGGTTTTGAAATATCTTAAAGCTTTGTATAGAGATGGTTTATAATGAACCAAACTACAAAACAAACATAATGATAACAATAGCAAAAATAGAGGAAGAACACACCAACAATGATTAATAATAGAAATCAATTATCCATCAACAAGAAAAGTAATAAAACATGTCAGATATGTCAATGCAATCTATAGCTTCTACAAAACTCAATGACATATCATATATGTCAATGCAATCTATAACTTCTACAAAACTCTTTTAGTTACCCAATACATATTTGAAACAAGTATCATATAATGAAAATATATATATCTTTGAGGTATTTTGTCAACCGCAAGTTGTCATGGCAAGCATATGGAAAATGTTTTATTAAGTGATTTTTTTTTAAAAAGTCCTTTTAAATTTTTTTTGGTATGAGATGTGTGTGATAATGACATAATAGATACGACTTTATATTTTAATAATATGATATATATTATACTAATATATATGTATACTAATATTATATGTGTGTGTGTGTGTGTGTGTGTGTGTGTGTGTGTGTTTTAATTGCATATTTATTATAATAATAAGTATACAATTATATAACTAAGTATACTTATTAATATTAATTATATATATATACATCATTTTATCAAAATATAAAGTTTACATTTCTTGTGATACACAAACATTTATTATATTAGTTTTAAAACATAAAGTCATATCACTTGTGCCATATATATACTATTATTATTATATTAATTTTGGTAAAATTATGTATATATTTTATTAATATAGATATATACTAACTATTATTATATTAGTTTTAAAACATAAAGTCATATCTTTTGCACCATATATATAATATTATTATATTAATTTTGGTAAAATGATGTGTATATTTTATTAATATAGATATATACTACTATTATTATTAATATTACAAATAATATATAATAAATATATAATTGAAAAATAAGCATAGGGTAAGTGCAGGGAATTGGGGGGAGCAAAATGGGATCTTCAATAGACATGTTTTTTTTTTGAAAAATATGAAATGTTGATTTGTACTTATTATTTGAGATATCTACACTCACAATTTGAAGATGTCATAGGAATATGAATTGTAGCATTTTGAGTCTAGTTTTTCAAATACTAATTTATTTTTCAAATGGTTAAGTATAAGTAGGTCAAAAATTAAAAATTCTAAGAGGTGATACTATTTTTAAAAAAAATAATACTAGATAGTTGTCTATGTGCCCCACCAATTTTCGAGCATCATTTTCTTTGAATTTAAACCTCTTTGTACAAATATAGGTAAGATCATCTAGTTTCTAACCTATATTTTCTTAAAATTAATTAATGAATATTTTATTTTACTAATTTTACAAGTCAATATACCTTGAAATATGATCAAAAATGTATATCCGACTATGCAGCCCCCTCCTAATTGCCTCAAAAATATCAAAAATTAGATTTTTTCAAAAATGTGTATATAATTAGGTCTAGTTTGCAACCATTTTTTCCCCAATTTGGATCAATGAATGAAACATACATTAAAAAAAAATAAAAAATGAACATGAATAATCATGGCATATAGCACTACAAAAAACATACTTAGTCAATAAATATAAATAACAATCTTAAATCAATAAAAATATAAAAATCATATATTTAGAAAGATGAGACTTAGTCGATGTTTCAATACTATTTTCAAGGAAAAATTCTATCAAATGGATAATGTCTAGCATGGGCGAAGTTGTATTTTGTTATTATTTATAGAAAACATGTATTCTCTCTATGTGTGTTGTAGGTCCATGCCTGAGGCTCAAGGAATACAATCCATTCATGAGTCTTAAGGTGTGTGTTGAAATGTCATGGTAAGTAACCACATACATGAAATTATTGCATACGCATAATTACTGCATACACAAAACTTCCAACTTAGGGCTTAAGGTTTAGGGCATATAGGTTTTAGGTTTTAGGTATAAGGTCTAATAAAAAATACAATAGGGCATAAAATAAATTTTGTTTTATTGGGGATGAAAATAATTTGTTTAGAGTTTTAAGAGTTTATGATTTATGGTTTAGGATTTTAGGCTTAGATTTTAGGGATTAGGGCATATAATTTATGTTTTAGGGTATATAAGGTGTAATCACAAAGGTAATTATGGCTAAATTGAGCTCCTTGAAAGTATTTGTGACTAAATAATGTGATTTTTTGCTCAATTGGCCCCTACGTCACCATAGATTGAGCAAATTTATCAATTAGGGAAATGAGTGATGTTATTTAAGCCAAATTGAGCCTTATGAAAATAATTAAATATTATTGTAAAAGATATTAATTATGGATAAATCATTTGGTTCAGGGTTTACAATTTAGGGATTAGAGTTTTGGATATATACAAGATAGGGTTTAGGGTTTAGAGTCCAATCGTGAAGGCAATTGAGGATAATTTGCACTGATTGAACCTAGATTTATGACCATAATATATTTTTGGGCATAGGTTTTATGTTTTAGGATGCATTAGGTCTACTTAAAAAGGTAATTGGGGATAATTTGAGCTCCTTGAACCTATTTGTGACTATAGAATGTGATTTTGGGCTCAATTGGCCCCTAAGTCACCATAGATTGAGCAAATTAGTCAATTAGGGCAATGAGTGATGCGATTTGGGCCAAATTGAGCTCTATGAACCTAGTTATTATTTTAGAGTATGTTAATTACATGACTAAATCATTTGGTTAAGGGTTTACAATTTAGGGTTTATGGTTTAGGGATTAGATTTTCAAGAAAATGTGAGATCTAGGGTTTACAATTTAGAGTCTAATTATGATAGTAATTGAGGACAAGTTGACCTAATTAAATGTATTTGTGACCACAATGTGTTTTTGGGCATAGGGTAAATGTTTAAGGGTGAATAAGGTCTAATCACTAAGGCAATTGAGGTCAATTTAGGCTTCTTGAACCTATTTGTAACTGCAAAATGTGATTTTGGGCTCAATTGGCCCCCAAGTCACAACAAATTGAGTAAATTAGTCAATTAGGTCAATGATTAATGCAATTTGGGATAAATTAATCCATGTGAACCTAATTATTATTTTAAATTATGTTAATTCATGGCTAAATCATTTGGTTTAGGGAACTTATAATTTAGGGTTCTATATAGATATTGGTGTTCATATGGGCCTAATGACAACTTGAAAACTGATGTTGTGACATAATACAAGTCCCTAGTGTTGAAAAAGTAAAAATGTAGTTGAGTAGGATGAAAATATAAAATATGTGACTATCAATGTCATTTTAGCACCCATAAAATGGTTAGTAGACCTAATCATGTGTTGCTGACATACAATCAAGTAGAATATATTGATAGTCAAGATAATCATTATCATGGATAGAAATATGAATAATTCAAATGGAATAAATATTTTTCTCCCCTCATATTGTCCCCTAGATGAATGAGAGGGTTCATAGGCTACTATTTTTAGATGTTTTTGTTGATGTTATTTAATCTTAAACACGATGAGATAGTGCATGTGAAAGTTACACTGTGCAATGGTGAAATAAAATGAGATGATTTATTAATCAAGGATGACATATACATTTGAGAATGCCAAATAAAGGAAGTGAAATGTTTTTTTAGTGTCAATGATGCATAAAGAGTTTAGGATTGGGTGTTAGACAATCTTGATAAATGTTTTATGTATCAGGGATACAATAATGAAACTAATGATGATTATGGATAAATCCCCTTCATATTGGGCATCCAAATCCCACAAAAGTTGGATTGGTTTTTGAAATATGGAAATGATAGATTATCGATGATGGATTCAATATCTAAAATAAATGGGATCAAGGTATGCTTTTAATTCTTGTAATATTAGTAGATGATATAGATCTTTGTAACTTATAAATTGACTCATGTTTTAAATTTTGATGCAGTTTCAATTGTAAACATTATTGGTGTTTGATTCTAGACACTAAGGATTGCCTATAACATGGATCATTATGTCTAATTGATGTACTAGTGACATCACCCAATAGATGTAAATTCTTAGAAAAGGAGTACACTTAAAAATCAATAACAGTAAAATAAACACCTTCATGGTAGATGATGACAGTGCAGAGGTTAAATAAGTTAGGTGCATGTTTATTAATTTGTATAAGCATGATAAAAAATTTATTTTGATTTTCATATATACCATTTTTACCTTATATTTAAAATTATTACTAACTTATTTTATTATGCAGGGAAAATTTCAATTGTGGTGTGTATATATGTAGTTGCCATGTACATCATGCATAACTGAAGAATTTGATAGTAAAGGTGACAGAAGATGATGTTAGGTGTGAAATGTTTAGTGAACTAAAATATGAAGCAAATTTAACCATTAAATCATACCATTCACATATGAAAAATTATTTCTTGAGTATAATATAGACTTCTACACATCACATGATGGATTTTTTAGTTCACCAACTTACCATAGTTGTTTATATATACTATTGGTGGTTATAAGTAAGTAAGGACAATAAATTTTTTGATACCTTAAAGGTTGATAAAATTAAAAATATTTCATGGGTTAAGGATTTGTGAATTCCAAATTGTCATGTCACCTTTCACATTATTAATAATTGTATAACTTGGGTCTAAATTTTGACAGGTGATACATTCCATTATCAAGTATATATTTTAGTGGCAGTGATGTCAATGTGTATTTTTCCATTTTAACCCAAGCCTATATGTGTAAACATGATATTAAGGTGGAGCTAATGAGACAGGAGAGGAGAGGGTGTTGTTCATGATGTGGGGGATAGTATGAGTGACCCCAACAACAATAGTGATAGAGAATCGAATGTAAAGTTTTTTCCACTTCTGTTTTATTTGTTTGTTATTTTTTTCATAGTCTCAATTGACTGGGTTATTTTGAATACACATGGCATAGACAATGGACTAAAAAATGCAAATGAAGGTGAAGTAACTACATGGAAATTAGAGGATCAAGGGATGTGTATGTGATTAATAATGTAATACATCACTCCAATGATATTAATTTTATTTTATATTTGTTGGTATTTCTAATGGGATGTTTTTACTTGTATGAATAGATCATGGTTAATGGAATAAAGGATGAACTAAAAGCCTTGAGAACCAGAGGTTAGAATGTTTTTTAAAGATTATCTCACAACAACAAATAATTGTGGAATTCTATCATTCTTATAAAAAGTACCTATAATATGTTTACAATAATGTCAAGAGTAGATAAATATCAAGTAAATTTGGGTTGTAACACCCAATGAATAAGTTTTTGTAACAAGTGAAAGATGGACATGGAAATAACCTTCGTAGAGAAAGAGACTTCATAGAAATGATGCAAAAAAGTGTGACAAACTTGGATGATAGTAAGATAATGTAATTAATAGTCCTAATTGTATATATTATAAATGCCAAGATTATGCATATACAATTTACTTTATGAAAAAATAAGTTTCCTTGGTTTTTTAGTTGAAACAAGTTATGTTCCTATATTTAGTGACCCTCTAATGTCTTAATCTTACTTGGTGTAGATTATATGGTAGCTTATGAAATGAACATGTAGTCCATTCTAATCTAGAAGTGAGAAAGGGAAGTATTATTATTGAACATGAATGCATATGAAACCCATAATAAAGTCAAACCTTTTGTATATTATTTTAGAAGTTTGAATCTTATATTTATAAATATAATTTATGTCCTTCACCTAGGTGATCATTCCTTATATAGTTAATAATTAAGCATAGGTGTTTCATGATAATAAATTAATTAGGCATAGGTGTTTCATGATTCAAATCCTTATTAAATTGGTATGGCTATGGGTGACATGTGTTTCTCTATAATAGATGCAATGTCTTATGGGGACTAATATTGGGTAGATACCAAACATATCACATCAAATTAAATATTTGTTTGATTTGTGATGGATTTGTATTATATTATTTTCATAGCAACTATAGTTTCTTAGGATAGGTCTCTTCCTATCCAGGGTGAATACTTTTTCCATTTGGTCGGAGGGAAGAAGTTTTGTAACTAGGGAAATACTCAACTCATTTTAAAATAATTAGGGAAAAATAATAATATTTCCTTTTGTATTGAAATTATCCATTGTCTTATTAGCATTTTCTCCTTTGAAAATGATATCATGCCTGCATATAATTTTTTGTGGATAAACAACATAAATTTATCCTTTATGTGTTATAGATTCCCTTCATTTTTTTCATAATTGCACTAACATGGAAGTAGATCAAACAATAGGGTAGCATTCTCATTATGTTCCTCATTTAAATTAACTTAACATTGGATAATTCCATAAGTTTTATTCTCAATAACCCAAGTATGAATTACCATATCTGAAAGGGAGGGCATCCAATTTAATTGAACATTAGTTTTCTTATTAAAACCATCATTGGGGGAGATGTTTTGTAAGTTTACTAGCCTATTGTAAAACCTATTTTTAGAGGATATGTAAGTTGTATTTAGTGAGAATGGGCATATGATTTATTCAGTTTTTTCTCTACATTTACCATGGACTTTATGAATTATGATGCTAAGATTTGTATGAAGTTGATTTATAATTTTTTTTTTTTATGTAATTTAGTTTTATGGTGCGTTTGACCCCCTAAACATGAAGAAAAGTAAGGAATTTTATGAAATCAAACTTGCTTAGAGTTTCTCTAATTATTCTATAGTTTTTTATTTTTGCATGTTACAATGCAGTGTCCCTATGAGGAGAAAACAAATATGTGATTGCAGGAAAAAGGGATGTACGATGAAATAACTTATTTATTCTCTTATAATAACTCTAGTAAAGTTGAACTAGATAAGTGGGGGTGGTAGAGAGAAAAAAATTACTTTCAATAGTTAAATTATTCTTTGTTTCTATATGGCAAATATTTTTAATTTTATTCTTCTGATTACAAATAGATATTTTAGTACAATGTTATGTAATGGATTGTAATTTTATTTCATGTCTATAAAATCATCGTATCATCCTTTGAAAATATATATACATTAGTTAGAGAGAGATGTGAACAAATTTAAGAAAATAATTTTGTTTCAAATGAACTTTAACCTAGGTAAAAGAGATATCTCAAGTAATCTCACTTTAACTTCATTTTTTATTGCAATAAAATAAATTTGATACAAAATTGAAAAAAAATCCTGGAGAGAGTGAGCACATAAAATCCAGTGCATGGAAAACTCAGTATTCAATAATATAATTCAACAACCATACAAGTTCAGTCTAGCATATACATATGCCTGGATATGACTAAATTGTTGAACCAAATTCAATGGAAAATTGAAAAAAACTCTAAGAATAAAAATATCATAAATTAATATATCTCTATCTATCCTAAATTCTAATGATATTAAAGTGTAAACTTGCCTTGAGAATGATGATCAAATATTGACTTATCTTAGTTTCCAAGGAGAGTTCATGATGGGGCAAAACTTTGTCAATTCATATTATTATAGTCTCTCCTTTCAAATAAAACTTAATAAATAATAATACAATACTTTATGCCAAGATATTAACACAATAATAATTGGTATTATTTTTGTAAGATTCATCTTGTGATACACGCTATGGTAAAATTCATTTATACAGGTGCATGGTAATTAACACATTTATTGTTTTTTATGAGAAAGGCAATCTATTAGTTAGACATAATAATGAAAATACATTTGGAGAGCACCTATATCAACCAATGCCTCATCTAGTGAATCCACTACTAGTAATATGCTATTTAGAATTTCTATAAGTTTTGTTTAATTATCATGTTTTCATATTTTATTTTGTAAGTTTTTTCCACAAAAAATCATAAGTCTATAATTCATTAAAATGTCAAAATAAACTAAATAAATGTTATAACTACATGAGTACAAGGGGATTCAATATGAACTTGACAAAAAGTCTCTATACATCTGCAAGATAGATGTTGAAGTTTAGTTCAACATGTTATTGTTAGGTCATTTTAGCCATTTTAGCTTCAATTTTCAATATGTATTGAAAGGGAAATTAATCAATGATGAAAGAAAGTGAATGAAGGAAAGGAACAGAAATCTAAAGCTATCAAATCTAAATTTGTATAGCTTCAAACTAATAAATATGGCATATAAATAATATAACTTAACCCTAAAAAAAATAAGACTAAACCCCATTAATTACTTGAATTTAGCACTTGTTATTTTTAAAAGCTTCTTCCCATGCTTTCACATAGGATATTGACTTATATAGAGTGGAAAATACAAGTAAAATTGTAGAGGTTACTTTATTCGATGTTTTTCACCATAATAAGGATGAATAAGGATCAATAACCAAGACAATAAGAATACATTCAAAGACAAGAGGAAGAGGATGGGTGTATGAATACACTATTGATGCCTTGATCAATAGTGAAATAAATTAAATGAAGTTAGGGAGAATAAATCTCAGGATATCAAATCTCAAGTTGTATAAAATAAACCTAATAAATATGGCACCAAAATACTAAAGTTTAACCCTATAGAAAAATTAAATAGAAAACAATGACTCCTTACCTCCATTAGGATCCATATGATTCATTGAAGTGTCCCATTCCTTTCCGACCCTATTCCTCTTCCTCAAATCAGATTCCATAGACATCATTGAACTATTGTGTGAGTTGCCTGAATAAATAAAGACAAAATTGAGAGAAGTAGAGGGAAAGTTTTTAAAAAAAATCACATGATGCCTTCCTTAAAATCTTGCACAAAATCCTATGGAACACTTAATCCCACCATAATTACTTGTTAAAATACATTGAGACATGCGAACATGAAAATTGATATTTTTGATATTCATTAAATAATAACGTAAACATGTGAACATGGTTGATTATTACATATAAACCTTATTACATGTCAACATAATTACATCATTATATATCATACATATCAACATGATTAATTAAATGCATGTGAACATCATTGTATCATTTAATCATGCAAAGTATTGTAATACATCATTAATTATAATATTGACCACCACATCATTACTTACAATGTACATAAATGAAACATTTCTTATCTAGGAAAATAAATAAATGAAACACTTATATTGAAACATTGTGTTCAAGTAATATCTATCATTATGATACACATCATGTCCAAGTATATATTGAAACATCATTTCCAAGCTACTAGATGCAAAGTAATATCCATGTTCATGGCATGGCCATGAAACACCTTCTTGAGGACAAGGAAGTAAAACTGGATAAATAATCAAAGTGAGTATTTTTCACCTTGTCATGAAGACATCTACATTTGAAAATTTCAAGGTTAGTAAAGCACAAACAAAAATAAAGGCTAATACATCTACATTAATAAAACAGATAATTTTCTAAATAAAAAGTAAATTAATTATTGATTTAAATAAGTTAGTCTAGCTTATATGCAGTCATTGATACTCTAGTGTTATCCTTCACACTACACCTTTGCTTAAGGAATATTCAAGAAAATATTTTTCTAAAAGACTAACATCAGGGAAAAATGAATTTTCTATTGATCAAATCCAAGACCAATAAATTATTAACTACATTAGGAAAAAAATGATGAAATGAGGTGTCATGCCAAATTATATAATTTTCATGGAGGTAAAACCATTAAATAAACAAAACCATAACTAGCATATGACATAATGAGGGGATAGCATACCAACAACAAATGGCTCATAATGATTTCAAAACATCACCTCATCTTCATCCAAATCCTAAAGTAAATTACAAGCTAGAACATAATCAAAAATAAAATATGGAAGGGTTTAAAAAAAAATAAAGGGAACTGAAAATGAAATCCATCATGAGAAAATTTGATGATTTTTTTACATTTCTATGAGATGTTTCAATGTTGATATCACTAAGGGGATAAATTACATTTGAATAGACATTTTTTACAATGTGTATTCCTTAGTTTTAGCAAAGGGTAGTGGCTCTACATTCACATACATAGCACTTTGAATAGTCAAAACATGATAGCTTTTTAGGGTTGGAAAACCGTGGAAATTTTAGCCCTGATCAATAGAGAATATGGTGATTTTTGTATCCATCTAACCTTCAGTGTCCAATCAAACATTGTCATCAGGGTGAAAATATTTTTTTATATGGACCAATAATTATAATCAATGTCAAGGGTGTCAACAGTCATATCCTCCTCATCATGTTGAACTTCTTCACTCAAGACTACAAGATCTGGTTTTCTCACATCCTCCATGACATTCTTCTACAAAGGATAAATTTAAAAATAATTATAATAGCAACATGTTTGGAAATATTAATTGAGTTTACTTAACCAAAATAATCTCATCATCACCAATTTTTTTTTTATCTTTTTTACCCTCATAAACCCTTTTCCCTTTCTATGAAAGGTACTCCCTCAAGGTAATGTCATCATCTTCACTAGAATGGGTGTAAGGGTTATGTCTATCATTTTCTTGTGAAGGTTGTGAAAATGGAAAATGTGTTATTCATAAACATAATATGACCTAAAAAATTGCATGTGAACTATTCAACACATTGCATCGCACTTGGCATTGATAATCATTTACACCATGCCCTTGCTCCACCCTTATTCTTTCTTTCTTTGTTTATCTAAAATTATTTATATGCCTTATTAACACATGCATTCTTTGTTCAATGTATTTAATTGAATCATATGCACTCATTTGTTCATTGATAGCCTTTAAGGATATCTAACTCAAATTAGTTTCTTGAAAGACATTCCCTCTACCCATCCATGATATTTATAGTCTATGCCTTTTGTTGAGGCTCTAATCTTTTACCATCCAATACATTAACTTGAATTATATTTGTTTTAATGTGTATGCCATTCTATTTGGATATTTCTTTTCAATACCTACATGACCTAGAGGAATCCTTAGAATAGAATTGTCTATCATGAATCTTATACCGATGAGTCTTGAGTCTATTGAGTGACCAAAATATACCATAACCCTCAACAAAAAATGTGTTACATTAGTGTAGTAGACAATGATGCAAATCCTACTTATCAATACCCATTTCAAAAGTTTTATATTCGCCCAAAAATTATCATTCAATAAATAATCATGATGTTAGAAGCCTTAAAAATTTATTAAATCAACAAGAATAAACAATCATCCTCAAAAATAAGAAAGTGTGCTTACATGTTTTGGTTCCTCTTATTTTGGATCATATTTTGAGGTGTATGAAAGCAAATCATTATCATCTTCATCATCCAAATCCTCATAATCATCATCATGAGGGTCAATAACATCCTCCTCAACACTGTCCTAATCCACCTCCTCTTGCCACAATGGTCATTATATACATGCCAATCCAAAAATATATAAAAAATGTACATGAGCGTATGATGGAACAAAGAAGAATTACAACCAAATATTACATTTATGTGGATAAGCTAATCATGATGATCATTACTACCCTCATCACCCTTGTTTCACTCAGTATCCTCTTACAAAAGTATAGAAGAATACATAAAATATCATAAAGTAGATGTGAAGTGGCCAAATGATAGATATTATAGAAAAATATAAAGAATATTACATTTAACATGGCCAATATATCTAGAATTATTAACTATACCTATGATGACCCCTTTTCTAAAACCCTCTTTGGAAAATAATCAAACAACCACCAAGATTTCATTTTTTGGGATATTGATGAATGAATGACTATAACGTAAAATGTTGTTTCTCCTAAAACAATCAATGTAAGTAACCTCTAGTATTTTCTCGATGTGAAAAAAATGGATCCCAAGTGATCAAATGTTTATTATTTATCCAAAAAATTGAACTTAATAACATTTACCATGGGAAAGAGAGACAACACCAAAAAAAAATACTTGTCATGACCCAGTGGGAATCCCACCCCTATTGGTGGATGCAACATCTAAAACCCTCTTTGGAACATTTTCAATTTGAGACAAATGTCTATACTCGAGGCATGCACATAATGATGACTATTTATTGATTTATTTCTCCTAAAATAATTCATATAACAATTCATTAGTATGAAACAACTTGAATCAAACAAAAAAATTTCCATTCATTGGTTATAGATAAAATTGTATACGATGAGCTCTGACTTAGAAAATATTTCTTGTAGGACATCATTTACTTATGTTAATCCATCATTAATTTGAAAAAATAAGAAGGTAATCATTAGAAATGTAAAACTTAGACTATTGGAATTGGTATGAGATAGTTGTGAGATGTTTTTATACCTGTAGTAGATGTTTTACAAGTATGTTTAAATTATTAATGGTGGTATGAAACTATAATATAACATGTTAGTATTTGTATAAAACATCCAACATATAACAAAATGTCCATAAAACCTCATGTAGTCTTAAAATACCCATGTGCAACAAGGTTATTTATTGATCATGGAAAACTATAATACATTGTCTATAAAACCCAAGCCTTATCCATAAATCACATTCCATATATTCAATTATAGAATTTGAAAACCCTCATCATCAAAAAATATGAAATCAGTATAGGATATGGCATTGATGAACAAAATATGATATGCAAAATACATCATGAACAACAGTCCAAAATATGATTTTACAACAGGCTTCTTTTTTCCCCGTGGAAAACTATATGCAAAATTATGAGCATAAACATATCTAATGTAATGGTTTTTACATGTCTCTTACCCATGGAAAAATATATAAAAAATTAGGAGCATAAACATAACATTCTTCAATTGCATTAGCCATAATGGAATGGTTCATAGATAAGATCTCTAACCATTTCATACACATATATAGCCAATATGTTAGTACAATGAATCATACCATATCTATTATAATAAAATGAATTTCATTATCCAATAAATCATATCTCACATATGATCCAGTTTGATGTTTTGGTGTGGATTTACATTCACAATTAAAAATATTTAGTATGAGGCTTATCACATATTAATTAGGTCTATAGTTTAACATGGATTTGAAATAAATTACTATCATTAACCATTTAAGCATATACCAATAAAATTTAACCCCTTGTATATATTGAATTATATAACATCTATAAATTAAAAATGACACTCGAAAAACTCTTTTAACCCCTTATTTTATTGTTTCCAATTTGTTTTTTTTTTTTTTATTACTTTTGTTGTTAATAGATTCATTACATGATGTATTGTAGGATAACAATTTCAACTATATCAGAATAAATTTAAATCCTAAAGATGGTAATAAAAAAGGTAACCAATCATGTTACTATTTACTAATATTACTAATAGTTGTTTTATAGGTCAACAATAGTATAAAACACCTTGTATTTGACTTATAATAATTTGTTAAATAATTGAGGAAGTACCCACATGTAGATTTATGGATGTGGTAGTGGTATTGGACCTTATGAGTGAGTTAAAATATCCCTAGAGTAGCCTCTCTATAGCTATGGAATATAGGAGTCCCCCATTAGAATCCTCTCCTTTGATGTCACAAAGGATCAACAAATAAATTTTATGTAATACTCTCATAGACATGCACACCGTATATTTCTCTCTCATTTTAGATCTTCCATTTGTGTACATGTAGCTTGTTTAAAATATATTGTCTCAAAATTAAGTGTCAATATCTATAAGTGACATATGTAAGTTTAAATGATAAAGCCCAAAGTTTTTTTTGGTAAATGTTTTGTTTAGGATTGTTTTATTTCTATCTTTTCATTTTATACTATTAATCCATGGAAATTTATGTATGTGGTGTTACATCTTGATTTCTTGATAAGCAAATTTATTTGATTATCCATGAATTTTTTATAGTTAATAACTATATTTGATTATTACTAGCTAAGTTATAATTCATATGTTATTATAGGATAGTTGTATGTTACTTAGATTACATGATTTCATTGCTATGAGTTAGTTTTAATGTATATTCTTTAAATTATGATCATGTTGACTTGTTATTTTAGTAGTATTTTATGATATACATGTCATGATGCTATGGACTAACTACCTACTTGTTGTGAGTTAGATGCAGGAGAGATTCATCACTCAGAGCATGATGGAGGGATAACATCATCAGAGAGGGTGACATAGATGGAGATGGTGAGAGATGATAGAGGAATGGCTATAACCCTGCATACATCACATTAGTTAGTACATGTATCCGCATACTTGAATGGTTATCATTAGTACATTTCTTATGTTATCTGCACTTGGATAATTACATGTGTGTGTGTGTGTGTGTGTGCTAGTTTATATTGATGCATGTGTGGAATCAACCATGTGTGATTGAGTTATATTCATAGGCTTAAATGTATAATGTTACTATGTGTTTTTGTCATGATTAATAATGTTATGGTAATGTAAATCTATGGGAATAAGTATCTAGTACTACCATAGTTAGACTAACCCTCATATCTTTAAAATGATAACTAGTTATCTTTATGATATTTATAATATCATTATATGGCTTAAATTCCCTAATACATATATACACATAAATAATGAAGGACATAGATAACACATGTGACATAATAATTATGTTTTAAATTAGGATTGGAATAGTAATGCATAATTTACCATGTTGATAACATAAAATAAAATATTATAATTAGTCTGGTTACCACTAGGATTAAATAAATAAAACAATTATATTATAATCAGGAAATAAAAATAAATAAAAGTAGCATATATGGAAGCTTTGAGAAAAGTAGAAAAAAATAAAAAAGAAGAAAAAAGAGAAGCTTTAAAAAAAGGAAAAAAAGGAAAAAAAGAAAGGAGCATTAGTTTTAAAATAAAGTTATACTCATGAAAAAAAAAGATTAAATAGGGGGTGTGGCATAAGAGAAGAAAGGCACAGAAGAGAAGGGGGATTAGAGAAGAGGATAAGAAATAAAAATCCAAGTGAAGGAAGATTTGAAAGAGCGTGCATTGCCGACACTTTTAACAGGTAGGTGATGCTATTTAAATTCTATGTGAATGTCTATGTTTTAAATCTTTACAAACAACGTATAAAATGGTATATATATAGTGACTATCAGGTATTTAACTATACATTATAACATAGAAATCAAACATATAGTTAGCGACTTCTAATATACATAGGCGTATATTATACTTAGTGTCTAAGAATATTATACTTAGATCATAGATGTATATGTATAAAATAATAATTATGTATACATTCATAGTTTTATATATGGTAATATATATACAATAATTTTCATTATTTACCCAACAATGTATAAATGTATCACAAAATGGAGGAAGTACTAGATCGCCACACTCTATATACAAAATTGCCTTATATATTATAGTAATTGTAGAAGTGATACATATATGACTACAACTCTATATATATATATATATATATATATATATATATGACTACATCGAATTATAAATAACTGCAACAATCTATAAACATAGTATATTATCATTATTTATTAATATATCATTGTTGTTTTTATTCTAAGCACAACATTATAGGATCTATGTGTTTTGTAAATCTAAACCATGCAATTGAATACAATGATATCTAGGAGTCACAATAGTTCTCTTATACATGTATCAGAGAATCCTCTATTTACCAATAAATTGCAATAGTGTATATTAAACTGGTTACCATAGTGTAAATTATAGTTTTTATTATACTAGTTACCAATAAGTTGTAATTTGTATTTCTAATAATAGTTTATCATATATGTTATGAAATATAATATTATCACCACATGCATGTTACTTGATTAAACTAGTATATATTATCATGCAGATAGTTTATAGTGTGAATTGTATAAGATAGTTTAATTATAATTGATTTATTTATCAGTGTAGTATATTGAATATGTATACATAATGTTATTATATTATAATAACAAACTATTAATCATGTCATTTATATATATTTTATGGCGAGTTGAATATATATTCTACTTAAAGGAATGGCGCATAAGACCTCCAAATTATGGAAAAGAGTTTAGGGGTAGATGTGTATATATGAACCTATCATATAAAATGTAAATACTGAATATGTATGACAAACTATATATATACATGTAAAAATAATAATATACAAGCAGATAATTATATCTAAGTGAGGTGCTACATATAGCTATTTTTTTATTTTTTACTTTAACTGACAATGATGTTTGCTAACCCTCATATCTTTAAAATGCTAACTAGTTATCTTTATGATATTTATAATATCATTATATGGCTTAAATTCCCTAATACATATATACACATAAATAATGAAGGACATAGATAACACATGTGACATAATAATTATGTTTTAAATTAGGATTGGAATAGTAATGCATAATTTACCATGTTGATAACATAAAATAAAATATTATAATTAGTCTGGTTACCACTAGGATTAAATAAATAAAACAATTATATTATAATCAGGAAATAAAAATAAATAAAAGTAGCATATATGGAAGCTTTGAGAAAAGTAGAAAAAAATAAAAAAGAAGAAAAAAGAGAAGCTTTAAAAAAAGGAAAAAAAGGAAAAAAAGAAAGGAGCATTAGTTTTAAAATAAAGTTATACTCATGAAAAAAAAAGATTAAATAGGGGGTGTGGCATAAGAGAAGAAAGGCACAGAAGAGAAGGGGGATTAGAGAAGAGGATAAGAAATAAAAATCCAAGTGAAGGAAGATTTGAAAGAGCGTGCATTGCCGACACTTTTAACAGGTAGGTGATGCTATTTAAATTCTATGTGAATGTCTATGTTTTAAATCTTTACAAACAACGTATAAAATGGTATATATATAGTGACTATCAGGTATTTAACTATACATTATAACATAGAAATCAAACATATAGTTAGCGACTTCTAATATACATAGGCGTATATTATACTTAGTGTCTAAGAATATTATACTTAGATCATAGATGTATATGTATAAAATAATAATTATGTATACATTCATAGTTTTATATATGGTAATATATATACAATAATTTTCATTATTTACCCAACAATGTATAAATGTATCACAAAATGGAGGAAGTACTAGATCGCCACACTCTATATACAAAATTGCCTTATATATTATAGTAATTGTAGAAGTGATACATATATGACTACAACTCTATATATATATATATATATATATATATATATATATATATATATATATATATATGACTACATCGAATTATAAATAACTGCAACAATCTATAAACATAGTATATTATCATTATTTATTAATATATCATTGTTGTTTTTATTCTAAGCACAACATTATAGGATCTATGTGTTTTGTAAATCTAAACCATGCAATTGAATACAATGATATCTAGGAGTCACAATAGTTCTCTTATACATGTATCAGAGAATCCTCTATTTACCAATAAATTGCAATAGTGTATATTAAACTGGTTACCATAGTGTAAATTATAGTTTTTATTATACTAGTTACCAATAAGTTGTAATTTGTATTTCTAATAATAGTTTATCATATATGTTATGAAATATAATATTATCACCACATGCATGTTACTTGATTAAACTAGTATATATTATCATGCAGATAGTTTATAGTGTGAATTGTATAAGATAGTTTAATTATAATTGATTTATTTATCAGTGTAGTATATTGAATATGTATACATAATGTTATTATATTATAATAACAAACTATTAATCATGTCATTTATATATATTTTATGGCGAGTTGAGTATATATTCTACTTAAAGGAATGGCGCATAAGACCTCCAAATTATGGAAAAGAGTTTAGGGGTAGATGTGTATATATGAACCTATCATATAAAATGTAAATACTGAATATGTATGACAAACTATATATATACATGTAAAAATAATAATATACAAGCAGATAATTATATCTAAGTGAGGTGCTACATATAGCTATTTTTTTATTTTTTACTTTAACTGACAATGATGTTTGCTAAATGTATACACTCCATCCTCTATTTATGGTTTTCCAATTATGAATGGCTATTGTAATTAGCATATGATGTTTGCATATGCTCTTATAGTAATGTTTGGCATCAGTGTGGATGGTAAAGGGTTTAGATGGGTCTCACAGAGTGACGATAAGAATTACTATTATGGATTTAATAATTTTGTAAGGTGGTTGTTGAATGCCAATCAACTTAAATCTGTATGTTTTTCTTGCCAATTATTGTAAGGATCGAGATATGTTGAATAAACCATGTAAGAATCTTCTATAACATCTAACAAGATCTTAGAAATTATAATCCCTTATATGGTGGTTGGCGTTTGTCCAATCACAAATCACTTGAACCCCAGTATGCCACTTCATTATTATATTATCCATTTTGTAGTAGTAACTCAACTATAGTATTATTATTTTCTATTATTCAACTTATTAATGGAAGTGTCACACAACATGACTTCACTCATCTAATGCTAAACCTATATCAGAAGATTGAGATGTGAATATATATATATATATATATATATATATATTTGTGAACCATAGTCATGTGATGACCATGATTGAGAATGGATGTAAATAGATATGGATGCACATATATATGGATATACATGGATGTAGATGATTATAGTGAGATGAATAGTAATAAATAGTTTATTAATAGGGTGATCACTAATAATTGTATAAACAGTGGTGGTAATAAAAATTTCTATTGTAATGTTACATTGTCACTATATTACAGATTGACTAATGTTATATCCATTATTTATATAAATATATATATTGACATTAAAAACTACAAAGATATATATATATATATATATATATATATATATATATATATATATATATATATATATATATATATATATATATATATAATCCATGAGTAGGCTAAGTTTGTGTTTGGGCTATGTTTCAAACTCTATGTGGAGACTAAGTAATGTATCTAAAGCACAATAGTTTTATATAAAATGAGTTGATAGAGTCAAACCTATAGTAACATATATCTAATACATAGACTATTGTAGAGTACAAAGGAAATCTATGAATGCCTTATATGGTGGATTTGAATTAGAGGTTGTTTTGTTCTATTTTGAGAACTAACAGTAAATAATGAGTGGAATATTGATATAGAATGTCTATTAACTATAGTACTTAGTTTATGTCTTGATGATTCATGGATGTAATCATTATGGAAATATTATAAATACCTTGATTAGAGTTATAATTAATTGTTAGTATATCTACATACAATATGAAAAACTTGTGTGGTACATGTTATGAGTATATTAATATGTACCAAATTTTGAGTGGAATATTAATATAGAAAGGTCTATTGATTTTAGTACTTAGTTTATGTCTTGATGATTCATGGATGTAATCATTGTGGAAATATTATAAATACCTTGATTAGAGTTATAATTGATTATTAGTATATGTATATACAATATGAAAAACTTGTGTGTGGTATATGTTATGAGTATATTAATATGTACCAAATTTTAGACATATATAGTATATATTTGTGCATCATGATGTGTGCCTATAAGTTATACTAGTATGTAGTTTAAACATAGGATATACCTAATTGGTATAAATTGTACCTATTTACTTGTTATTTAGGATTATGAGACATTTGATTCTTGAAATTGTAAGACTGGTTGTTCATAATTGAGTAGTTGTGCTCATGAATAATTAACTATGATATTATGGGATATCATAGAGTGTATTATATTTTAAAAACTACTTATAAAAATTAGAAAATTGTAGTTTAAATATATGTTATACCTAGGTGGTACAACCTATAATTGTTATATCTATTATAAATAATGTTTTGAAGATTCATTCATATATTTGATGGACTAAATGTATGTGTTTTGGTTATTTCTATGTTTAACATGTTTTATAACAGATAGTAGAAAGTGGTGTATTGTGCTGCTTATGGAAAATAGAATATGCAGTCTAATATATATTATACCTGGATGGTATAATATACACTTCTTAGCTTATTATTTATAAGTAATATTGTGGAGATTTATTCATTGTGATCAGAATATTTTGTATTCTTTTATGAGCATTTCAAGATATATTTATTATTGTTGAGATTATGGATATTGAGATTAAATAATGGTAAATTTATTTTATATGAACCGATACATAGCTCTTGGCAAGATCATGGTGATCAAAATGTTTAATAAGACTACCATTTTATAGTAAGACTCATAAATTTTCTAACAAAAGGAAATAATTTTAGAAGATCATGAAGCAAGATCAAAAGGATTTAATTTTCTTGGATGAGCTACAATAGAAATTATGAAACAATTATTTATGACCTTATCTAAATATCATCAAAAAATATGCAATTTGAAAATAAGATGATATTCACAAGCTCAGGATGTAACACACATTATTAATTATTTGACTACAATGCTCCTTAAATTTTCCCAACAAGACTGTTATGATTTATTAATCATGAGAGTTTCATCAGATAGTAAGTATTGAAAAATAGTATATACATATGGATAAAATTTAAATTAGAATACATAAAAATGTATAAATCCTTTAGTAGTAGCATATTACATGTTCATTATATTGGAAGAAGAACAATCCCTGATTAAGAATGGGTAAGATATATGTTGTTTGTTAAGTATATGACTTAATTATTCTAAGAGGGAGGAAGATTTTTGGGAGGACTATCCTTAATTATTTATTCTTGGTCCCATCAATTCATGTTCTAAATCCATGGGAATAACCAAATCCTTGGTTACTAAAATAAAGAAATCATTGTTTTTGATAAGTTATTTGAGGGTTGGGGGGGTCTGTCATCCATTATATTAACAAAAAGTGAAGGTTACACAATATGGGATTTAACAGAGACAAAAACAACAATGTAACAACAAAAAACACTCAAAAGGGTCATATACAACTAGCCTCGTAAGGCACATGATGAGCCAAAAAACACTACCCCAAATGGTGATAACAAGACAAAAAAATCAATGAACAAACCACCAATAAGTCATCACTCACCTAAGAGCTACCTAAATAAATTATCGATGGGGGATCACCCATAGAGTCCCCCCCCCCACCATCTACCTACTCCATCTATCCTCCATTTGATGCTTCTCTCCTCTACCCTCTATGGCATTTCCCTGAGCCATTCCACCTTTAATCAAAATATCATTGCACCCACTAGCACCCTTCACATTTTTTTCAACCTTTGAAGTCTTACCCGACCTGTACATTTCATAATCATCTCTCCACCCACACTAAGTACCACTTTTATGGAGGCCAGAAGATCCTACATGTGGGAAGAGATTATATTTATTTGATTTGAGGGGTTTACACCTAACCTCGATGGAGGATTATGAGACTATTGGGGAGGATCCCCAAAAATACTGATTTAATATTTCAGTACAGATAACATCTTAGAGAATTTTATCGCATTTAAAGTCACCTCAACTAAAGATATTAGGGCTTACATTACATTTAGGTCTTGCACTAGAATAAATATTCCCTCTATGCCAAGGTTTTTTAAACATCACTATATAAAATTTGTATGCTCCACTAACACACTAAAACATTCCTCTAAATCCCCAAAATCTCATAGGGGGATTAGCCCTAGGTCATATTGATTGGAATAGAGAAGTGAGCACATACATCCCCATGCAAACCCATTCATAGCTTATTCCTAACCCACTTGAAACCCTATATAGATAATCATGTATGCAACTACCAAAGTCACATGTTTATACTTTGAAACAAAAATAAAATTCTTGATGAAATTTATTGCAACTAGAGAATTAACTTTCACATGATAGCCTATCTCTAAAAAACCAGACCTATCACTTCTTACATAACCTACAATACACTTATGAATAGAATAATGAAAATATACATCAATCAAGAGTCAGACACCCATCCATCAAAGGCCATCTCCCTCAAAGTTTCCTATACCCCAAGAAAAGGCTCAGTTAGCACCACTTGTAGCATTTGATCCATGATGTCAGAATTCCATAAGAACCTACCAAAACACCCAAGAGAGTAGTGAGAGATTCAAAGATCAACTACAATGAGGGTACTTCCATCAACACTACCTCCAAGATAAAATAATGAGTGTCATGTCATGAATGGAAAATGAAACCCCCAATTCCAAAATGAATGTCAATCAATCATAACATGCTCAACACCAAAACTTTTGGACCTGATATGAACTAATCATAAGAGTGATCCCTAATAATTCCCACTATTCTAATCATTATCCAAAATGATTTTTTCAAATTGAGATATTCTTTATTTGGTAAATTATCTATTGTATATTTTTTGTCATAAAAGTAGTGAGAGGCCTCATAATTTTTAAGGTTATCTAACATAGCCCACACATAATTTAGAATGTTATCAATATTCCAAAATCTGGCCTTCTTATTCCATATTGCCTAGATGATAACCATTGAATCACCCTCTATACAATCTTGATCAATCCTGAATTATACCCAAAGATCCAATCCCAAGACAAGTGCTTGAGCTTAAGCCTTAGTATTGATGTCATCTAAAAACTTATTTAATGCATCTCAGATTAGAGAACCAACGTAGCCTTAATTAACACAACCTGTTATAGAGTCCCCTAGGTTCTCCCTAGAAGCCCCATCAAAGTTCAATTTAAATATTCTTAGAGGGGGAACCCTCTTCATTATGTTCTCACATCTTTATACCTTCAAAAACATAATCAACCCCTTAACAAGAGGCACCTTCAAGTAGCACCAGGATGAAATGATTTATGAGTCCTATGCAGAGAGAGTGCCATTAAATACTTTATCATGAGTAGACCAACTTTCAATATTGATGACTCAGCTCATTTCATCACCGCCTCAAAGCTTATAACCTTATCTTCAAAAATTCTTTGACTATGTTCCTTCCATAAGTTCAATGTCATAATAGCTGGGCCTACCTGCTACAAACATGTGAGGTATCTTAGTCAACTTTGTTGGCCAAATCAAAAAATCTTATAGTAAGGATTTTGATTTAGCCTAGTACTAACTCAATTTTAAACAAAATTAGTTCTAAGCATCCTCTGCAAAGGGACATGTGAAAATTAAATGGTTTGCTTCTTATTCATCTGCCAAGAACATGATGCACCTTGATGAACTAGCCATCCCTATTCTATGTATCTAATCCTAAGTTAGAATTTTTTTTTGTGTCCCCAGTGAAGTGAATGCACCAGCTTTGGGTAATTTTTCTTTATTCCAACACAAGAGTTTGGTATAAGAATAAGAGGGTTTCATCTACTCCACCATCTTATAACATGTGTTGACTCAATATGAACCAAAATTTTCCCCAATCCATTAGATAGAGTAATATTTATTATTAATGAAAATTTTCCTCTTAGCCAGGGTATCCATTAGCAAATATTTTTGGTTATTCAAAATCAGTAATAATTCCAAACTTTTCCATCTCTATCAATCTATTCTAATGATGAGAAATGGTTTAAGGTATTCCCTAACCTTTCTTCCCCAACAATCCTCCATAATCTCCATGGTTTTGGCTAGCTCTTGAATTTACTATAAGGGTATGTGTCCGTTCCAAGAGTGTCTCCAAAATTCAACTGATCATCCATTGCTCACAACCCAAAAAACATGATCTTTGATGATTGGTCGACATTTAAGGACTAAATTCTATAAATGAGAACCTTTGGGTGGATTATCAACTTGTAGGATATTTGTGGAGGAATATTCACCAAAATAATTGAATTGTAGAAGCATATTACACCTAGCCTTTGTCTGGGTTACCATTCCCCAAACTAATTTCGTGCCAAAAACTAGATTTTAATATTTCATCTTTCTAATGCACCCCCACCAGTGTAGGGTAGGCATACCTTGTCCCATTTCATGAAATGAATTTTTTTCATCTCCTAGCTCCTTGCCATAATAAATTCTTCATGATACAATTAAGCTTCTTTAGTACCCTGGATAGTGGTTATAGGACCAAGATCATGTATATGGGGAGGGTAATGAGAATAAACTTAATGAGGGTAATCCTTCCTACCAAATAAATCCACTTGCCTTTCTACTGTGTTAGTTGAACCTTAGAAGATTTGATTAAACCATCCCAAAGGGAGGCTCTACCTACTCTAGCAAAAATAGGAACCCCAAATTAAAAGGCCCGTAGCATCCCTATTTTGAAATCTAGGATGACTAAAAATGCAAGTTGTAAAAGTTTGGGAGTGTTGATGAAGTAAATTTTTGATTTGGCAGATTTGATTCTCTACCCCAACACCTTTTCATAATTGACTATAAATTATTTAATAGCCATGACTTCACCTTCTGTTGAGATCCCAAATAAAACCATATCATCAAAAAAAAATTGATGTGTTAATTTTTCAATCTCTTTAGCCATCCTAAGACCATTGATCACCCCATTAGACATGGCTCCTAAAATTATCCTTCCCAAACCCTCTACCATTAGGATTTAAAGAAAAGGGGAGAGAGGATCACCTTGCTGAAGGCATTGGGAGGCCTAAAAAAAGTAGTCAGTTCTCCATTCACAATGATAAAAAATCTATGGCTAGAGATACGAATGAATATCCAAGAACACCAATCCTTAAAAAAGCAAAATTTCTCTAGGGTTTTCATTATGAATCTCCAATTTACTCGATCATACACTTTGTTGATGTCAAATTTGAGAATCATTATTTTTTTTGGGTCAGTAACCAAATAATGGCATAAACATGGCATAATATTGAAAAGTATATATAATATTTGAAGGTGGTTTTAAGTGATTTAAAGACCATTAAATGACACTTCACTCTATATCGAACCCTACAAGGACATTATCTATGTTGTGTGATGTAGTTGTGATACAACTTTATAATGTCGATAGGAGGTAGATATGATGCATATTTAACAAGGTATCTAGTGGTGTCATATAGGTGCTAATAGGAGGGATATTTACATTATGCACCGCCTTTCCCCATAGAGATGACTCATTGTTTAGTGATGTCACCAAAAACATAAAATTGGGACTCACATACATGGCATTGTGATTGGTACATGGGTCATAGTTTCTACAGTCATTTTTACCATACACATTTCCAAAGAAGCAACATGACATCTTCTTCTACCTTCCCCAAATAGAATCATATCAAACTCATTCCTTCTCATTTGTATGTTGTTTATCTCAATATTTCTCTCCATGAAACACTTTGGTATAAATTCCACTAGATTATTCCACACTCTTAGGTCTCTATGAATTTCCCATGCATTTAGCATCATCATTGCCCCTATAAGAATATGGTAGCCTCCAACTTTGAAAGCCTCAATCAATTTGTGTGGCATTAGTAATAGCCCTGGAGGATAAAGACAGATAGTATCCTTCACTACTATCTGTAAGTATTTTAACTGGGGTGTATCTAATTCCTCTACTAATCTATCACATCCAACTTTAGAATCAAGTTCCTCTTGCACCTTCTTAATTTTATGAGGATTTAATGATAATAATGATAATTCCCACTCTAAGGCAACTAAATATGTATTAACACTTGCAATAAGCATAACTTGTAAATCTATTAATATTAATAAATAAATATAATAGTTATATTCAAAGCTTAAAAACTATTTAAAATATATTGGCTATTAATTTTTTTTGTAGGGATGTCATGGCTTCTAAGACATTTATGTATTTATCCATAGGAAGGCCTTGTGGTACTGAACTGATATCATGTGATCAAAGAGGTTGAGGACCTTTAGGATATTTATAACTTGGTTTAAGGGAGGTCCTTGTAATATATTGACACTCAATCATCTTCCCTCCCAATCAATAGGTCGATCTATTGGCATGAATCAATTATCTATCAAACATAAATTAGTAATCTCATAGTTAAATTGATAAGTTAAGGTCATTGAATTGGTAAGACAGTGTTTGGAATAGAATCTCCTTATAGAGAGGACCTAGCCTTAAGATGGAAACTACTACTTGACCCTTTCCTTGCCTTGTTCATTGCTTCATCATTACCCACCTCTTCATCAAAGTGATAGACACATGCACCTTCCATAACACACATCAAATTTTTCAATTGGTCAAGGTTGGACAATATGTTGATCAAGCCAAGTGGTACACTTTTCAGCAAATTCGAGTATAGTTTCCACAATTATACACCAACATAATGGATACCATTTATCTTCAAGAAAGGGTGAATGATCTATGCACAAATCCTACATATCAGAATAATTCATCCACTTCTTTCTATGCATATAAATTGCACCTTTTTTGCACTTATGTGCACTCCTCTACATGAAGCTTGTTTATACTCTTATGCATAATTCTTGTATTGGTTCACAGACTTTGGCACTCAACTCATAGCTCTATACACCATATTAGTACTCACTCATAGGCTCACATACCTATATTTATCCTCACTTATACACATCCACATGTCAACCTATTCTGACTACGTGGCTTTGTAGGAGGCATTCTCTAGTTGGGAATCTTGTCAGTTATAATGTTAGTTGCCACCAACCTAGAAGCTCAACTTTCATCTAGCAAGGAAGATGAAATAACTATTAACCATATTCTTTGTAATCGATAATAGTTGTAACTACTCTTATATTATTCATTTTAATTATGTAACATATGCATCTAATTTAAGGGTTGATGCCATACAAATTTGTAATATAGATAGCATGTTTTGCATATCTATTTTGTAACACATGAACTATAGCACATTGTACCATTTTCTCTATTCTCTCCTATTGAATATAAGTTTGATTTATTTCAAGTAATACTTTTGTTCCATTGAATGTTTTTAGTTGTTATGTCTAAATACATCTTTATGCATTCACTCTACATAGCCAAACTTGGTTGTTCCCCTTAAAGTTGGTCTAGGGCCCATGGTGCAAATCAACTAGTAATTGTAAATAGTTTATTAAAATATATCAAATCACATTACCATAATAAGATTAATATTAAACTAGATACTAAGTACTAACAACATTAAGGTTGCGGAGCGGAGGAGCGAAGCGTGTGGACAATATTTGAAACTGGTTTTTTCTCGCCTGGTTGGGCCCCCTGAGTGCAACAGGTAGGACCACGGATCTAATGGAGGTCACTGCATGTATCAATACCTCTAGGGATCAGTCCAAGAATCTATTAGGGGATAGTTCATCTAATGGATGGAATAAGGCACTCATACGTGAAAAGACGTGTCCATCGAAAGGCATGTTGAGCCTCCCTATTCTCTCAGAGGGCAAGGCATTGAGTATCCCAGAGATCTGGTGGAGGAAATAGTGGCATCCATGGACCTTACGCTAGTTGGTAAGTTTTTTTATTTTCGTCCTAATACTGAAATGCTTAGAATATGGATTATGTCTAAGTGGAAAGTCAAAGGTAGTGTTTCAATCACAGCCATGGCTAGAGGTTTATTCCTTTTTAGATTTATGAATAGGGAGGACATGATCGCTACCCTTGCTAGAGATCCCTAACTATTTGGACCACAATCTCTAGCCTTATGCTCATGGAAACCAAGATTTGATCCTAAATCGGACCTCAATAAGACAACACCTACTTGGGTAAGATTACCAGGATTCCCTTTGGAATTCTGGGATGAAAAAATCTTCACAGCTATTAGCAATTCTATTGGTCAATATGTCACCTCAGATCATATAACTAGAACTAAGTCCAGATGTGTGTATGCTAGACTTTGTGTTAATGTTGAAATAAATAAGACTCTCCCTACGTCCATTGAGCCAAACTCTAAATATGGAACTTGGACTCAGCCAATTACTTATGAGAATGCTACCACTTTCTGTCAAATATGTAAGAGGAAGGGACATCTAATGACACAATGCAAAGTGAAGCAAAGGGGGATGAAAGAGGATTCCCAGAATGTAGAGGAGGAGCAAGCGAACAACAAGCAAGAAATAGAGAATAATATGGAAATTCTTGACAATATAGGAAAAGGAGAGGAGGGGAAGGGAAAGGAGGCTACCCCTAGCAGTGAAGGTGAAGTTGTCCCAAAGGAAAATATAGGATTAGATGATAGTCAGAAGGCTACAAAAGAAGGAGAGGAGGAGAAGAGAAAGGAGGATATCATCAGTAGTAAGGGAAAAGAGGTCCCAAAGGAGAATATAGTATCTAACGACAGTCACAAGGCCACATTTAACACAGTCTACACTTTAGAAAAATAGAATAATATGTTTAAGGAAGGGGCAGGAGGGGATCTTTTGCTAAAGGAAGTCAATGAAGATGACACAGTTTCAAGGATTGGATAGGAAGAAGTAACACCTGAAAGTCACACTCAACGAGTACCAAATCCATAGTCAAATACAAACTTTTTCCATGATCTGGAAGATGGAGGCTAGGTAGGAAACTACTTGGCAACAGGGGTAGTAAGACAAGATGGTAGCAATGAACAGGAAGAATGGGTTACCCCAAAGGAAAAGATCTAGAAAGGTAAAAAATATGCAGATGTTGGTACTGAGCCGAAACAAGGGAGGCCAACCCTAAGGGAAACAAGACAAAGAGAGATTGCTAGGGAGATTGACACTGGAAAATAGAAACACTAGAGTCCCAACCCTCCAAACTCTCTAAATGAGAATATTATCATGGAATTTGAGGGGATTTAACAGTCCCTCAAAGCAGTTTGAGGTTAAAAACTACATTTTAGATAATAAACTAGATATTCTATTACTCCAAGAAGTCAAGATGAAAGAGGAGAATTTTGCGAAAATTGCTGACTATATATGGCCTAAGGTGGCTTTTTGTATTAGTCCTACTGAAGGGTCTTCAGGAGGGATTGTCACTATGTGGAATAGTGATAAAATCCAAGGATCTCTTATGGCCCATAATAATCTCTTTTTGATTACCAATTTTTCCATGAATTCCTTGAACTGGACGTTGGTAAATGTTTATGCACTGAATAACAGAGCTTTGAGATAGAAATTATGGATAGATCTGAGTAGCTATAGGAATAATCCTTAGAATTCTAAATGGATGTTAGCCATAGATTTTAACACACCTTTATACCCTTCTAAAAAATAGGGTGGAATTATTGATTACTCGGACAACATGTTCGACTTTGCTAAATTCATCAATGATTGGAGATTATTGGACATAGAGCTACAGAACCAAAATTTTACTTGGACCAATAGAAGAAGAGGAGATCAAGTGATTCAGGTTAAATTAGATATATTTTTTATATCAAGCAACTAGAATGATTATCAAAATATGTAGGCGCAGGCTCTACCTAGAACCATGTCTGACCACTGCCCGATTATCCTCAATTGGAGAGATCAGGGACATCACAGACCTCCTCCATTCTATTTTGAAGTTATGTGGATTAAACACAAAGGTTTTAGACAAATGGTGGCTCAATGGTGGAATATTCCCATTCAAGGTCCTCCCATGTTTAGAATATTCAAGAAACTCCAGCACATTAAACAAGAAGTTTATGGCTGGAATATATACAGTTTTGGATAGGTTTCCAGCAAAAGAAAAATATAATGGGAAAACTCAAGGCTATTCAGAAATTGATTGATCAAGGGGATGACTTTGAGGGCACCTTAGACGAAGAGAACAGTTTATCTTTAGAATGGAAGAACTTGATGGAAAGGGAAGAGGTTTTCTGGAAACAAAAATCCCATGTTCAATGGCTTAAAGAGGGTGATAGGAACACTGCTTTTTTTCATCTCTCAGTTATGAAACATAGAAAATCAAACTCAATAACTAAGCTTGTCCTAGATAATGGAGACATTATTACTGAGGATAAGGAAATAGGGGAGCAAGCCAGGGTGTTCTTTCAGAATTTGCTTATGAAAGAAAACAATAATGATAGAATTGATATATCTATGAGTCAATTCATTGATAAAATCCCATGTTTGATAACAAAAGAAGACAATCTAGAAATGTTGAAGCCTATATCCGATGAATAAGTACATGTTGTTTTATTCTCCATGGGTGCTTTTAAAGCCCCGAGTCCTGATGGCTTTCCTCCTATATTCTTTCAGGAATATTGGGAGACTGTTGAAGCAGACCTCATGATTGTAGTTCGTGATTTTTTTAGATCTGGAAAACTTTTGAAACAAGTCAATAATACCTTCATTGTACTTGTTCCTAAAAAATCTCAACCTTTACACCTTGATGATTTCAGACCCATTAGCTTATGCAACACTATGTATAAGATATGTACTAAACTGCTAGTTTTGAGAATTCAACCCTTGATTGACAAAATTATTTCTCCTGCTCAAAAAGGTTTCATCTTGGGCAGACAAATTCTTAATGCTGTGATCACCACACATGAGACTATCCACTCCATGGATAAGATTAGAATCCCTGGGATGGCCCTCAAGCTTGATATATCCAAAGCTTATGATAGAGTCTCATGGACTTTTCTATTCCAAGTGATTAGAAAATTTGGGTTTAATGATAATTGTCTTGCTGATTATGGAATGTCGTCTCTTCTGCTAAATTCTCAGTGCTGGTTAATGGTGTTCCTAGAGGGTTTTTCTCTTCCTCGAGAGGAATTCATTAGGGAGACCCTCTCTCCCCGTACCTATTCATCATTATGGCTAAGGCACTGGGAAGATACATACAAGCTGATATAGTTTCAAAAAAGCTAGTAGGCATCAAACCTGCCTCTTCCCTTCATCATATGGTTATACAACAGTTTGTGGATGATACCATCTTATTTGGCATCTCATCGGTGATCGAAGCTAGAAGATGGAAGAATATACTTAATGATTATGCCAGAGACTCAGGACAAAGAATAAATTTCCAGAAAAGTAATGTGTACTTCTTCAACACTCCCAATGAACTTAGATATATAATCATTGTTATCTTAGATTGTGCTGAGGCTGGCCTACCAGTTATCTACCTAGGTCTCCCACTCTTGATCAAAGAGGTATCTTCAGGTTTTTGGAATGGTATTGTGGAACGTACACAGAGTAAACTTCTTAGGTGGAAGGGGAAACTACTCAGTAGTGCAGGTAAGCTGTAACTTCTTCGGGCATCCTTACAAGGTATTCCTACTTACTTCATGTCTCTTTTAAAAATTCCTACGTATTTTGATAAAAAGATAGAATAGATCCAAAGGAAATTTTTATGGATAGGAGTGGAAGACAAACAGAGAATGTCTTTAGTCAGATGGGAAAAAGTGTGTCTCCCAAAATCTCATGGTGGACTTAATATAAGATCCATCAGGAAAATGAATAAAGCCCTCCTGTCAAAAGTTAGTTGGAATCTAATTCACAACAATAATGAGTGGGGGGAAATAATGTATGCCAAATACATGCATATCATTGATGATTCCAACTTTATTCAACAGGCGAGATTACCCTAGGGGTCTGTGATATGGAATAAAATGCTAAAAAATAGAATTCTTCTCAAACAGGGAATTAGGTGGAAGCTTGGAAATGGCTGGCAGATTAAATTCTGGGAGGATAATTAGTTAAGGGACAAGCCTCTCATCTCCCAAGGAAACTATGGAGAAATTATAGACCTGACTACTCAGTTCTTTGGTGATAGGGTTAGTGATTATATGGAAAATAACAATGGGATAAGGAGCTAGAAAAACCTTTTCGATTGTTGTGTGCACATGCCTGAGCTTCTCTCAAGAATTTGGGAGATCCAACAATGTGTTCAGGAGATCAGAATCCTGCTCTTCCCTTGGGAGGATGAACAATACTAGTGACCGGATAAGAATGGATCATTCTCTATCAAATTTGCCTATCATTTGCTTACACTTGAAGCTCAGAATAAGGAGGTATGGAAAAAGGTTTGGAATCATAAACTCATTCCAAAGATTAACTCGTTTGGTGGGCTGCTACCCATAAAAAAATCCTTACTCAGGACAACCTTCAAAAGAGGGGGTTTACTTTGGTCAACAGATGTTTTCTATGTGGTTCTAGAGAGGAATCAATTTCACACCTATTCATACACTGTGAGTTTACCTAGGATTTATGGGGCACAATACTTAACAACTTTGGGCATTGAATGGGTTTGCAATTCTGACCTTAAAGAATTAATTCTCAGCTGCAACTCAACCTTCACACATCCCTGGATTAAGGAATTATGGAAGCAATCTCTGCCATGCTTGAGCTAGACTTTATGGAAAGAGTAAAATCATAGAGTTTTCAAGGACACTACTAGAAATGTTGTTCAGGTGTTTAACTCCTTTGCTAGGACCATCTTGTAAAGTATTACAATAGCTCATATTAGTGTTTTGGAGAAACCCCTATCTGAATTTGAAAGTCAAATTGCTGCCAAATGGAAGGTTGTAAACCTTATCCCTGGGCATGATAATTCCAAAATTCTTCAGAGACTTCATACTAAATGGATACCACCTAAACCCAATTGGATGAAACTCAATTTTGATGGGGCATCCAAGTTGAGTGGTAAAGCAAATGGAGGAGGAATAATAAGAAATGAAAAAGGAGGGATTTTTGATGTCTATGCTGGTGGCATGGGTTGCCAAAGTAATAACTATGCTAAAGCTATGGCCTTACTTTGGGGATTAGAGTTAGCTATATCCCTAGGAATTAGAAATTTGAATATTCAGAGAGATTCTAATTTGGTCATAGATGTCGTTAATAAATCATCTAACGTTGGTGTCCATCTAAAAGACATCATTACGGACATCCAGTTTCTTTTACAAAAGTTTTCTAAAGTTGAGATTACCCACACCTATAGAGAAGGTAATAGGGTCACTAATGCTTGTGCCAACCTTCGTTAGCAATTCTCAGGATGGAGGGTATGGTGAGAAGGGGCTCATATACCCCCAAACATTAGAGAGATCATTCAGAAGGAGATGATGGATCATTGATGATGAAGATAGATTTCAAAGGCGGTCCACGTGGAGAAGGCCATTGAGGATCATGGAAAATGATAACCTTAGTACTTCCTTGATTGTCATGATTAATTCCTTGTATCATGAGGTGGAGGTGCGAGAGTTGCATCACGAAAACCAAGGGGGAATTATTTTCAAGCATGAAAGTAGACGTCACCACGGTAGGCCATTTTGTAAAATGAGCCTTCACATATGCATTCAATGCAAACAGAATCAAGGGCTTGTTACTTGTTCGAAGCTCAAGGTGGTAATTGGGGTATGAAGAACTAGAAATTCAAGAAATTTTGGAGGACATTGGTGGGAAACAGGCTTCTCAAGTTTTTGAGGTCACTGAAGAGCAGGGCGCTGATTCTAGGGGAACTGCTGATAATAAGGAGAAGATGCATGTAGAAGAGGCTGGTGAGGGTTCAGTGAATGATAATGATTAGAAAATAGATATTAGGGCCTTGAAGGTCTGCATTCAAAAGCTGGAAAAGGTCTTCGCCAAAGGCCTTTGAAAAAACATTCTGCTGAATATGACTATGTTGGAAGCGATGGGTAATCTAGGGAATGCTGACAATGCAGACAATGAGAATCTTAAGGATCTTGTTAATTTTATAGTTATGTTGTTTCATCGTTTCTGACTCTGGTCTTTCCAGTGTTTTGTTTTGCTTCTGACTTTGTTTCTCAGTTGTGCCGTTGGTTTGGTGCTGGCATCTTTTGTTTGCCAACCTTCTTGTCTTTTTTGACTGTATAGGGTTCGGCCCCTGGTTTGCCACCCTAATTAATCAAAAACAACATTAAGGTTGCCCATATAATTATAAAATCTTAGCATCACTGACTATATTAATTAAAATGTTTAGGCAAGATATTATTCAGAATGTTAAAGAATTAAAAGAGATCAATGATATTAGATTTCAGTGGTAGACCACATGATTTTGGTTACATTAGCATCATTTTTAAAATCTAAAAGCATCTTAAATCTATAAATTTATTACATTATAAAAAATATATCACTTCTAAGGTGCCGCATAGCAAATTTTACATTTATCATTATAAATTGTGTAAAATATCTATCTTATATCTTTGTATGAATCAAACTATCAAACATATTCTTCTCATATTAGCCATTAAAAATATTTCATACAAAATACACCAGGTAATTACATTCTACTAGTGCTTTTAAATATCTTAATCTACTTTGATTAATCAATGACATTTATATATTCTAAAAGCATCTTAAATCTAGAAATGTATTACACTATAAACAAAAATATCACTTCCAAGGTGCCCCATATTAAATTTTATATTTATTATTATAAATTGCATGTAAAATATTTATCTTATATCTTTAAATGAATCAAACTATCAAACATATTCTTCTTAGATTTACCATTAAAAATTTTTCATACAAAATGTCCTAGGTAATTGCATTCTGCAAGTGCTTTTAAATTCTTAATCTAGTTTGATTGATAATTACATTGAATAAAAGAGTAATGCTTTTATTAGGATGCATAGAAAGGGAAAGAAATGGATCAAAGACATACCAATTGTTAGATTTTTCTAATGATGGATCAATTTGTTTGATAAATAATAGAGAAAAATACTTTGATAGCTCAACTTAGGGATTATTTTAGTGGAAAACCTTCATTAATTCACAAATATTCCATTTTTTTAATTTGGCATTTGAAAATTTTGATAGCTCAACTATACTCAAGACTAATACTAAAATATACTCTCATCTCATATACCAAATTTTATCAACAGATTCCCACTCGATAACTTATCACTATGAAGCAAGGATTATTCACAAATTGACTCTAGTCCATGCAACAAAACACTGTTAAGGATAATGATTTGTATGTGCATGATTTTCCTAATAAAATAAAATTGCTAATAAAAATTATAGCCTATTAAAATAAAATTATTAGGATGAAACAAAACTAAATCCCTATCACTTCTTGTGGGAAGTAAAGATGTCATGCAGTTGGTAGAATTGTAAAACATATGAAAACTCTAGATAAAAAATTCTAAGCAATTTATGCAAAAAACAATTGACAAACATGAAGATTTCTATATTTTGGCTAAGCTCGAGGGAAAACATAGGATGTTTTTTAAATTCATGAAATATTGGAAAATATAATAATTTTATTTAACTTTATTTGAAAACTTTGCAAATATTAGTTGAAAACAAATTGTTGATTGTCAATTTTGTGAGCATATAGCTAATTTGGGGAAAATATCCCATAAAAACTACCATATTCCTCTATAACTACATTGTCTTGAAATTCCTAGATGTTTTTGGGAAACCAAACACTCTATAATGATATAAAAATAACAAAATGTAATAATAGAGATAATCAAATAGATAAAATACGCAAAATGCATGAGACAAAACAAAAGATTTACGTGGTAAAACCTTAGCAAGCTAAAGACACATTCATGGTGTAGGATTTTTGAGGTATGTTTCTATTTTTGGTGTTTTGTAATTGATGTTGTCATTGATGTCAAGTTCAATATGGATGTCATTAATGTCAAGGTCAAAGTTGATATCATGCATGGTGAAGTGGTATGTGACAAGGAAGTCTTATGACAAGATAGAATTTGAAGGAAACCTATTTTCTCTCTGTTGAGAGAGAATTTTAAGGCAACCTATTAATTATTTTGAGGTTGATGACATGTTTTAAGATTAAGATCAAGATACAAGGTAAGCATAATGTTGAGCACTAGTCTTAAGGAACATTTTCATATCATGAGCATGTGCATGAATAAGTGTGTGCATATGTATGATACTATCTAAGGATCATAAAATGAATATGATCAAAATGTTTAAGCATCAAGTAATGTTTGAAGTTTAGTTTTCAAGCTTCAAGAGCTTGAGAAGCCTAGTCATGACTTTGATCATCACATGAAGAAACCCTATGAGAAGGTATGAAGATGGTGGCTAGTAATATGGATACACATAGTTACGAGTTAATGTTTAAGGACACCCAATAATCCATATGAAGTGTTGGAACACTCAATAAATTTTCAAGGTAAACCTATAGGGGTAAGGTCTTAAGCCTAAGCATGTAACTACACTAGTCCTAAACCTTACCTAACCTAATAAGGTACCATGAAGTATTTTGAAGACATATGAATCATATCAATTAGTGGTAGATCTTTTGAAATATTTTTTGGGAATGTGAGTAAGGTGGAACGTTCTTGGACAAAAGCTATAAGTTTTACTTTAAGTCCTGATATGAACTGCAGATCCAAAGCCTAAAGAGCAAAAAGAGAGATGGTGATCAAATAAGGTATGAGGTGCAGTTCCCAAGGCATGAATGTACAAAATATAATTTACATGGGTTTTACATGTTGTTTTAATTGTGTTGGTGAATTCTGAGGTCTTAATTTTATGAAAAAATCATGAAATATGGTTTTGAGGTTTCCTGTGTGCACAAAATGAAGGGTTCTCAACTCGAGAAAGAATTTCATGTTCTCGTTGGAATTTTAAACCTTTAAAATATATCTTAATAATTTCATGTAGTTTTTTTAAGGATACTATATCAATTTTCTAATCATTTTTTCTAGATTAAGGGCCCAAGCTTTATGAATGATCATTAAGACTATAAGGTGGTATTAACCCTCTCTAAAACCCTAACAATGACCTGATATATAAGATCTTGATATAAATGGATAAAAATTAATTATATGACCTATTTTTATGATTTTATAATGTATATTACTCTACAAGCCACCTCTAGGTGGCATTGGTATGACAAATGAGTGAGTGGACACTATAGGAAAAGCCATGTTTCTCATTAACTTTTTATAACAAGCAAAATTGATTGAGTCAAACTTGATAGGTGAATTAAGGTTGAATATTAAGACTTAAATATTATTCCCATGGTGTTTTTTAATTAATTTTTATACTTTAAATATGCTAAACTAGTCATGGAACTTGACCTGTCACTAAAAGACCTGTAGAAGTAGACAATGCAAAAAACTAAGCAGAAGTGAAAATGAGATTAGGGATATGTTTCCATCGATTAAGGATGGATATAATTAAAATTCATTTTTTTGAATACACTTAACACATGTCTATACTAAATATAATATTTTTAAATTATGTTATACGATAGAAAGTTGCTCCCAAACTGACTTGTCTAACACAATGAGGTTTGTGTACAGTGAAACCATGAGATTGGTCTGTAAGACCAATGTTTGATATTGTAAATTATAAAATATTTATTTAAAGATATTCTAATTATATTTTGGGATCATATAAATATATTTTAAGTTCATAAAAGTGTTCACACAAGTGTTTTAAGTCAATGTTTTCATGACTATGTTTTGAAGTTTTTTACAGTTCTAAGTAATCATCTTGTAGGGATGAGAATGATGTGGTTTTCCTAGAGTTTAAGAGTATAATAAACATGAATATGTTCTTAGGGTCTTTTATGTTCTTATTATTTCATTGAGATTCATGAAATGTTCCTTTCTAAATGTAGTGGTCAAATGATCATGAATGGGTTTTGAGCTAGTTGGTAGTTATGAGTGGTCATGTTACAAGAGGGAGTTAGAGGCTTTAAGCCCTATGTTATAGTGTTCAAATCAAATGGTGATGAATTTTAAGTCATGTATTTTATATTCATATTATTTAATTTTATGTTTGTTTAATAATAATTGGTTATGTGCTTCAATTTTGGTTGGCAGACTTTCTAGCAGTAATAAGACCTAACTATGAGTAAGCCTAATGGTATGGTTCAAGGAGTGAAATGAGCTAAATGGTGTTGGGGACCTAAGGTGATATTATAAATGGTATAATTGAAACTTGTTTTAATTTTTTCATATTTTTCTAGATACTCAAGATGTTCCAAGGTGTTCAATATGAAACGTGTGCTTTAAGAAGACTTAATTGCATTAGGTCTTTATTAAGCCTAATGGTGGTTTTGGTCCTTATGAATGGTGACCAGTATATGTAGTGTTTGTTTCTCCTATGAAACATGTTTTTTTATCTATTAAAAGTGTGGTCCAAGTATGATAATTTTTTTGTCTGACCAAGCTATGTAAAATCAAGAGTCAAGTATAAGAAGAAGGTCTAATAGGCCTAATTTGATTTGTTAGAAAATTGAAGAGATGAATTAAAAAAATAGATGTTTTAGAAACCAGGTAGAGGGATTTAAGAAAATAATATATGTGTTTTTAATATTTTATGTATTTATAATAGTGATTATATATATGATGATCAAGGTTATATGACCTAAATCTATCAAGAAGAGGGTAGTTGAGTGAAGAGGCCTAATAGGTTGTTTGAGAGAGATAGAAGAGTGTGAAGAGAAAAAGAAGATGATCATAATTATTTGAGTGATAAATAAGTTTCCAAAGGTGATCAGAGGTTCTAGGTGGTTGAGTTGGTGTTGATTCATCTATGGGGTTGGTGCCTCCTTTCAAATTGGTGCTTGTTAAAAGCCTAGTTGAGTTGGTACTTGACTAGTGAGGGGTTAGTGTCTCACTAAATATTGATTAATTGATTATAGGACTATATTCAAAGCTATATTTTAGTGGGTTTTATCCCTCATGATGGTTTTTATTTTATTTATTGTGTTAATATGTTGTATTCTTATGTGGATGTTTGTTTATGCATTGGTTGATGTATATGTTTAAATGAATGCTTAGTGAATGATAAGTGAAATTGAATTATTGTTTTAAGGGAAATGATTCACACCCTTCCTATAAATAGTTGTGATTAAAATAATTATTATTAAATTAGGTCATTTTAAGTAGGCCTAATAGCCTAAATAAGATCCTAATTAAAAGAACATGGCTAGTCAAGCATAAGGTGATTTCTCTACAAGTAAGGATCCATTGTTCAATGGATCTAATTATGATTTTTGGAATGTCAGAATGAGAAATATTTTGTCTCAAGGTCATGATGTTTTTAAACCATTTTTGGATGGATATATTTCACCCTTTATTTCCCCTACATATGCAGTAAGTAAGAAGGTTAGTGACAATAATTCAAAAGCAATGAATGGTAGTCTTTGTGGCTTATCAGAGGTAGAGGTTTTGAAGGTGATGCATTGTGTGTCTTTCAAAGAGAAGTAGGAAAAGTTGAAGAATATCCATGAGAGATAATACAAGGTTAATTTTTCTAAATTAGAAACTCATAGATGATAGTTTGAAATCTTAAGGATGAATGAAGATGAGACCATTACAACCTACCTGTTGAGGGTTGATGAAGTAGTCAACATCATAAGAGGCCTAGGTGAAGAAGTGAAAGAGTCTACTATTGTTCAAAATGTATTTATATATCTAACTCCTAATTTTTCTTCTAAAGTGTCTTATGTTGAAGAGATGCAATATCTAGACAAGCTAGAGATGGATGGACTTCATGGCACCCTATCAACCTATGAGATGAGGATAAGTGAAGGAAGACCTATAAAGAAGAAAGTTGCATTCAAGCCAAAAAATAAGTCAAATAAGAAGAAGACACAAGGTAAAAAAAATTAAATATAATGATGTTTTTGGTATTGATGATGATGAGTTGATATCTATGTTTGTAATAAATTTGAAAATTTGTTTAGATAAATACAAGGGTAAGATGCCCTTCAGGTGTTTTACTTATGAAAAAATTGGACACTTTGATAACAAGTGCCCTCATGATCATAAGACAAAGGATGATGAAGAGCATGATGAAGGTCATGATGATGACAAGAAGTCCTATAGGTCTGATAAGAGCAAGAAAAGTTAAGTATGATGACAAGAAAAAGTCTTTCAATAACAAAAGAAATTTTTACACTAAAGATGACTGTAGCTCATCTAATGAGAGTGAGAAAACTGATTATGAGAGTGATCATGAAGGTGTTGGTTTTTATTTCAAAGAAGTTCTCTTCATGGATGATAAATCAAGTTTTTCAACTTAAGAAGATTCCATGTGGTTTGGAGGTACTGTTGGTGATTCAGATGAAGAAGAAGATGAGATGGACTTTGAGGTCAAGTTGGTGAATGCTATAGAAGAATTGGAGATGGTGAAGAAGAAGAATAAGGTGATGAGGTCTCTTGTAAAACATTATGAGGATAAAATCAATTTGTTTAAAGAGATATTGAGCAACAACTCCAAGGAACAAGAAGAAATAGTCAAATAGGTGGAGACTAAAATTGAGATTGTGACTCCAAGCCTAAAGGCTAAAGCAGAAGAATGTGCTAGGTATGTCACTGAAGTAGATTCATTAATAGATAAGTTATATTAGGAATCAATTAAAGTTAAGTCTTATGTGAAGTTTGAAAAGAGTGCCAATGATATAGACAATATTTTGAGTAGTCAAAAGACTGTTAATGATAAAATAGGTTTTGGTTTCAATGGAGACCAAAAGAAGAATACTAATGTGATCAAGGAGAATCATATCTTAAAATTCAATGGTCAATCAAGGAATGATGGTATTGATAGAATAAAGACTAATTATATTAAGAATTTTAATTCTCTAAGGTATGCTAATCCTTTCAATGGTTATTTTTATTCACATAACAAATTTGGTGATAGAGCAAGGAATTGTAGTATACCCTCCAAGAATGAATCTGTATGGAGCTATGAAGATAATAATCAATCAAGGGATATGAATGAGGTTATTTATTATATTTTTGATGATATAAGACACACTGGAATATAATGTACTAGTAAATAAATAATAAATCATCATTCAAGAGGTATGGGTAATGGTGTGTTTCCATCAAGAGGGATAGTGTGTTTCAATTATCAAAAGGTTGGTCGTATTGTAAATTTGTTTAAGCATGGATTCTCAAGTAAAAACAAGAAGGTTGAGGCCCCTAGAGTGAAATAAATAAGACAATATAGTGAATGAAAACCAAAGGTATCTAAGGTGAATGATGGCCAATCTACAAGTCCAAGTGAACTATTTGTCATGGTGGAGCATAGTTTAGATGTAAAGGAGTACCAACAATTCTCCCTATCATCTCAAGTTTTGGATGAAGGAGTTAAGATAAATAAACCAAGTCATAATCTTGTTAAAATAGATATTGAAGAGGTCAATCAAAAGAGGATATTCAAGCCTTAGAGGATCATGAAGAAAGTTCAGTCTAGTGAGGACATGGAGATATGAGAATCTATTAAGTTTATGTTGTTTTAGTACCCTATAGAAGATGTGACTCCATTAGGATTTAGAGGCACTCATCTAGTGAATAGAAGCATGGAGGATGTTTGATCTGAGGGGTAGATTTTTAGTTGGTTCATAATTTCAAAAAGAAGCTCTATGTTAATAAATGGTTCATGTTGGTTTAGAGATGATTTGTCAAAAAGGGATTTCTTTCTTCAGTTATTGACAATTGAGTGTTGTTCATATGTTGAGGTATGCATGAGATTAGGGGGAGAATTTTTTTGTGTTGAGTTTTTATCAAAGAGAGATATAATGATCTTGTTTGGAGATAAAAGTTATGTTTTCATTTATTCCAGGTCCAAAGATCAAATAGTTGTTAAGAGATGACCCTTTGTCATTAATGTCAAAGTGGGAAAAAGTTCCAATTTGGGAGAAAGGTTAGTTTGAATAAGATCTATCTTGGGGAGATGAGAATTATTAGATTTGTTTAATTATTTACCATCAATGACAAAAGGGGGGATTATTTAGGTATGTTCTTATTGTTGACATTGTGGCATTGATTTTATCATTGAAGTCAAGGTCAAGATGGATGTCATTAATGTCAAGTTCAAAGTTGATGTCATGCATGGTGAAGTAGTATGTGACAATGAAGTCTTATGACAAGAAGAATTTGAAGTAAACTATTATCTCTCTATTGAGAGATGATTTTAAGGTAACCTGGGAATTATTTTTAGGTTTATGACAAGTTTTAAGGTCAAGATCAAGACACAAGGTAAGCATATTGTTGAGCACTAATCTTGAGGAGCATTGTCATATCATGACCATGTGCATAAAGAATCATGTAAAGATGTGTGATACTATCTAAGTAGCATATAAGGCATATGATCAAAATTTTGAATCATCAATGAATGTTTGAATTTTAGTTTTCAAGATTCAAGAGCTTGAAAAGCCTAGTCATGACTTTGATCATCACATGAAGAGACCCTATGAGAAGGTATGAATATGGTGGTCTAGTAATATGGATACAAATAGGTATGAGTTAATATTTAATGATTACCAAGCATGCATATGAAGTGTTTTAACACTTAGGAAAGTTTCAAGGTAAAGATATAAAGGTAAGGTCTTAAGCCTAAGCATGTAACTAGACTAGTCCTAGACCCTACTTGACCTAATAAGGTACCACGAAGTGTTTTCAAGACCTATGAAGGATAAAAATTAGTGTTAGATCATGTTGAATGTTGTTTGGGTATATTATTAAGGTGGAAAGTGCTTGTAAAATAGTTATAAGGTCTACTTTAAGGCCTAATATGAACTATAGATCCAAAGCCTAAAGAGTAGAGAGAGAGATGGTGATCAAATAAGGTATGAGGTTCAGTTCCCAAGGCATGAGTAGAAAAAAAAGAATTTAAAAAGGTTTTAAATTTTTTTTCAAGCGTTTTGATGAATTTTAATTTCCTTAGTTGAAGAATAATGCATGAAATGTGGTTTTGAGGTTTCCTATGTGCACAGAATGAAGGGTTCTCAACCCAAGAAGGAATTTCATGTACTTGTTGGCATATGCAACCTTTGAGTGATATCCTAAGAATTTCATGAATATTAAGGAAGTATCCTATCTCAAGTTTCCAAGCATTTTTTTCTCTATTAAAGGCCCAAGCTTTATGGATGATCGTTAAGACTGTAAGGTGGTCTTAACCCTCTCTAAAAACCTAACAATGTCTTGATATTGAATATATTGATATAAATGGATTAAAATCAATTAGATGACATATTTTGATAATTTGAGAATGTATAAGACTCTGTTAGGACCTCCAGGTGGTATTGGTCTGATAGATGAGTGGGTGGACCCTATAGGAAAAGCCACGTTTCTCAAAAATCTCCTATAGAAGGTAGAGTTGATAGAGACAAAGCTGATAAGTGGATGGAGGTTAAATATTGAGACTTATATCTTATTCCCATTTTTTTATAATTATTTTTAAGACTTCAAATATGCTAAACTATTCATGGAAGTTAACCTATCGCTAAAAGACCTAGTGAGACAGACAGTGAGAAAAACTAGGCGGAAGTGAAAATGAGATTAGGGATATGTTTCCATGGATTAGGGATGGATCCAATTACACTGAGTTGTTTTTAAATACCTATAACACATTTCTATACTGAATATAATATTTTTAAATGATTGTATACAGAAAAAAATTACTCCCAAACTGACTTGTCTAACATACTGAGGTTTGTGTATAGTGAAGCCATGAGATTGGTCTGTAATACCAATTTTCATATTGTACCTTATATCCTATTTGTTTAAATATATTATAATAATAATTTTAGATCATATAAATTCATTATAAGTTCATAAAAGTGTTCACATAGGTATTCTAAGTCATTGTTTTCATGACTATGTTTTTATGTTTTTTATAGTTCTGAGTAGTCATCTAGAAGGGATGAGAATGAGGTGATTTACCCAGATATGAATATTTTAATGCACATGGATATGTTATAAGGTTATTTTATATTTTTATTATTATATTGAGAGTCATGAAATTTTCTTGTACAAATGTTGGTGGTCAAATAATCATGACTGGGTTTTGAGCTAGTTGGCAATTTCGAGTGGTCATATTGCAAGAGTTAGAGGATTTAAGCTCCATGTTAAAGTGTTTCAAACACATGTTATGAATCTAAGGTCATGGAGGTTATATCCATGTTATTAAATAGTATGGTTTTTTTATCAAATTGGTTGTATTCTTCAGTTTTGGTTGGCAAACTTTCTAGCAGTAAGAAAGGCTAATTATGAGTAGGCCTAATGGTGTGGTTCAAGGAGTGAAATGAGATAAATTGTCTTGTGGACATAAGGTGAGATTAGCATGGGTATGATTGAATTGTGTGTGAAGTTTTTCATCTATTTTTAGATAATTAATATGTTCTAAGGTGGTCAAGATGAAATGTGTGCTTTGAGAAGACCTAATTGTATTAGGTCTCTATTAGGCCTAATGGTGGTTTTGGTCTTTATGAGTGGTATCCAACATATGTAGTGGTTTTTTCTCCTTTGAAACATGTTTTTTGATCTATTCCAATGGTGATCCAAGTATTTGGAGGTTTTTGGCTGACCAAGGTATGTAAAAGGAAGATTCAAGTATAAGAAGAAGGTCTAATAGGCGTAATTTGAGTTGTTAGAAAATTTAAGAGATGAATGAATAAAGTAGATGTTTTAAAAACCATGTAGAGGTATTTAAGACCATTAGATAGGTGTGTTTAATATGTCATGAATTTATAACATTGATTATATAGATGATGAGCAAGGTCATATGACCTAAATTTGTCAAGAAGAGGGCTAGTGGAGTGAAAAGGCCTAATAGGTTGTTTTAAAGAGATAGAAGAGTGTGAAGAGAAAAAGAAGGTGATCATCATCAATTGAATTATAAATAGGTGTCTAAAGATGATAAGAGTTTCTAGGTGGTTGAGTTGGTGCTGAGTCACCTAGGATTTGGTGCCTCCTTGCAAGTTGGTACTTGACTAGTGAGGGGTTGGTGCTCCTTGTGGGGTTGGTGCCTCACTAAATCTTGATTCATTACTTATAAAAATTTAGTACAAGAATTTTTTCATTGGGTTTTATCCTCCATGAGGGTTTCTCACATATCTTTTGTTTTCATATGTTGTAAGCTTATGTGGATGCTTTTTTATGTATTGGTTGATGTATGTGTTTGAATTAATGCTTCATAAATGATAAGTGAAATTGAATGATTGTTTTAAGGATACTGATTCACCCCCACCCTCCCCCATTCTCAATATTTGTGCTTTCAACAAATATATCAAGATTTATATTTTTTAAATGAAAAGAATACATTCAAACTCATTGTATAAATTACATGTGGATTCTACAAAGATAAATACGCCTAATTGGCAAAGTACCATTAGGATTCCTCCTAAAAATAAAGTATAAAAATTCCATTAGGAATTTTATTTATAAAAATAGAATTCGGTGAAATTCATCTTCCTAGAAATAGGGGTTGGAATTTATCGCCACCCCCTAGACCCCCTGGGATAATAGTGAGGGAGGGGATGATGGAGAGCGACGTTGACCCACAACGTTGACCCCCCACACTCCTCATTGTTAGGAGTGGGTTATAAACTACGTTATAAAAGGATATAAAATTTAACTTTGTTGTCACATATCTAACAAATGTCATCATGGTTATATGATATTATGCATGTCAAATGAATAACAATATGATATGGTAGAATTTTAAAATAGAAACTCCCATAACAAAATTATTTTCTATGTATGTATAATCAAAATTATTTAATTAAAAATGGTTCATTTAAAGATTTTTCAATGTTAAGGAATGATTTTTATCTAGTTTTTGAAATTTCATGCTATTTATCCCAAAATATTTATAATAATGTCAAACCCTAAAAGTGATAGTAATTTTGCATCAATGGGAAAAGATTAAATTGGACTTAATCCGACCAATGTTGCTTTATAACAGACAATCCTAACAATAGCTAATCACATTGAACATTAAAACTTAAGTCTTTTTTTTTGGTAATATCCAAAGTTGACTATAGTATGTGACATCTAAAGATCAGTTCACTCAATCTTGCTAGGAAACCACACACTCTACAATAAGAGAACAATAACATAATGCAATAATAGAGATAATTAAACAAAAAAAATACCCAACATGCATGAAACAAAACATAAGATTTACATGGTAAAATTTAAGCAAAGTTAAGGAAACATCCACGGTACAAGATATCAAGCTTTATTAATTTTAAGATCAATATATTATATGTGAACTCGTTGTGTAGATTACATGCGAACTCCATAAAGATAAATACATCTAATTGACAAAGCACCGTTAAGATTCCTCTTCCTAAAAATAGAATGGAAAATCCCATTAGGACTTTCCTTCTAAAAATAGAATCCAATGGAATTCATCTTCCTAGAAATAAGGAGGCTCCATAGGATGTCACTGTCCCCTAAACTCCTCCTTACAACAAAAGTAAGGGATGTTTCTCCCCACACCCCCTTGTCGATGAGTGAGCTATAAACCATACCACAAAAAATCCAAAATTTAACTTTATTATCACATATCTAACAAATCTTACCTCCCTAAACAAATAAATATTACTGAGCAATAGCTTATAACACAATGAAAATAATCATTTTGCTAAAATTCTAAATAAATAACTTTCCTTGAACTATTTAGCTTACTCACTGACCAGTTGTTGACCTTGATAAAATGCACATAATAATTATGTGTCCTGTACGAGACTAAGTGTTACACACAATACAATAACTGCTACACACATACCATAATTATGTTTGTTAAAGTGGACATGTCAATAACCATTGGAGCAGCATTCACATTCTACAGGATCAAGTAAATCTCAGTCTCCTTGCAAAGAACATTTTCACCAAAAGATTTACAAGGTAATGCAAAATGGTTATAACATCAACTAATAATAACAAAGATTGAAGAATGGCAACTGTGAATAAATTATTTTTTAGATAGCAACAGTATCATATTTTTTTTGAAATGAGGAACAATAATTAGTGAATAAATTCTTTTTTAGAGAGCAACAGTATCATTTTTTTTTCTAATGAGGAACAATAATGAATGATAATGAATGTCTATAATACTTTTATATTTAAAATTTGATACCATCTCACATCTCAAACATGCTATCTCATATGCAAATGTAGCATTGTCTATTTTAACAATTAAAGATTGATCTTAGTTAACAACGATATAAGTAAAATATTAAATGATGACTCATTTTGATTGTTTTTTCTTATCCTTCAATATTTGTCCTTTTCGGTCCTTGGTCTCTGCAAACTAGATCCAATTATTATTTAATCAATAAATTTAATGAAGAAATTATAAAAAACCAAAAAATTGATAAAAAAATCTTTAAAAATTTACCTGAAGGTGGCAATGGCACCATGCCGCTGGTGAATTTGCTGACCCAGTAGCGAGTGCAGTCTATGTATGCATTCTATGAGATGGTGCCATTAGTATTTATGACAATCACTTTACTACATATTCAATTAAAAATAAAATCACAAATGAAAATAAATTAAGAATGAACAACTCTTTAAAAAAAATATATTGAAAAAACTGGGATAAATATTTATTTGCATAGACAGTGCAAATAAAGTTTAAACTTTTAATTCATCAAGACACTGATAAAAATTAATTAAAGGATAAAAATACATTTAAAATCAATTAAATTAAATTATCTTTTAATTATGAAATTTAAGAAAGCATTTCAATTATTAGGTGTGTACAGGGAATTTGTATAAATGAAAAATGCACGTTGATTATTTTATTGAGAATTGAACTCAAAACTTATGGAAGAATGATTCAGGGATTGATTGGTATCACCTGTTGGTACTAGTGATGACCTCAGGTGATTCTCCATTTCTTTTTTCTGGGCACATTTTTTTTATAAATTCTTATTATATTTAAAAAATAGTGTTAAAACACATTAGAGAACACCTGCATACCAATTTAAAAAATCAAAATTCTCAGTAGGGATCAGTTTCAATGGATCTCAAAACTACTGAGTTAGTCCAGGTCTGTACCATTCTCACTTGTCTATGGTTACTTGTTCCTATAAATCCAAAACTTACATGAAAAACATAGTGCAGACTTTATAGAAAATATGGGTTGAATGTTGATGGAGGGAATTATTTAAATGAAAACAACCCGTCGATTACTTTGTTGAGAATTGAACTCGCGACCTATCAAAGAATGATCTAAGTGTTGGTTGGTCTCACTTGGTGTTATTGGGGTCATCAAAATATTTAAAGAATGAATAAAGACATATTACAGACTTCATAGAAAATATGGGTTGAATGTTAGTCAAACCATCACACATATCTTACAGATTGGAGTTCTTCATGAAATAAGATTGATTTAAAATGTCATGTCTTGGAAGATGAATAAAACAAGTAGGCTAAGAGTTGTATGGCATAACACATGGGCTTCCACATGCTTTATATTGACAAGGGAATTATATAGATTCATCTCGATATCTTTTGATACATTCACTATAAATTACCATCACGTGTAACCTCTATTGCAGATACTCCTTATTTAGTTTTAAAAATGTATCTACTCAGGGAATGACAAGTGCCTTAGGTATTACCCGGACCAAACACACATACATGATTGATTACATAACTCTTCCAAATGTACAACAATATTTAGCATATATTTTTAAGCAATAACAAAAAGAGATGATTTTTTTGTTGTTGTTGTTGTATGCCTAAAGGTATTATATAGAATCACTGAATTACATCAACTATCAACATCTCCACTCATATTTCAAAAATAAATATATAACAGATTTAAAAATGATGATTTGATATTCAACATTTTGAGAAAAAATATATGATATTAATTTGAAACATGATGCCCAATTCCATGACCAACACATAGTACACCTTCCCGTTAGAGCCCGTGAAGCTATCAGTAAAAGATGCCAAAAAACACGAGAGCTCATAGCATGCAAGGAGAATGGTAGGTGTGGTCATGTTAGTTGTTGTTGGAGACTAGCGCACAAAGAACTTGGAAAAGCAACAGGGTGCCCATGGGTAGCAAGTTTACTAGATGGGATGAGTTGGCCAACATCTCTGTCAGTGCAGAAGAATTCGATCTTCAATTGTTACTGAGTGGATTTTCATCTACGAGTGTTGAGTTAGAGGCTAAAGAAATAGTGAGGGGAATAGAGAAAGAGAAGTGGAAGCAGCTGTAACATAGTCAGAATCATCATCGCATACACTATATATAAGGGCCACATCATACACCACCCTAGGTCTCAGGGTAGCTATTATATTTATATGACATGCACTCATTAAAACGAGGTCTGAATTTTGTAAGATGGTTGCATCTTTGATTAAACATTTTCTATTGTCAAAATTGGATAAGTATTTCATGAGAATTTATTTGATTGTGGCATGAGTGTACATTTGATATTTATATTGAATCAATATTGCAATACTACTGACATTAAGAAAAAAAGAGGTCCGAAGCCTATTCTATAGGCAAGACCTTAAAAAAGTTTGATGCGGTAACCCTCATGGAAAATGCTATGTTGGTAGAGAATAACAATAACATACTATACTTGGTTCTTACCTCGATAGATGTGGGCATATAGAGGTTGTGTATGAACTATTGTGGGTTGCATGCTCCGGTGGCATATGGCAAGAAGATTATGTTGTATGCATGGGTAGAGAATATGGAGAGTCAATGCCTAGGACACTATGTGTGGTCATTTCATTAGCCACTTTATGGACCTTATACCCCTCCTGTGGTGTCACTCAATGCATGTGGTTGTTTATTAATTGACTTCATGTTTATCAATATTTCTAATGTTCTTACAGGGGCAATGACAAGTCCCTAAAATATGAGATATTTTTAATGTAAGTGACAAAAGAATATATTATTATTATATACAATTATTAAATAAATAAGGTTATTAGTTTTTAGGGTGGATACATCATTGATTGGGCATTTTATAGTGTCAAGGATGGACGAGGACATCATGAAAACTGGTTTGATTGTGACACTAATCTGTTTAATGTGTGGCTTGATTTAGTGCTACACTATCATTGATACGAGGACAAAACATTGAGGTCAGAGTCCATCTTGTAGCTTACATTCATCTATTCTAAGAATATATTGACATCTAAGAGAAATTAACATCATGTTTAAGAACATATGAAAACACCATACTCAAACCCCTAAAAGAAAGGGCAAGGCAATATGAAACATGTAAATAGTGAAATATTTCAATGTGAGTTGTATGGTGATCATGAGGGGAAATGACAATGAATTTCAGTTGATATTATACACAAAGGAGCCATTAAATTATATAATATAATAATATAATATAATATTAACATTGATGAACATGTTATAGTTTGGAAGACAAACATATTTCCTTGTGGTGGAAAATAGATAACACGCATCCCATATAGTTTATACCTAGACACATAACTACATTAATTTTTAAATTGATACATAAATGTAACAATAATGCATAATGATACGTGTCAGTTATATCAAAGAAAGGTGGTGACATTTTGAATGGATGTTTTTATATTATTAAGGCTGGATGAGGATGTCACGAGAGTTGATTTTATTCCAACAGGGCTTCATGTTTAATGTGTAGCTTTAATCAAAGATGCAATGTTATGATGTGGGGATAAGAAATTGAGGTCTCATAGCCTATCTTGTAGCTTATGTTTGTCCATGATATAGATTGCATTAAAATATGTGACATATCATTCAAATTTGAACATGTATCTTCCCAAGGTTCATCAATTCTATTACTAAAAGCAAAAATTATGCCATCCCTTATGGCATTACTTGCATCTTTAGGGTAACTTCTAAATTATATTGTGAAGCTGCAACAAGATATGTGATTTTGATTCATCTCCAGATATTTTGGGCACATTTTATTTTGTCTTGACATGTTGTAATTATGTTTCAATCCAGTCATATCCAATGATTTCAAAATGTGTCATGTGTTTGAAATCAATCTTGTAGACTGACACTATGGCATATTAAATTACATTAAATTTAGATATTATTTTCCAAAGGAAGCCAAGAATGGCCTATGGGATTGAATAACATATTACATGAATGAATGATTTTAATAACATTCTGAGTAATCTATGGAACTACAGGCTATAACAAAGTTATTTTGTGCTAACACAATCTCCTAACACAAGGGTTATCCTACTAATCATGCAAAATTTCAAACACCTTCTTGATGTTAACTATTCTACTATGGATCTTGATTAGAAAACTTGTTTTGCTATTTAATATTTCCTCTTCAAAAAATTCAACTAAGTTGTCAACCCTTAAGCTATCTTACCAAAAATAGAAAATAGCCTAAAATCTAGATTAAAGGATCTAGGGTTAAATGGGTGGAGATAGACTAAGGCACAAGGGTAATAAACTATGTCTATAGTGGGCCAATTAATTACAAAATTAGATTAAAAAATTATTATAAATTTAAATATTGAGATATGCTAAAAATAGTAAGTACAACTAATGATTGATATTACAATAAATAGAAAATAATGATACTTAGCTAGATTACTTTTGGCATTCATATCTGATATGGATTAGGCTTGAGATAGATTAGATCTAGATTCTAAATAAGTCAGTAGATTCTAGATATTTGACCTTTGTGGCCATGGATAGTTACTTCGACACTTCTATCTAACCTAGATGTAGGTGTCCTATATAGAATACCCATTGTATCTAGATGCAACCACCTGAGATATTTTGGGTTTCGCATTGCCTTCACCCCTGTGTGCCTAGATCTAGATCATGGATTTTGTTATTTGTCACATAATAAAACCTCAATTTTTCATCTTCATCATGACTTTGTTATATATTCATGATCAATCATCATTCATTTCTCACCTATCACAAGTCTAACAACTCATAAGACAACTTACCAAAAACATTCAATCAAGCATTTAAGTGAGAAAAGCTTCCTTATTTTCTCCCATTTCCATATTAGTCATAGGGATAACACATTTGTAGTTTTGAATTACTGAAAGACCATGCCATGAATCCTATTTTCCAAGTTATAAGATAAATTCAATATTGTACTTATTTTCCACATATTGCATCCTTGTGCACATGCAAGCCAACACATTAGGGGATAAATGCATAAGTCTTAGGCACTCTTTGGAGTATTAGATATGTAGGTTGTGCCCATGGATAGAGGGGTCCTTAAGGAAGCTTGGCATCATGTTCTCACTAACCCATTTTACCTATAGTCACTCTAAGGGTTAGAAATTTAGGGATAATTTGAAAAAAAAGTGACACAATCTATGTGAGATATGAACACACCAGAGTAAAGGCAATAGAAAACTTATAAGTTTCTAGGTGGTTACACCTAGATCTAATTGATATTTTGTACAAAACACCTACATCCAAGTTAGAGAGTAGTGTTGACACAACCATCAAAATCTGACACAAGTGTTCAAGGCCCTAAAATGCAAAATTCTAGAATATAAGGTTGACACAAGTGTCTAAGAATATATAGGTCAAATTTTCATAATCTAGATTAAAATATCTAGGGTTAAAGGGATAGAGATAGCTTAGGGTACAAGTGTGATAAATTATGATTCTAAATACTAAAATATGCTAAAAATAGTAAGTAAAACAAATGTTTGATATTGTAATAAGGGTATGTGCATGGAGTTGGGGGATAATTATGTGGACATTTCCCATAATACGTATACATTATCACATAACGCATATGTGTTATGGCTTGAGACACCCAAGTCATAATGTGTGGATATTTTTGGTTAAAGGAATGTGTATTACCAATAAAAAACATGTACGTGTTATAGGAATGGGTACACATTCCTATAATTATAAGGAATACATACAAGTTCCTTAAAACATAAAAACAAAAAAAATCAAAAGCCTCATTTAATTTCTTCCTCTCCCATTCATGTTTTATTTCCCATTCATGTTTTGCTCCCATCGGCATGGAAATTTTTGGTTTTACTCCCATTGACAGTAGAAATTGTTGGTTTTATTCCCATTGACAGTAGAAATTATTGGTTTTTCTCACACATTCATGAAATCGATGATGTTGTCACAAATAAAAGGTAAGTGATAGTAAATTAAATCAATTTTTGTGAATTTTTTGTTTTGTGCATAGTTTAATTTCTATTTTTTCTCCATTAGGTCAACATGTTAACCCTCCACCTAACCCTCCTCCTAACCTTCCTATAAATCCACTAGATCCCCTAGCAATCAAGAGGATATAACTACACACATAGTGGAGAACAAAATTGAAATTGAGTAGATAATTAGGAGAATGAGGAAGCCCACTTCTACCAATACCCACCACACCTATCTGGCTAATACCCTAGATTTAGTATTAGGTCAAGTTGACTCGATAATGAGTCAAATTGATAGATGGATATCATATAGGGATTACTATGCTGACAAATTGTCAGTGTATGAGGTGAAGAGAAAAGAAATAACAAAAGAACAAATTTTTACCTTATTCATTAACCCAACCACCATTACACCATTTCTCATAGTGACTAAACATTTCCCAATCCAACGATGTCAACATAATTTGATTAAAGCCAATTTTTGGGAGCAATGGTAGATGGTGTTTGATTATCCATTGTGTAATAACCATGAGCTCTCATTGTATTTTTTGAGGAAACTTTATTGTGAGTTTGTCCTTAATGAAATTCCAAGCTATTTTGACTATGGTGAGTTTCAAGGTTGAGGGAAAGGCTCTATTCAAGATTGACCATGTACACATCATGCACCTAATTTACCTTTAAAGATCCCTACCTAAAAGCCACTTCATCCAGAGATTCCTTCTGTAGTGAAGGAGGTTGTAGATATCATCACTTTGTATGTGCTTAGTGTGCTTATTGATACACTCGTTCATCATATGAGTAGGCTTTCAGATATAGATGATCGATATACTCCACATAGTGGGCGTACCTGACCCCACCCATGCAGATATTATGGTTCTATATGCACTAAACCTTCAGATGATGATGGTGGTGTTTCAGGGGGCTTGGAGGATATTGTTTTGACTGATGAGTTGTTGGCACACACGTTTGGTTTGGATAGATTGGTCTCTACATGCATGTAGTATTTTTTATATAAATTTCATGTTAAATTTTTAAGTTATATTTTAAAATTAAAAAGGTAAAAATTAATTTATACATTTAAATTGAATTATATATATATATATATATATAGTGTTTTAGGAGGAGATGTTTCCTTTGACATTGTAATTCTAGTTTACTTAGCTAGGTACTGGGCCAACCACTACTACATTTATCTGTTTCAGTACTACACCACATAGATTTACAGAGGTAAAATTTTGAGTAAATATTATATACTCTAGATGTACATTCATACACCTTAATTGCATCATTGGTAGATTTTGTGTAAGAAAAAATAAAATACTTAATTTAATTTTGTTGGGCTTTTTATTTTTTGATGTATTAACATGGATTGGCGTAGTCTTAGAAACTCTTCCTCCATATTAACTTTTTTTCTTTTATTTTGACTTCCAAACTATGTTTTCAATAACCAAAACCATGCACTTGTAGATAATATTGTCCACTCACTCTTATCTCTACAATATTCAAGTATGTTTTCTATATGTTTCTTTGTATTTTGAGGAGACCTATTTTATAAGGTTCTAGACAATATTAAAAGGCTTATATATATGTCCCTCATAAAATTAACCTTTCACTCTAGGTGTCTTAAATATTAAAACTCAATTTGCAAATTTCTCAACAAACACCTATATAGGTTATTTGTCTAATCACAATGACTATTTCTAAGGGATTTTTTATCACACCAATACTCAATTGGACTAAAAATTAATTAATTTTTGTAAGAAAAGTATTCAAGGTGTTGACATGATCAAAATTTCAAAACAAATCAACTTAGACACCATATCTCATAGGACTATCCTCAACTATACCAAGTCACTACCTTAAGACAATTAGGCCTAATGACCTTAATCAGGTCAAAACATGAAATACACCTCAACAAAGCTATAAAAGCATCCAAAATAGTGTATATAGGTGTATCAAAGATGTTTCAACACCTAACTTACATTCAATGACTCAATTTCAAAAATCCCACTCATAAATCCTCCCTCACTGTCTTAGAGATATAAGGTTGCAAGTTTACATGAAACTCATATTTCAATAAATGTGATTTTAAGGCTTTATTAGATCCAAAAACTTTGAAATCATCTTTTAGGCTTGTTTGTCTAACTATTCCCATTTTTTTGTGAAATTTAAAGGATTCAAATAGAAGTTATAGTTCTCCAATGATGCAAATTTGGTATTTTATACTTTTTCCTTCATCTTATGCATCCCTGAAATGATAGATTCGAACTGATCATGTTGTTGAAGACTTCTCCAAGTTTAGGATGTGTTAATTTAGGTCCTTATTCCTCTAATAGACCTGTCTCAAATTAAAATTGATCTTTGAATACTTATCAAATCATTTAAGACCTTTAAATGAGTAAGAAAGATAGATATGACCTTAACTAAACTTAGGAGACTCATATCCATGTATCAAACCTTCTAGACCCTATTAGACACATTAATTATTAAAATTGAAGTAAATATTCACTCAAATACATTTTAAAATTCAAATAACAAGTATTGGAGGGAAAACACTCCGAAACCTCTAAATGACCTAAGACACACACTAAATGCCTCTTTCAAGGCTTATTGACACCTATCAAACCTTCTAAGACTAATTATAGGACCATATATACAAGTTTTTATGATACTCTTGCATCAAGAGGTGTAGGAGATGCATCATTACCTTGGATGTCTTGTGATTCTCCCTCACAAAACTGACATTTCTTGCCTTTAGTGTGGTGTTACAAGTCACATTGTACATATCCACTTGTCACATTCATGCTTCCCATGACCTCATTAGATATTTCCATATCTTATGCAAGACTAAGTTTGTTAGCAATTTATTTAATAAATGAATTGCCCAACTTATTAATTATTGGGTTGTTTGTTTAGCTGATGACTAGGGTGGACACTCCTCCATCATTACAAGTCAAGATAGACTCGACCATTGATGTTACAATGTCATATGCATAGGCACTCACAAATTTACATATTCACTTGTAATTTTTAATTGTAATTTAATACTTTTGTTTTAATAATTTTACTACATACTTGGGTAAATATAACTTATATGCACAAATTTATTGTGTATGTAGGGATATCATATGACATTTGATAGTCCAAATTAGATGACTACTATGGTAGCTCCTCATGTTTTTTCATCATTTGAGATGCCTATTCATATAGTTGAGCTTGGCATTGACCCAGTCGAGTGTCAACAATAAATTGAGAAGGACCATGAGCTTGAAATAGGTGCATGTTTAAATGATTTTTTCATTATAGTTTAAAATGAGTTTCTTAACTTGGTTTCATATATACTTGTTAATTTTATAATAATTTTTGTATTTAAACAAGTTAAGCCATACATGTTTCATAGATTATATAATCGATTGGGCCATAAATTTGGTTTAGAGGCCCAATTTTACCCAAATCACATCCCTACTTGCACCAATTGATGTAATGACCCTTACTAATAGGATCACTAAAAAAAACACTGGTATTATACTATGGAAATTTCATCAAACACTTTGAGAAATATCAGAAATTATATTACATTAAGAATTTTGTCAAACAGTTTGTAAGTAATCAAATTTTACTGTTTGTAGGTGTAAAACTGAATATATAAACAAATCCATTCAGCTCAATGATTCAAAAGTTAGCACCAAAATATTTATTCAAGGTAATATAGATTCCTCAATTAAAAACAATAAACGAAGGAGCATACTATAGAAGATGTCTTATTTTTCATCAACAAGCCATGCAGTGATACATGATTCCTTGAGAACAAATAGTTACTTGGAAACCAGCACCCACTATCAAAATCCTCGGATGACCCATAACTATGGCACGTTTCAAAGCTTCCTTTTTACCAACTGCTTCTTGCTAACAGACTGCACAACGCAATGTGAAATTTGTAGTGTCTGTGAAATTCCTCTGCCTTTTTGTCTCTCAACCAAGGTTTCAGCCAACACTTGAGCAAAACCAATGTTACGACCTCTACCAAATCAGCAAGACTTGAATGCCATAGCCCTTGCAGGTTGTTTGAAGATCATATACAACAAATCTACTAAAATTGAAAGCTTGATGGCACAGAAAATTGCTGAAGACAAAGAATCTGCCCAGTCAGTGGTCCGTACACATGCCAAAAAATTTTGTTCGTACGTTGTTCGTACGCTTGCTGACTGGCGTGATTTATAATTAATAAAATTTGTCTTTAAGTACTGATACTGCCCTGTTATTGGTGCCTCAGCTGGGCTGCCATATAGAATGTAATCTTCCAGCTGAAATATGGAGAATTCACAGTATGCTGGGGAACGCCCAAAACCTGTCGTACGATCCTACAGGTATAGGTCATACCTGTACGGACTGCAAACAAATATACAGTCCCTATGGGTTCTTCAAATAGATGGATGATGAAATTGCTCCCCCAAGGGATTCCAAAATTTGTCCAACTCACAAATTGAACCTGAATGCCCAATTAAGCTCAACCTGAAATAGCTGAAGGCTATTTCCAAAGTGCAACCCTTCAGATGATCTTTCACACCCTCAGTTATGCAAATCACTTGAGAGGTATCATTCTCAAGGATTGATCTAATGATTTTCAGACTCTGAAGTCTTACAAATGCTCAAGAAGATTCAATGATCAAAAATAAACTATGGATGCCAAATACTAGACCCATAGGGTCTATTTATGCACTTTTTGGAACTTCCAAGAGTTTTCCGTAATACATCATACAAAACTTGTTATACTTTTTAAATAAAAAGTAATTTTATGAAAATAAAAATAAAAGTGCATTTTAAAAATTAAAATATAACAATTTTGGCCTCCATAATAAAGATATACTCTCTCCCGGAACATTGTGAGCCAATGAATTGCAAACATGACCCTCTCACCACCTTCATCTGCCTACGAGAGTCAGGAATAGGCAAATATATGTAGAATGTCATGTTAAACGATGTCAGCCAAAAGGGGGACATGACAGTCCACCCTTCCTGAAATTGCTTGTCCCCAAGCAATCGCTGAACAATAAACCAAACAATCCCCCTGGATCCCAAATGTAGTCATGATCATGGTTATCAACCCATTCAGATGATTTTGAATTCTGTTTATGAAATTTTTGAGATATCTGTGAAGGCTGCAGTTTGAATGATTCCAAGGATATTTTATTTCGGAGATCCACCACAAACAACCGAAATGAAAAATTGTTGAAGTCAAGAGAACCTTGAGAGTCACAACACAATAGTACTTGAGAGATTCTAACTCCTTGGAATCCACATTCCAATGTTATATTTGGTCTTGTTAATTGTGTCAAATTTTTTGAAGGTCCTACAATCCCCTGTTCTTCATGGTAGACATATGGTACACAGTAAAACCGTGTCGCACTACCATATTCAAGACAAACTCCTGCAGATGTCTCTATGCCGCAGTCAGAATCCTGTGCAAAAAAAAGCTTTTCCAATGCAATCCAACTACCTTCACTGAAAAGATTTGAGAGAATAATTTGCTCATCCCATATTATACATTCTAAACTGCTGCCACAATTGTCAGCTATCAATATTTGCCACCTTTTCAAATGACCAGGCTGGCCTTGAACTTCTATTACTCCAATCTTTTCATCCCGTGCATAGAAGCAGTACCCATTACCAGCTTCAATGGCATCAAGAGATATAGAAGCAAAAGAACCTGAATAGAACTATGCGCCAAGCAACATTAGATCATCATCTTGATCCTTTAGCTGGCGTATTTGATCCTGCATCCTATCAATACTCACCTTTAACTGGCTGGACAAAACATGTGAAGTACTACCAGCTTCAACCTCATGTGATGAAGCTTCTAACTGTGCCTAATACTTTTTTTCAGCAAAGTCATGAATGCTCAATGTCTGCTCATCTCTACCAGGTATCTCACCATCGTGTACAACAACATCCTCATAATCATCACCTGTACTCACTACGCCATAGTCACTGCTTGTTGTAATCAAACCATCCTGAGTACGTGTGATATCACTCTCAAGCAACATATATACAACTATTTCAACTTGCTTATTACTATTCATTAGAGTAATATCTTTCACCACTTCTTCCTGTGGTTGAGAAGAAATTGAATCTTCTGCTTGGCTACTGATCTATTTTTCAAACTCCTCATGCAAGTTCCTGGTAACTGTATCAGCCGATCTCTTGTCATTTCTTGGAGCATAGTGATCATTTCTTACTTCTCTCTTATTCTTCTGATTCATGAACTGGTCAAATGTCCATATTTGTCGCATATTAAGAGGGAGAGTGGTATACTCCAAGTAGGCCTGTCTAGGCTCCTCACCAAATGGAGTAGCTGGAGCAACATGTGATTGTTCTTACCTTGGTGTGAAGGTGGGAAAAAGAGGCCTAGACGTTGATCCTCTAGTGTTTTCGGTACATTGTATGGACCTTTCCTTATTGGCTCCACTATGTTCCGCTGTATGCTGATGATCTTGATCTGGAATGGCTTGCTGATCCATTCTTGCCAATAAGCATGACATCATATCAAGCATGGTATCTAATTTCCTTTTTGCTCTTGCATCTCTATCTTCCTCTGCCATATTTGGAACTGATTTGCCGGTGGCTCTTTCTCTCAATACTTCTGATATTTGACTGATCACAGGATGGCAGGATGAAGGCTCTGATACCACTGTAATGACCCTTACTAATAGGATCACTAAAAAAAACACTGGTATTATACTATGGAAATTTCGTCAAATACTTTGAGGAATATCATAAATTATATTACATTAAGAATTTTGTCAAACAGTTTGTAAGTAATAAAATTTTACTGTTTGTAGGTGTAAAACTGAATATATAAACAAATCCATTCAGCTCAATGATTCAAAAGTTAGCACCAAAATATTTATTCAAGGTAATATAGATTCCTCAATTAAAAACAATAAACGAAGGACCATACTATAGAAGATGTCTTATTTTTCATCAACAAGTCGTGCAGTGATACATGATTCCTTGAGATCAAATAGTTACTTGGAAACCAGCACCCGCTATCAAAATCCTCATATGACCCGTAACTGTGGCACGTTCCAAAGCTTCCTTTTTACCAACTGCTTCTTGCTGATAGACTGCATAATGCAATGTGAAATTTGCAGTGTCTGTGAAATTCCTCTACTTTTTTGTCTCTCAACCAGGGTTTCAGCCAATGCTTGAGCAAAACCAATGTTACGACCTCTACCAAATCAACAAGACTTGAACGCCATAGCCCTTGCGGGTTATTTGAAGATCATATACATCAAATCTACTAAAATTGAAAGCTTGATGGCACAAGAAATTGCTGAAGACAAAGAATCTGCCCAGTCAGTGGTCCGTACACATGCCCAAAATTTTTGTCTGTACGCTGTTCGTACGCTTGCTGACTGGGGTGATTTCTAATTATTAAAATTTGTCTTTAAGTACCAATACTACCCTATTATTGGTGCCTCATCTGGGTTGCCATATAGAATGTAATCTTCCAGTCGAAATATGGAGAATTCACAGTATGTTGGGGAACACCCAAAACCTGCCGTACGATCTTGCAGGTACATGTCATACCTGTACAGAATGCAAACAAATATATTGTCCCTATGGGTTCTTCAGATAGATGGATGATGAAATCACTCCCCAATGGATTCCAAAATTTGTCCAACTCACAAATTGACCCTGAATGCCCAATTAAACTCAACCTAAAATAGATGAAGGCTATTTCCAAAGTGCAACCCTTCGGATGATCTTTCACACCCTCAGTTATGCAAATCGCTTGAGAGGTATCATTCTCAAGGATTAATCTGATGATTTGCAAACTCTAAAGTCTTACAAATGCTCAAGAAGATTCAATGATCAAAAATAAACTATGGATGCCAAATACTAGACCCATAGGGTCTATTTATGCACTTTTCGGAACTTCCAAGAGTTTTTCGTAATACATCATACAAAACTTGTTATACTTTTTAAATAAAAAGTAATTTTATGAAAATAAAAATAAAAGTGCATTTTAAAAATTAAAATATAACAATTTTGGCCTCCATAATAAAGATATACTATCTCCCGAAACATTGTGAGCCAATGAATTGCAAACATGACCCTCTCACCACCTTCATCTACCTACGAGAGTCAGGAATAGGCAAATCTACGTAGAATGTCACGCTAAACGATGTCATCCAGAATGGGGACATGACAATTGACTAATCAGTTCAATTTATGATAGAATCATACTTAATTTTGTCCCAAATCATATATCTTGCTCTTATAGTTACATCAATAATGGGTTCAAAATGGAATCCCATGCCTCCTCGATTAAAGGAATCAACTCTTTGGTTCATTATATATATACGGGATGACATTCTAGGGTTAATTTCACTCCAAATCACATAATGTATATAATTTAATATAGGTTCATACATGGCTTATTTTGATCCTAATTACCCCTATAATTGAACCTTATTGTGCCACATGTGTACCTCATACACTTGAAAGTGTTAAAGCTATTAGATATACATCATGTCCTAGAATTTTTAGATTTGACAATGCCCTAGGAGGTCAAATCCAATTACATATCACCATATTTACCTTGTACACTCAAAAGTGGCAGCACTATTAGAGGTGTCAGGTCCTAGAAGTGTTAATGAAATATCAGATCCCTATGAGGCCCGATCCAATTATATGTCACCACATATATCTTGTACACACATATAAGTGTTAGAGATCTAACTGTCAAGTCCTAGAAGCATCATATATGTTAGAGCCTCAGGATGCCCTATCCAATCAAATATTTTGACATGTAGGTCTAATACACCTGGAGAAGTGTTAGAGTTGTTATATATACATACATTCTAGATCCCAAAAGGATCATAGATGTTAGTACCTTGGGAGTCCTAATCCAATCAGAGATGGCCACGTGTACTTCTATACACCAAGTGGATGATTTGAATAAATAAGATTGATAGGTTGGGCTTAGCCCCGCTGTGTCAAGTCATCAAAAGTACTCAATGATCCCATCAACAATAAGAAACACTTGAAAAAATATGAACACATCTCAGATGCCATGAGGGCAAAATCAAGGCATGTGCATGCTGAACTCTTTACATTTATTAGCTCACATGAGTGGAACTCATGATCTTTGATACCTAGATAGGTCCCATCACCTCCAACTAATCTAATTAAGGCCTATTCATAAATATCCTACATACATATAAGCCAAAAATGTTTAAATTTTGACTCGATCCCATCAAATCATGTCTAGTAAATAATTCACATGATGTGAGCCTCCAATTTGCCTTTATTAGATAAAAAATGTCATGTAAAGCCCTTTAAGTTCCCATCCAAATTGAGCAAACAATGTTATCAGTTTTATATATATGTATTCAAATTATTTATATACCTCTACCTTGATTTACCTCTAGATCCCAAATTACATTCATATTAAGTCTTATATGTAGAAGAAAACACAATTCAGCAATGGACTCCTCATCCTCAAATCCCAAGCTGGAGTAAGAATTCTGAGATACTACTTTATTATAGTCCACATCATAAGGTTTGAGATCATCACAATGGAATATGAATAAGATGATTGAAGATATAAAAAATATAAACCTTCGACAAGGGGGTGCACACTGGTATTCAATTCTGATCAACCATTTATATGAGGTGAACATCATCCACATGAACAATTATTGGGTCCCTCTGCTCAACATCATCCTTGAGGGGAAGCGGATCTTAGATTTAGGGGAAATTTTCACCTTTAATATATCTTGAATAAGCTCAATATATTTTGATCTGGGGTAATTTATACATATGTCATACTTGGTTAATGTCAAGTCTATGCCACCCTATATTTCTACAGCATAACCATCCCTTAATGGTTTCGAACAAGGTCCTTAGTGCATTTAGATATTTTATAAGCTATACATTCATCACTACAGGCATAACATCAAGGATACATGTGACCATTTCAATTTTATTGAGCTCAAAACCACATCTTATATAAATAAAAGCATACCCAAAGACCAAAATATCAAAATATAAGAAAAATGTGTACCCAAAGACCAAATTTGGCTTTTTGGTCTTATTAAAAAATAATGTGTATACACTACATAATACATTATATAATCCATACACATTATGTAACATGTACGTATTATATAATATGTACGCACTATTTGAATTTGAATTCAAAATCAAGATTTTAAGCTCATAAATGGCTTAGATTTCTGAACCAAAGGCTTGTGACTGTGCATCTACAACCAAGATCGAGATTTTTTATAGAAAACAACAAATTTCAACTTTAATCACCAAATACATTATGAATTTCAACAACAAAATGCAAAAAATTATTGCCATCATGATGATCATGTTGTCCTCTTTCTAAATATATGTTTTTTATAATTTTTAGGCTATTTTAAGGATTCAAACTATATTTATTTCTAACTACACCTTTTCTAGGCCACTACATGTTACACATATACATGCCTATTCATGTTTATGTAAATTTTTTTTAATTGATCCAATTGAAAAAAATATATGGTAACAAACTAGGCCTAATTCTACACACATTAAAAAAAATCAATTTTTATTTTTTGAGGTAGTTAGGGGGGTAGGGGGTGCACAGCTAGTTATTCATTTTTTTTTAGTTTTCAAGATATATTTAATTGTAAAATTAATTAAAAAATATTCATTGAAAAAATTTTAAAAAAAATTGTAACACACTAGAAGATATTATCTAAATATTCACCAAAGTGTTTCAAACAATATTTAATGATGCTCAAAAAATGTTGGGCTGCATAGCCATCTATCTAATATGTTTTCTTTAAAAATAGGAGGTGATATTCAAATTTTAGATGTTTGACCTATTTATACTAAACCATTTTTCAAAAAAATAGATTTTTAGAAACTAGACTCAAAATGCTATAATTCATATTTTTATACCATCTTCAAATTTTGAGTGTAGCCATCTCAAATTATCTATAGAAGTTCAAATTTATGAAATTTTAAAAAAAACATGTCCATGGGCAGGCCCTTTTTTTTCTCCCAATTTTGTACACTTACCCATAAATTAAAAATAATAGTACTTAGCTGGATTTCTATGTACATTAATATGTTACATGCAACAGACTAGAAATAATCTAGATCTAGATTTTGGACCAGTCATTGGATTTTTAAAATTTGACCTCTATCACCTTAGACACTTGCATTAACCTTAAACATTTATATCAACGCTTCTATATAACCTGGACATAGACACCCTACATGAAATTCCTACTGGATTTGGATGTGACCATCTAGCATATTATGGGTTTTATGTCACCTTCATTATGTTGTGCTCAGATCTGGTTCATGGGTTTTCACTCCTTATCAACTAGAAAAAACCTAGTTTTTCACCTTCATACTGACTATGTAAAAATGGGTTAGTGGGTTGTATGTGCACAAGGGTGTAATATGTGGAAAGTAATTATGACATTAATATAGTTTGTAAGTTTGAAAATAAGATGCATGGCATGCTCATTCAGTACTTTAGACTTGCAGATGTGTTGTCCCTATGATTAATATGGAAATAGGAGAAAATAGAGAAACTGTACTCAATTGAATGTTTGATTGAATGCTTTTGGTAAGTTTCCTTATGAGTTGTTATGCCTGTGTTAGGTGAGGAATGAATGTAGATTGATCATGCATATATATCAATAATTTTGTATAATATATCACATTCAATCACTTACGCTGACCATAGGGATACATTTTATTTATAAATTGGATGACTCTAGTGAACTCGACACTTGTATTGGAATGGGATATTTGCATCGACATAGTCATTTGATTATGACACAAGTGTCCAAGCTATTGGAAAATAGGTAAATGTCCAAAACTTGTAGACAGAGAACATAAGTAGGTTTATAACATATTTAGTATGATATAAGGTTTGAGTCATCATAATAACATTAGTCAGACTAAAACATAATAAATTATCATAGAGAGATAACAAATATGAGCCTTTCGATAGGAGGAAAGGTCTAGAACTAAGAGCAACAACCAAGGTCCATTTTTCCATGCGTAATATACTAAGGTGATATATAATTTATAAATATTTTCTACATTTCACTCATCCCTCTCCCCCTCCTTCCCTCTACCCCTTATTCTATTAATGAAATTAGTAGTTTAACATAAAAGAAATGCGCACATCGGTGTACATAACACACATTGTCTTTGCATGAGCCCAACTTGAGTGCTTTGTTAGAAACCAACATAAAACTAAGAGAATGTTATAGTATATAATCAATACATATAATATGAAATCAAATCATTGAAATTATTTAAATTTAAAGAGAAAGGTTTAGGAATTCACTCGTGTATCAATGCAACCGCCTTGCCTTTTGGCCACATGATTTGAAAAGATGTATATTATGAACCATTAATGATAAGATTATGAAAAATATAGATATGAAAAGTGCATAAATATATAAATATTGAAGGAAAAAACTTACCCTCCACCTTGGATAAAACCACTAGATCCCCTAGCAATCATGAGGATATAGCTACACACATAGTGGAGAACAAAATTGAAATTAAGTAGATAATTAGGAGAATGAGGAAGCCCACTTCTACCAATACCCACCACACCTATTTGGCCAATACCCTAGAGTTAGCATTAGGTCAAGTTGACTCGATAATGAGTCAAATTGATAGATGGATATCATATAGGGATTACTATGCTGACAAATTGTCACTGTATGAGGTGAAGAGAAAAGAAATAATAAAAGAATAAATTTTTACCTTATTCATTGACCCAACCACCAATACACCATTTCTCATAGTGACTAAACATTTCCCAATCCAATGACGTCAACATAATTTGATTAAAGCCAATTTTTGGGAGCAATGGTAGATGGTGTTTGATTATCCACTGTGTAATAACCATGTGTTCTCATTGTATTTTTTGAGGAAACTCTATTGTGAGTTTGTCCTCAATGAGATTCCAAGTTATTTTGACTATGGTGAGTTTCAAGGTTGAGGGAAAGGCTCTATTCAAGATAGACCATGTACACATCATGCACCTAATTTACCTGTAAAGATCCCTACCCAAAAGCCACTTCATCTAGAGATTCCTTCTGTAGTGAAGGAGGTTGTAGATATCATCACTTTGTATGTGCTTAGTGTGTTTATTGATACACTCATTCATCATATGAGTAGGCTTTCAAATATAGATGATCAATATACTCCACCTAGTTGTTGGCACACGCGTTTGGTTTAGATACATTGGTCTCTACATGCATGCAGTATCTTTTATATAAATTTCATGTTAAATTCTTAAGTTATATTTTAAAATTAAAAAGGTAAAAATTAATTTATACATTTAAATTGAATTATATATATATATATATATATATATATATATATATATATATATATATATATATATATATATATATATATATATATATATAATGTTTTAGGAGGAGATGTTTCCTTTGACATCGTAATTCTAGTTTACTTAGCTAGGTAGTGGGCCAACCACTACTACATTTATCTGTTTCAACACTACACCACATAGATTTATAGAGGTAAAATTTTGAGTAAATATTATATACTCTAGATGTACATTCATACACCTTAATTGCATCATTGGTAGATTTTGTGTAAGAAAAAATAAAATACTTAATTTAATTTTGTTGGGATTTTTATTGTTTGATGTATTAACATGGATTGGCATAGTCTTAGAAACTCTTCCTCCATATTAACTTTTTTTCTTTTATTTTGACTTCCAAACTATGTTTTCAATAACCAAAACCATGCACTTGTAAATAATATTGTCCACTCACTCTTATCTCTACAATATTCAAGTATGTTTTCTATATATTTCTTTGTATTTTGAGGAGACCTATTTTATAAGGTCCTAGACAATCTTAAAAGGCTTATATATATGTCCCTCATAAAATTAACCTTTCACTCTAGGTGTCTTAAATATTAAAACTCAATTTGAAAATTTCTCAACAAACACCTATATAGGTTACTTGTCTGATTACAATGATTGTTTCTAGGGGATTTTTTATCACACCAATACTCAATTGGACTAAAAATTAATTAATTTTTGTAAGAAAAGTATTCAAGGTGTTGACATGATCAAAATTTCAAAACAAATCAACTTAGACACCATATCTCATAGGACTATCCTCAACTTTACCAAGTCACTACCTTAAGACAATTAGGCCTAATGACCTTAATCAGGTCAAAATATGAAATACACCTCAACAAAGCTATAAAAGCATCCAAACTAGTGTATATATGTGTATCAAAGATGTTTCAACACCTAACTTATATTCAATGACTCAATTTCAAAAAATCCACTCATAAATCCTCCCTCACTGTCTTAGAGATACAAGGTTGTAAATTTACATGAAACTCATATTTCAATAAATGTGATTTTAAGGCTTTATTAGATCCAAAACCTTTGAAATCATCTTTTAGGCTTGTTTGTCTAACTATTCCCATTCTTTTGTGAAATTTAAAGGATTCAAATAGAAGTTATAGTTCTCCAATGATGCAAAGTTGGAATTTTATACTTTTTCCTTCATCGTGTGCATCCCTAAAATGATAGATTCAAACTAATCATGTTGTTGAAGACTTATCCAAGTTTAGGATGTGTTACTTTAGGTCCTTATTCCTCTAATAGACCTGTCTCAAATTAAAATTGATCTTTGAATACTTATCAAATCATTTGAGACCTTTAAATGAGTAAGAAAGATAGATATGACCTTAACTAAACTTAGGAGACTCATATCCCTGTATCAAACCTTCTAGACCCTATTAGACACATTAATTATTACAATTGAAGTAAATATTCACTCAAATACATTTTGAAATTCAAATAATAAGTATTGGAGGGAAAACACTCCAAAACCTCTAAATGACCTAAGACACACACTAAATGCCTCTTTCAAGGCTTATTGACACCTATCAAACCTTCTAAGACTAATTATAGGACCATATATACAAGTTTTTAGGATGCTCCTGCATCAAGAGGTGTAGGAGATGCATCATTGCCTTGGATGTCTTGTGATTCTCCCTCACGAAACTGACATTTCTTGCCTTTAGTGTGGTGTTACATGTCACATTGTACATATCCACTTGTCACATTCATGCTTCCCATGACCTCATTAGATATTTCCATATCTTATGCAAGACTAAGTTTGTTATCAATTTATTTAATAAATGAATTGCCCAAGTTATTAATTATTAGGTTGTTTGTTTAGCTGATGACTAGGGTGGACACTCCTCCATCATTATGAGTCAAGATAGACTCGACCATTGATGTTACAATGTCATATGCATAGGCACTCACAAATTTACATATTCACTTGTAATTTTTAATTGTAATTTAATACTTTTGTTTTAATAATTTTACTACATACTTGGGCAAATATAACTTATATGCACAAATTTATTATGTATGTAGGGATATCATATGACATTTGATAGTCCAACTTAGATGACTACTACGGTAGCTCCTCATGTTTCTTCATCATCTAAGATGCCTAATCATATAGTTGAGCTTGGCATTGACCTAGTCGAGTGTCAACAATAAATTGAGAAGGACCATGAACTTGAAATAGGTGCATGTTTAAATGATTTTTTCATTATAGTTTAGAATGAGTTTCTTAACTTGGTTTCATATATACTTGTTAATTTTATAATAATTTTTGTATTTAAACAAGTTAAGCCATATATGTTGAATAGATTATACAATCGATTGGGCCATAAATTTGGTTTAGGGGCTCAATTTTACCCAAATCACGTCCCTACTTACACCAATTGACTAATCGGTTCAATTTATGATAGAATCATACTTAATTTTGTCCCAAATCATATATCTTGCTCTTATATTTACATCAATAATGGGTTGAAATTGGCCTCCCATGCCTCCTCAATTAAATGAATCAACTCTTTGGTTCATTATATATATACGTGATGACATTCTAGGGTTAATTTCACTTTAAATCACATAATGTATATAATTTAATATAGGTTCATACATGGCTTATTTTGACCCTAATTACCCCTATAATTGAACCTTATTGTGCCACATGTGTACCTCATACACTTGAAAGTGTTAAAGCTATCATAGATACATCAAGTCCTAGAATTTTTAAATTTGACAATGCCCCAAGAGGTCAAATCCAATTACATATCACCATATTTACCTTGTACACTCAAAAGTGGCAGCACTATTAGAGGTGTCAGGTCCTAGAAGTGTTAATGAAATATCAGATATCTATGAGGCTCGATCCAATTAGATGTCACAACATATATCTTATACACACATATAAGTGTTAGAGATCTAACTGTCAAGTCCTAGAAGCATCATATATGTTAGAGCCTTAGGATGCCCAATCCAATAAAATATTTTGACACGTAGGTCTAATACACCTGGAGAAGTGTTAGAGTTATTATATATACATACATTCTAGATCCCAAAAGGATCATAGATGTTAGTACCTTGGGAGTCCTGATCCAATCAGAGATGGCCACGTGTACTTCTATACACCAAGCGGCTAATTTGAATAAATAAGATTGATAGGTTGGGCTTAGCCCCGCTGTGTCAAGTCATCAAAATTAGTTAATGATCCCATCAACAATAAGAAACAATTGAAAAAATATGAACACATCTCAGATGCCATGAGGGCAAAATCAAGGCATGTGCATGCTGGACTCTTTACATTTATTAGCTCACATGAGTGTAACTCATAATCTTTGATACCTAGATAGGTCCCATCACCTCCAAATAATCTAATTAAGGCCTATTCATAAATATCCTACATACATATAAGCCAAAAATGTTTAACTATTGACTCGATCCCATCAAATCATGTTTAGTAAATAATTCACATGATGCGAGCCTCCAATTTGCCTTTATTAGACAAAAAATGTCTTGTAAAGCCCTTTAAGTACCCATCCAAATTGAACAAACACTACTATCATTTATGTGTGTGTGTGTGTGTGTGTGTGTGTGTGTGTGTGTGTGTGTGTGTGTGTGTGTGTGTGTGTGTGTGTGTGTGTGTGTGTGTGTGTGTGTGTGTGTGTGTGCGTGCGTGCGTGTGTGTGTGTATTAAAATTATTTATATACCTCTACCTTGAATTACCTCTAGATCCCAAATTACATTCATATTAAGTCTTATATGTAGAAGAAAACACAATTCAGCAATGGACTCCTCATCCTCAAATCCCAAGCTAGAGCAAGAATTATGAGATACTACTTTATTATAGTCCACATCATAAGGTTTGAGATCATCACAATGGAATATGAATAAGATGATTGAAGATATACAAAATATAAACCTTCGGCAAGGGGGTGCACGCTGGTATTCAATTCTGATCAACCATTTATATGAGGTGAACAACATCATCCACATGAACAATTACTAGGTCCCTCTGCTTAGCATCATCCTTGAGGGGAAGTAGATCTTAGATTTAGGGGAAATTGTCACCTTTAATATATCTTAAATAAGCTCAATAGATTTTGAGCTGGGGTAATTTATACATATGTCATACTTGTTAATGTCAGGTCTATGCCACCCTATATTTCTACAGCATAACTATCCCTTAATGGTTTCGAACAAGGTCCTTAGTGCATTTAGATATTTTATAAGCTATACATTTATCACTACAGGCATAACATCAAGGATACATGTGACCATTTAAATTTTATTGAGCTCAAAACCACATCTTATATTAAAAAAATGCATACCCAAAGACCAAAATATCAAAATATAAGAAAAATGTGTACCCAAAGACCAAATTTGGATTTTTGGTCTTATTAAAAAATAATGTGTATACACTACATAATACATTATATAATCCATACACATTATATAACATGTATGCATTATATAATATGTACGCACTATTTGAATTTGAATTCAAAATCAGAATTTTAAGCTCATAAATGGCTTAGATTTTTGAACCAAAGGCTTGTGACTGTGCATCTACAACCGAGATCGAGAGTTTTGATATAAAACAACAAATTTCAACTTTAATCACCAAATACATTATGGATTTCAACAACAAAATTCAAAAAATTATTTCCATCATGATGATCATGTTGTCCTCTTTCCAAATATATGTTTTTTATAATTTTTAGGCTATTTTAAGGATTCAAACTATATTTATTTCTAACTACACCTTTTCTAGGCCACTACATGTTACACATATACATGCCTATTCATGTTTATGTAAAAAAAAAATAATTGATCCAAGTGAAAAAAAAATATGGTAACAAACTAGGCCTAATTCTACACACATTCAAAAAAAATCAATTTTCATTTTTTGAGGTAGTTAGGGAGTGGGGCGGTGCACGGCTAGTTATTCATTATTCATTAGTTTTCAAGATCTATATAATTGTAAAATTAATTAAAAAATATTCATTGAAAAAATTTAAAAAAAATTGTAACACACTAGAAGATCTTATCTAAATATTCACCAAAGTGTTTCAAACAATATTTAATGATGCTCAAAAAATGTTGGGTTGCATAGCCATCTATCTAATATGTTTTCTTAAAAAAATAGGAGGTGATATTCAAATTTTAGATGTTTGACATATTTATACTAAACCATTTTTCAAAAAAATAGATTTTTAGAAACTAGACTCGAAATGCTATAATTCATATTTTTATACCATCTTCAAATTTTGAGTGTAGCCATCTCAAATTATCTATAGAAGTTCAAATTTATGAAATTTTAAAAAAAATCATGTCCATGGGCAGGGCCTTTTTTGTCTCCCAATTTTTTACACTTACCCATAAATTAAAAATAATGGTACTTAGCTAGATTTCTATGTACATTAATATGTTACATGCAACAGACTAGAAATAATCTAGATCTAGATTTTGGACCAATCATTGGATTTTTAAAATTTGACCTCTATCACCTTAGACACTTGCATTAACCTTAAACATTTATATCAATGCTTATATATAACCTGGACATAGACATCCTACAAGAAATTCCTACTGGATTTGGATGTGACCATCTAGGATATTATGGGTTTTGTGTCACCTTCATTATGTTGTGCTCAGATCTAGTTCATGGGTTTCCACTCCTTATCAACTAGAAAAAACCTAGTTTTTCACCTTCATATTGACTATGTAAAAATGGGTTAGTGGGTTGTACGTACACAAGGGTGTAATATGTGGAAAGTAATTACGACATTAATATAGTAAGTTTGAAAATAAGATGCATGGCATGCTCATTCAGTACTTTAGACTTGCAGATGTGTTGTCCCTATGATTAATATGGAAATAGGAGAAAATAGAGAAGCTTTACTCATTTGAATGTTTGATTGAATGCTTTTGGTAAGTTGCCTTATGAGTTGTTATGCCTGTGTTAGGTGAGGAATGAATGTAGATTGATCATGCATATATATCAATAATTTTGTATAATATATCACACTCAATCACTTAGGTTGACCATAGGGATATATTTTATTTATAAATTGGATGACTCTAGGGAACTCGACACTTGTATTGGAATGGGACATTTGCATCGACATAGTCATTTGATTATGACACAAGTGTCCAAGCTGTTGGAAAATAGGTAAATGTCCAAAACTTGTAGACACAGAACATAAGTAGGTTTATAACATATTTAGTATGATATAAAGTTTGAGTCATCATAATAACATTAGTCAGACTAAAACATAATAAATGATCATAGAGAGATAACAAATATGAGCCTTTCAATAGCAGGAAAGGTCTAGAACTAAGAGCAACAACCAAGGTCCATTTTTCCATGTGTAAAATACTAAGGTGATATATAATTTATAAATATTTTATACATTTCACTCCTCCCTCTCCCCCTCATTCCCTCTACCCCTTATTCTATTAATGAAATTAGTAGTTTAACATAAAAGAAATGTGCACATCGGTGTACATAACACACATTGTCTTTGCATGAGCCTAACTTGAGTGCTTTGTTAGAAACCAACATAAAACTAAGAGAATGTTATACTATATAATCAATCCATATAATATGAAATCAAAAGCATTGAAATGATTTAAATTTAAAGAGCAAGGTTTAGGAATTCACTCGTGTATCAATGCAACCGCCTTGCCTTTTGGCCACATGATTTGAAAAGATGTATATTATGAACCATTAATGATGAGATTATGAAAAATATAGATATGAAAAGTGCATAAATATATAAATATTGAAGGAAAAAACTTACCCTCCACCTTGGAGAAAAGGCGAGTTTGCATCCATTAGTCGAGATTAGCTTAAAATTGTGCAACCCTACCATACTTATAACCTAGTGAGTGTGAGTGAACCAAGTCAACTAACACTTTAAATTTGGTGAAGTCGAATGTTGTAATCAAGTCCAACCTATAAAATTATAAATATTTAGTGACTTAATCACCTCAATCATACTTAAAGTGACCCAACTATTGTAGTAGATTGGCTCAATATAGTCTTTAATAGTCCAATCTAGTGAGCTAAAGTCCATAGAAGTGTTTGAAATTTGAAATCTGATTTGATTTTGTAACTTAGGTGCTTGTTGTAGAGAATATGCACCTCATGTATGTATCATACTAAAACCTAGGTATAAAAATGGTACCCAAGAACCACAAAAGAGGATGTGTGGAAAATAGTGGGAGTTATGACTAAACAAATATTTGGACAGAGAGTTCTGAAGTGATGGCATAAAATGAGAAGGTAGTTGGCCTTGGGGAAAGTTGGAATTTAAATGGTGAAGTATGAAAAACACATTAATTGATGGTAGTTGTAGTTATGTTGTCCCACCAAAAATAAACCCTAGAAGTGAATAAAATAAAAAGGACACTTGAGGATTGTAGAGAGAGGATTGCGATTGGGAAAAGCAAGTTGAAAGGAGTAGTAGGGAGTGTTATTGTTGAGCAAGAAAGGGGGAAAATGCCTTGGAAAACCACCATTAGAATTTAATTATAGGGATAGAACTAGTTGTTAGAGAGGTGTTATCAGAGAACTTAGAGTGTTAATTGTAATACTAAGTAGTCATGTATGAGTTCTAGCCCAATATTTAATGAACAAAGTGTTGGTTAATTTACAATTGGTGTTATGATTATGCAATTATATATGTGATATTTCCTTTTAATTTGTTATCATATTCATAAGTCTCTACGGAATAATAATTTTTTAGACTTTAATTATGCACCAAATGAGGTGTTTAAGATAACTAAGTATGTGGGAGAAAAAAAACCATCATGCATTCTCACAATCTAGGTGAATCTTATGTGATCATGTTACTTGACAGTTGATCCAACCACATGAACTATTTAATTTTCAATAAAATTATATGCACACAAATCCACTTTATGACCCTAAGAGGTCATGATGGCGATAAATGTAACCATCTCAGGGAACCACACATGGTTCTATTCCATGAAGTCTTTAATCAAGATCATTTTGCATGGACATGTCAATTTATGAAAAGTGATTAGATATGTGACTAGTCATGATTTATCCATGTGTTGAACATCTTGTGGCCATGCCTAAGAGATTTCTCAATAGGACCTAAGCAAAATCTATGCCTTTCATGACTCTATGTCACCATGATGAAAACACATGGATGGTCTGGATCATCACACCATCATGTAATTCAAGTGCTATAGCTAAACCATGTTCGTTTAAAGCCTTGACATTAGCCACAGTCAGAATTAATGTGTGTTAGGTAGAGGTCATGTGGAACACTAAAAACCTATTAATATGACTTGAAAAACCCATGTTCAAAGGGACCCATGGTCTTTCTCAATCTTTGAATGCTATGGAGATTATTCACAGAATTACACTAAACACACCCCAATCTGTATATGTTTGAGGTTATAAATTGTGATTGAATGTGAAGGAAATTGTAAAGCTTAGGTCACTTAGTTGTGGGTGCCACATGAAAAGTGAATTAACTACGATATTATATATTATTAGTGATTTTTTAAATGGAGCCGCATGTACTCCATATCAATATAGACACGTGGGAATCATCCCAACATCATGCTCATGTATTTTACTCACAAAGGTTTGAACAATTGATTATTACATGAGCCCATGGACTCGTTGAGTTATAAATGAGCCTTTTTGTATTTGACATCCTCGAAACCATATGCTTAGTTGTTCACTATGCAATAAATATTTATTAATGAGGGGCCACATAGATATAAGACAAAGATTTTTGGCTTAATTTAGAAAAAGCGTGTTCCAAATAAATGATATGGACCCTTCATGTATACTCAAATGTGGAAGTTCAGATGGCCACAATTGCATTGATAATATATAATAATGTGATTAAGAGGTGGCCACTTCGTTGAATATAGATATTTGTGAATTTCATTATTAGTTGGGATTTCAAGGACTTGTGAACTACCTATAAATATTATAAATGGAGAATATCAATTTAAAGGGGAATTGAATAGAATAATATTATCTATTAATATAATCAAAAACCTTAATTTATATAAGGGTTTTATATCTGATATCAAATAATGATAGGGATAAAGATATTCTATGGGTTTTTAAACGTTCTTAATATGATAGTAGGATATGTTTCAGTGCTTGAACAATTTAGATAGAGTTGTCTCTCGAGGTCCCTAACTATAAACCTAATATCGTAACTTCGTATGTACTTAACAAAGTAGACCATAACCAAATTATTAATATTAATGCAACAAAATTTATTATAAATGAATTTATTATTTAATTCATATTAATACGAAATAAACTAATTAATGTGTCAATATTTAACCCTGAAATTTTATGCAATTACAATGATTGATAATAATTATTATAAATATAATAAATAATAAATGTTCCATAATATCTTTTATGATTAAAGTTATAATATATATATATATATATGGAGGTTATTCTCTTAATTAAGTTGTAATATGAGTGTTAATGAAAAAGTGAGGTTGGAGGGAAAAACAATTAATAATAAATTATGGTAGTGTGAGAAATCAGATTTCATCTTTATTACTCTTAGTTATGTTTTATGCCTTGCTCGACACGGGACACCATTTTTATTTTTATTTTTATTTTTATTTTTTATTTTTTATTTTTTTTTGGGGTACGTTGTCCTTTCACATGTGATGTGGCAGAATATGCACCGTTGATCATGTGATTGATGATCTATCCCGTCGAACCTTACGATAGTGATAATACAAGGACCAGATCTGCTTTTTAAAAGTAAATAGTATTTTGTCTACGGACAGAGACGGGTAGGATGGAATGATATTACACTTGGTAGTAAACAATTGAGGTATCGACGATAAAATGTTTATCTTGTGGTGTGGTACATTCAATTGTATATTATTTTTCTTATTTAGATATTAATTTGTTTGTTTTTTTGAGAAGGATTTGGTTAAGATCACGTGAATGATGTTGTATGATCATTTTATTATTATATGTGAGATAATAAATAAATAGAATATGAATGGTATAATGTTTATTTTATAGTGAGCCCCATTTAATTGTATATTGTTTCTTATTTAGATATTAATTTATTTATTTTTTAGGAAGAATTTGGTTTGAATCATGTGAATGGTATTGTATCACTTCATTATTATACATAAATTAGTAAATAAATGGGGTGCAGATGGTAGAACACCTATCTTGTGGTGTAACCTATTCAATTGTATATCATTTCTCTTATCTAGACATTGGTTGGTTTGTTTTTTGAGAATAATTTAGTTAGGATCACACGAATAATGTTGTACCACCTCATCATTATATATGAGATAATAAACAAATGGGATATGGAGAGTAGAACATTTATCTTGTGGTGAGGCCCATTCAATTTTACATCATTTCTCTTATCTAGATATTGGTTTGTTTGTTTTTTGGAAATAATTTAGTTAGGATCACGTGAATGATGTTGTACCACTTCATCATTATACATAAAGTAGTAAACAAATAGGGTATGGATGATATAACATCTATCATGTGGTGTGGCCCATTCAATTATACATCATTTCTCTTATCTAGACATTGGCTTTGTTGGTGTAGGTTTTATGCACACCCAAGAAACTTTACGAGGCAGTCTCTAACATGTTAAGATCTCAATGGAGGTGAAATCCACTCTAGGATGCGAGTTGTGAAGTATTAGGTTTTACAGTAAACTTTTTGTGGAATGGCGGTTAGTAAAGTAATGGTTAACCATATGGTTCAAATATGAATGTGAATCCTAGATCTACTTAAGGTGTATGGGATGATGATGGATTTATTCTAAAGTGGTCATGCTTCAAAGAAACCACAAACAAAAGGAAGGGTAAGGTAGAAAAAAGAATTTGTAGACCAAGAACATGGATTCTTTCTCACTGGTTTAGAATAACGAGTATCTATGTTGTCAAAATCCCCTAAGACACAATTCTAGTCTTAACCATTTAATTCTATGTATTGAGTATCTATAAAAATTTGTATGTGATAAATAGATATAAACTACCATCATTATCACCAATTAAACTACAACCCTTTCAATACAAATTATTATTGTCAATGGCATACTACTGTAAATTATAATGACAACAAATTATTACCCATTGATAAGTAAATATATCTGACACAGCGTAATGATTTACCACTTCATTAATAACAAGTTGACTACGTACTCTCTCACATTTAAGTGCAACCATGTAGCAAATTTTATAACAATAATTTATTGATTTAAAATAAAAATAATTTGTTTGTTTCTTTTTTTCCCCTCAAAATTATAATAATATAAATCAATCTATCATGAATAACAATAACATCGTCAAATATTAGAATTGTTTTATTCCTTAATACTTCTTTATAAACATAAATATTTTAACTAAAATTTTTTTTTTTAGGACACTTCTTTGTAAACATTAATATCTAAAATTAAATTAAATTAATCGTTGATCAAAAGTGACATTGATTTTTTTCTAAAAATGTACCCTAGTTATAAGGGTGATCCCTATTCTAAATGGTCATTTTAAATACCATACATAGAGCTCATTCTAAATGGTGCGTATATTTTTTTCCTAAATATTGAGCCAAAATTAAAATTTAAAATAAAGCTAAGCATTAATTTTATTTTTTCAATGATATGAAAAAAATATAGAAACAATTGAACAGAGTTATAAGTACATGAAAGGAAAGAAAAAGTAAATAATTGAAAACATTTTCATATTATTTTATTTACGAAATGCTTTTTAAAGTTAAAAAATAATCTATGCCCTACGATGAGAAGTATAATCTATGATTTATTTTAAGGAATAGAACCAATAGCTACCCAAGGTTTGTTCATTTTCTTAAAGAATTAATACCAAATTTTCTGAAGAGTAATGAAAGAGGACATGGTTGAAGGTTTTAAAATTACTTTACATAAGATACAATAGGGAGTTTGTGTTAGAAAAGAGATTTATTCTTCATAATAAATCACATATGTACATCAGATTGAGGAAGTCCTTGAGGGATCCATACTTTTACCACATGCCATAAGGGTGTACAAATATGATATATTAACATATTATGGTCTTGTTTCATCAAAAAATTTATTAAAGGATCACCAATACTTTTTAAGCCATTAAGCTATTGATATGGTGAGAGTTCAAAAAGAATTAGAAAGAAGAAATAAGATTAGAGGAATGGTTGGCTGCAAAAAACTTGGATTTTCCATCTCTAAGGATCCCATCTACTTTGGGTTTCAGCACAATAATAAAAAATCAATGATCCCCATAGGTTTGAAAATCATTCTGCGAAAATGCTGAAGGAAGGATGATTCTAGAGAGGGCCCACACTAGACTAGGCATCCTTCTAAAAATTAACTAATCTATCATTTTTAATATCCAACAGAGTGAGTATGAGATAAGGTCTTTACATTTCTCAAGGAAGTTTCAAATGTGAGAACCATACATCCAATGTTATGTAGTAAAAATATTGGTTAGATCATACACATTATATAGATACTTTCTTCGAAACAAGATGTTCCAAGCACTTTTTTTGTCTTGTAGATTATACATAGAAATTTTGTTCTTAAATCTTTATTCATCTTGAACAAAATTTTGATTCTAGCCCCACCTTTAGATTCAGGCAAGCAAACCTCTTTCTATTTAATTAAATCAATTTTCGTATGCTCAAAATCACCATTCCATAGATTTATTTTTTTCATAATGTTAGTTAATCTAGACTTGACACTAACTAGACATTTGGTGACTGACATCATATAGATTGGAATTATTTAGAAAATTACTTGAATTAATTGAATCTTTCTTGCCAAGTAAGTCATTTTCCTTTCCAAGATGCTAGTTTATTCTGGAAGGTTGTGGTCATATTGTCCCAAAATTCTTTTTTCGACCGTCAATCAAAACGAAGGATCCCCAAATATTTTCTAGGAAGAAAACCTAAAGAAAATCCAAAAAAATGTTTTATCTTATTTTTTCTGTGGACTGAAATGTAGAGGGAATAAATATAAAATGTTGAGAAGTTAATCCCCTGACTTGAAGTATGTTGATACCAATTTAATATTTTCTTTAATATATTAGCTTCCCAAATATAAATAAAATGTATCATCTACAAACTATATACACTAGATATATAAGATATAAATGCTAATTTTTAAAAAAATGTATAAAATAAATTAGTCACTTTTAATAAGATCTCTTTAAATTTTTTTAAAATGATAATTCCCTGTTCTCTTTATTTTCTATCATATTTTAATTTAACATGTTAATTTTAAGATAAAAGAATATTCTTTTTAATTTTTAATAGTGACTACTCAGATCCAATTACAGCTTTATTACAAAGAATATTCACTATATCTGAGTATTACACATTTATTGAACCGCGTAATGCAAATACCACATTTGAGTCACCAGATTGGCACTTAAAATCAACGTGGGATTTTGTAAAAGAGGTGTGGAGTTTGAAGTGAGATGCCATACAAAGCTAAAACCACCTTCTTCTGTCCAAAACCATTTTTGAAAGTCGCCTTTTTATTTTTTATTTAATATAAATTTCATACAAAACTACTTTTGGTTAAACCTGTGATATTGGGGCTGGTGGCGCCTTTTACTTAATGTGGTTGTTTTTTCTTTTATTTTGTATTGTTAATATCATTGCAGTTGTAATGGTTTAATTATGGTTTTGATTTCTGAATTTATTTTTCATCAGGTATTTATTTTGGTTGTGGGTTTGGGGTGTGCTTCCATAACATTTGTTTTCTAAGAGAAAATGCATGTTTCAATAAAAAATTGTACTGACGTGATAACCTCCTTATAATTATACTCTCTACATTATTAATAATCTAAACTATGAATTTGTGATTTCTAGAACATTTATTAGAAAAGAAAAATATGATTTGACAAATGTGTTAGCCAAGTGAGTCCAATCATTCACAATTCTAAATATTTGCACTTATCTCTGGGAAATAGATCTTCTTATTAAAATCGTAATAAAGAAGTTGCATTTGTAAAAGATAAAGAAAATGGTTTATTTTGTAAATCATGCTACAGATCACTAGGGTTTTTAATAAACAAATACTCATCAAGCCCCTCAATGGTACCCAATATTGGTCACAACATGCTATATAAAATGTAATTTAGAAAAAAAAACTAATGTAAATCAAATGTGTTGTTACAATGATATTCAATGCCAATGAATACTTTATAAACAATTGATCTCTTCTAAAATGCAATGAATAATAAATGCTAGATAATCATTAGAATTATTTAGAACTTGATTGCATTCTCTATATACTTGCATTGATTGCTTATTTCTATTGATTGTATGGTGTTCTAAATGCTTAATGTACCTATGTATTTATAGACTTGTTGAATTCAAAATAGGACATGAATACAATGCCTTGTTTTGGATTTTTTTATATTCTAAACATTATTTTCTAGATAGAGAAACTAAGAAATCATGTTATTTGTTGGCATAAAGATATTAATGTATATTTATTGTGCTCTAAAAATATTAACATTGAGACCTTTAGATTCAAAAGTCACACCAATAAAGTGATCTTAGAATTTAAAAAATTACAGGTGACTCTAGCTTTAGATGATGCCTCTTGCATTGTAAGCTACATGACTTGATATCTCCCCATCCCCTCTTTTTATCACCTTCTTCTTACTTCTCCATGATGATGGAGCATATATTGTAGTCACACCAATTGTAAATGATGGTCTATTTGGCCCCATACCTTCTCCTTTAGGCATTGCAAGATCAAGGTTAACCTACTAGTCCAAGTGACAAAGCCTCACATCTTGCTTCAGTCATCTCTCTAAATATAAAGGTTTAGGATACATAGATCAAGCATGAGACAAAAAACATCATGGGCAATGATGGATGGATTACTAGTTAATGGGGTTTTTCTCTATCATTAGAAGAGCCTATAGATGTTGTGGGAGGGAGAAACATCCACCCTGCACCTAGCACAAGAGTTTTCGTGTATGCTTAGGATAGTGCACTCCTTTTCTCTAAATTTTGATCCTTGGGATTTTTCAAACCTTCATGAGGGCTCATACCTAACCATAATCAAATAAAAGTGTAGCTAAATAAGTTTTTTTTTTTTAAAAACAAATCATAAAACAATAAGCTCTTGAGCACTGAGGATACAAACAAAAATTTAAGGAAGAAGATTCCAATAAAATTATCTTTTCGTTAATGACACCATATGAGCTAGGATTTGAGAAATGTGATTGGCAATATAAAAGGAAATAGAACTCGAGATTTATTTTTTAAACTGAACCATATTTAAAAAAATAAAATCTGAATTTTTTGATTTTTTTCGTCCTTGCAAAACCTTAAAAAACTATAGTAAGATGGTTATGATTAGTTCAATATAAAAAATTCTCATATAGTTTAGCTGAAAGGATACTTCAAAATAAAATTTGAAACGAATAACCACATTGAGTTCATCATGTCCTGCCGTCGCCGACACGTTATTCAAAACAGAAATGGAAAATGGAGAAGTTAAGAATGAAAAGTAGAGACTTACAAAAATCCCAAACATTACCGCCACGCCAAGCTGACGAGGGAGAGAAGCAGGAGGGAAATTTTTTTTTTCAAAAGCATAGCTCTTTCAGTTGTTTTAACTACAATAATATCGATCTTATTCGAAGCTTATTATTCGTTTTGCAATCTATACGATCGCTCTTATTCGCAGCTTATTATTCAGACATATCTCTCGATATTCATCTAACTTATTATTCTACACTGTCACCGCGCCGCCGGTGAAATTGCTGACCCAGTAGCGAGTGCGGACCAGGTATGCGGTCTGCGAGGCGGTGCCCGTCTTGCCATAGGCGCCGTTGTACGTCAGGTAACCGTGGCCCGCCGGTGGAGTCGACGACGCCGGCTCGATCTGCGTGCCCTCATGCCACTCGTTGAACGATGTAATCGACACGCAGCTCGGATTGCCGCCGATAATCGGAGTGACGGCGTTGCCCCACTCCCGGTCGTAGGTTGCGCCGTTGTTTCGGTCCACGGTCTGCGTGGTGTTCCCGGGATCAGCACGGTCGTCGATGTATCCCGGTGCCACAGAAGGCGCCCACACCATGCCGTTGGCGAGTGCGTACGCCCCCACGGAGGCCCAACCGACGGCGGTCTGACCGGCGATCCCGTCGTAGGTGTAGACGCCGTTGAAATGTGTGAGCTTGGAGATATCCGTGTGCTGCGCGAGGACGATGTTCTTGCCGGTGACGGCATCGAGGGGCTTCCAGTCGGTGATTCTGAGGCTCTCGAACACGTAGAAGGCGCCCTTGTTGCCGTGAGCCGAGTCGCGGTAGTAGGCCGGCGACGAGCCGTATTGCGCGTTGATGTAGTTGATGTTGGACACCACCGACGCGGCCGTCCGCCCAGTGTAGCGCTCGATGTGCCAGGCGACCTTGAGGCCGAACCGTGCGGCCGTTCTCATGACGCCGCTGACGTGCTTGTCTTCGGTGGAACCCTGACCCCACCAGCTGTACACGATCGTCCCGACACCGGCCTGCACGATCTGTTGCATATGCAGCGCCACGGTATTGTTATAGTCGGCGGAGTCATAAGCTCCCGCGACGGGGTAGAAGTTCGAGCCCAGTGGCGGTAGGCGGCCGACACCGCGGGGTTCCCATACCAGGGGTAGTAGAAGATATGGACTTTGGTCGAGACAGACGTGGCGGCGGTGGCGACGCCGAGCGCGGCTGCGAGCAGTGCGACGATCGCGGCGACGTGCCAGCGCACGCCCTGGCGACTGGCGGAGTTTGATGGATATTTCATCAGACTCCTCCTTATCTTATACTCTCTCTTCTTCCTCATCGAAGTCTCGCGCAAATTTCATTGATCGGTACCGGGCACACGACAGTCTGTCAACGTTTCAACGAGATATTTATTATTTTCAGAGTTCAGACGTGGCACATAACAGCCCATTCAAAGTTAAAACGAAATCTTTCTAGATAGATATATGTTTTTCATTATTATTTTTATTTAATTTAACTCTTTTAATTGTTTGTTTGTTTTGTGGGATGATTGTTAATTGAATTTTTTCAACATTTAGAAAATTTAAATGTTTGAGTTTTATTGTTTCTATAATTTACAATTATTTATAAATATTTATTTGTATGGATTTTTACGATCATACATTTTAATCTGTATCAAGAAATAGATATAAATATTTATGATAGTTTTTCAAAAAAATAAATTAATTAAATAATGAACTCAAAAAAATATGAATGTACATTCAAAGTTCAATGACATGTTTTTAAATAAAAATAAAGGTTTTAGGTTTTGATAGATTAGTCAATTGGGGCAATGAGTGATGTGATTTGGACTAAATTGAGTCCTATGAACCTAATTTTAACTATAAAGGATGTTAATTTCATGGCCAAATCATTTGTTTTAGGGTTTATAATTTAGGGCTTAGGGTTTAGGGATTAGAGTTTTAGGTATATGCAAGATAGGGTTTACGGTTTAGAATCCAATCATGAAGGTAATTGAGGATAATTTGAGATGATTTAACCTATTTGTGATGATAGTGTATTTTTGGGCATAGGGTTAATGTTTTAGGGTGAATAAGGTCTAATCATGAAGGCAATTGAAACCAATTTAAGCTCCTTGAACCTATTTGTGACTATAGAATGTGATTTTGGGCTCAATTGACCCCCAGGTCACCACAGATTGAGTAAATTAGTCAATTGGGGCAATGAGTGATGTGATTTGGGCTAAATTAAACCTATTTGTGACCATAATGTGTTTTTGGGAATAGGATTAATGTTTTATCCTATCTAGATTATTATCTTACATTATCACATATCTCTCAATATTCTAGTGCATTTCTTATATAGCCATCTAAATTATTATCTTACACTATCATTGCACCACCAATGAAATATCAATAAGATTCTTGCTCTTCCTCCTTAGACTCTCTCATCTTCCTCATCTAAGTTTCGCTAAAATTCCATTAAGGGTTGTGTTCCTTGTCTAACTCTATTGGGCACACAACAATCCATCAAAGTTTAAATGAGATCTTCTAGATATTTATTATTTTCATAGTTCAAATGTGGCACATAACAACCCATTCAAAGTTAAATGAAATCTTTCTAGATTTATGTTTTTAATTATTATTTTTATTTAATTTAATTTAATTATTTTAATTATTCTTTTTTTGGGTGATTGTTAACTAAATTTTCTCAAATTTTCAAGAATTTAAATGTTTGAGTTTTATGGCTTCCATAATCTAAAATTATTTATAAATATTTATTTGTATGGATTTTTGCAATCACACACTTTAATCTGGTATCAAAGAATGGACATAAATATTTATCAGAGTTTTTTCAATAAATCTCTTTTGTAAGGGATGAACTCAAAGAAATATGAATGTGCATTTAAAGTTCAATGACATTTTTAAATAAAGGTAAAGGTTATAGCTTTTGAAATATCTTAAAGATTTGTATAGAGATGGTTTATAATGAACCAAACTACAAAACAAACATAATGATAACAATAGCAAAAAATAGAGGAAGAACACACCAACGATGATTAATAATAGAAATCAATTATCCATCAACAAGAAAAGTAATAAAACATGTCATATATGTCAATGCAATCTATAGCTTCTACAAAACTCAATGACATATAATATATGTCAATGCAATCTATAACTTCTACAAAACTCTTTTGGTTACCCAATACATAATTGAAACAAGTATCATATATATGAAAATATATATATCTTTGAGGTATTTTGTCAACCGCAAGTTGTCATGGCAAGCATATGGAAAATGTTTTATTAAGTGAATTTTTTTGAAAAAGTCCTTTTAAAATTTTTTTGGTATGGGATGTGTGTCATAATGACATAAGAGATAGGACTTTATATTTTAATAAAATGATAAATATTATACTAATATATATGTATACTACTATTATATATGTGTGTGTTTTAATTGCATATTTATTATATTGATAAGTATACAATTATAATATTAAGTGTGTGTGTGTGTGTGTGTGTGTGTGTGTGTGTATATATATATATATTAATATTAATATACATCATTTTATCAAAATATAAAGTTTACATTTCTTGTGATACACACACACATTTATTATATTAGTTTTAAAACATAAAGTCATATCACTTGTGCCATATATATACTAATATTATTATTATATTAATTTTGGTAAAATTATGTATATATTTTATTAATATAGATATATACTAACTATTATTATATTAGTTTTAAAACATAAAGTCATATCTTTTGCACCATATATATAATATTATTATATTAATTTTTGTAAAATGATGTGTATATTTTATTAATATAGATATATACTACTATTATTATTAATATTACAAATAATATATAATAAATATATAATTGAAAAATAAGCATAGGGTAAGTGCAGGGAATTGGGGGGAGCAAAATGGGATCTTAAATAGACATGTTTTTTTTAAAAAAATATGAAATGTTGATTTGTACTTATTATTTGAGATATCTACACTCACAATTTGAAGATGTCATAGGAATATGAATTGTAGCATTTTGAGTCTAGTTTTTAAAATACTAATTTATTTTTCAAATGGTTAAGTATAAGTAGGTCAAAAATTAAAAATTCAAAGAGGTGATACTATTTTTTTTAAAAATAATGCTAGATAGTTGTCTGTATGCCCCACCAATTTTGGAGCATCATTTTCTTTTTATTTAAACCCCTTTGTACAAATATAGGTAAGATCATCTAGTTTGTAACCTATATTTTCTTAAAATTAATTAATGAATATTTTATTTTACTAATTTTACAAGTCAATATACCTTGAAATATGATCAAAAATGTATATCCGACTATGCAACCCCCTCCTAATTGCCTCAAAAATATCAAAAATTAGATTTTTTCAAAAATGTGTATATAATTATGTCTAGTTTGCAACCATTTTTTCCCCAATTTGGATCAATGAATGAAAGATACATAAAAAAAAATATGAACATGAATAATCATGGCATATAGCACTACAAAAACATACTTAGTCAATAAATATAAATAACAATCGTAAATCAATAAAAATATAAAGATCATATATTTATAAAGATGAGACTTATTCGATGTTTCAATACTATTTTCAAGGAAAAATTCTATCAAATGGATAATGTCTAGCATGGGCGAAGTTGTATTTTGTTATTATTTTTAGAAAACATGTATTCTCTCTATGTGTGTTGTAGGTCCATGCCTGAGGCTCAGGAATATAATCCATTCATGAGTCTTAAGGTGTGTGTTGAAATGTCATGGTAAGTAACCACATACATGAAACTACTGCATACACATAATTACTACATATACAAAACTTCCAACTTAGGGCTTAAGGCTTAGGGCATATAGGTTTTAGGTATAAGGTCTAATCAAAAATACAATAGGGCATAAAATAAATGTTGTTTTATTGGGGATGAAAATGATTTGTTTAGAGTTTTAAGATTTTATGATTTATGGTTTAGGATTTTAGGCTTAGATTTTAGGGATTAGGGCATATGATTTATGTTTTAGGGTATATAAGGTGTAATCACAAAGGTTATTATGGCTAAACTGAGCTCCTTGAACTTATTTGTGACTAAATAATGTGATTTTTTGCTCAATTGGCCCCTACGTCACCATAGATTGAGCGAATTTGTCAATTAGGGAAATGAGTGATGTAATTTAAGTGAAATTGAACCTTATGAAAATAGTTACACATTATTGTAAAAGATATTAATTATGGATAAATCATTTGGTTTAGGGTTTAAAACTTAGGGATTAGAGTTTTGGATATATATAAGTTAGGGTTTAGGGTCCAATCGTGAAGGCAATTGAGGATAATTTGTGCTGATTGAACCTAGATTTATGACCATAATATATTTTTGGGCATAGGTTTTATGTTTTAGGATGCATTAGGTCTACTTAAAAAGGTAATTGGGGCTAATTCGAGCTCTTTGAACCTATTTGTGACTATAGAATGTGATTTTGGGCTCAATTGGCCCCTAAGTCACCATAGATTGAGCAAATTAGTCAATTAGGGCAATGAGTGATGCGATTTGGGCCAAATTGAGCCCTATAAACCTAGGGATTAGATTTTCAAGTATATGTGAGATCTAGGGTTTACAATTTATAGTCTAATTATGATAGTAATTGAGGACAAGTTGACCTAATTAAATGTATTTGTGACCACAATGTGTTTTTGGGCATAGGGTAAATGTTTAAGGGTGAATAAGTTCTAACCACTAAGGCAATTGAGGTCAATTTAGGCTTCTTGAACCTATTTGTGCTGCAAAATGTGATTTTGGGCTCAATTGGCCCCCAAGTCACAACAAATTAAGTAAATTAGTCAATTAGGTCAATGAGTAATGCAATTTGGGATAAATTAATCCATGTGAACCTAATTATTATTTTAAATTATGTTAATTTCATGGCTAAATCATTTGGTTTAGGGAACTTATAATCTAGGGTTCTATGTAGATATTGGTGTTCATATGGGCCTAAGGACTTTTTGGAAACTAATGTTGCGACATAATACAAGTCCCTAGTGTTGAAAAAGTAAAAATGTAGTTGACTAGGATGAAAATATAAAATATGTGGCTATCAATGTCATTTTAGCACCCATAAAATGGTTAGTAGACCTAATCATGTGTTGTTGACAAACAATCAAGTAGAATATATTGATAGTCAAGATAATCATTATCACGGATAGAAATATGAATAATTCAAATGGAATAAATATTTTTCTCCCCTCATATTATCCCCTAGATGAATGAGTGGGTTCATAAGCTACTATTTTTAGATGTTTTTGTTGATGTTATCTAATCTTAAACACAATGAGATAGTGCATGTGAAAGTTACATTGTGCAATGGTGAAATAAAATGAGATGATTTATTAATCAAGGATGACATATACAATTGAGAATGCCAAATAAAGGAAGTGAAATGTGTTTTTAGTGTCAATTATGCATAAAGAGTTTAGGATTGGATGTTAGACAATCTTGATAAATGTTTTATGTATCAGGGATACAATAATGAAACTAATGATGATTATGGATAAATCCCCTTCATATTGGGCATCCAAATTCCACAATAGTTGGATTGGTTTTTGAAATATGGAAATGATAGATTATTGATGATGGATTGAATATCTAAAATAAATGGGATCAAGGTATGCTTTTAATTCTTTTAATACTAGTAAATGATATAGATCTTTGTAACTTACAAATTGACTCATGTTTTAAATTTTGATGCAGTTTCAATTGTAAACATTATTGGTGTTTTATTCTAGACACTAAGGATTGCCTATAACATGGATCATTATGTCTAATTGATGTACTAATGACATCACCCAATGGATGTAAATACTTAGACAAAGAGTACACTTAAAAATCAATAACAGTAAAATAAACACCTTTATGGTAGATGATGACAGTACAGAGGTTAAATAAGTTAGGTGCATGTTTTTTAATTTGTATAAGCATGATAAAAAAAATTATTTTGATGTTCATATATACCATTTTTACCTTATATTTAAAATTATTACTAATTTATTTTATTAATCAGGGAAAATTTCAATTGTGGTGTGTATATATGTAGTTTCCATGTACATCATGCATTACTGAAGTATTTGATAGTAAAGGTGACAGAAGATGATGTTAGGTGTGAAATGTTTAGTGAAATAAAATATGAAGCAAATTTAACCATTAAATCATACCATTCACATATGAAAAATTATTTCTTGAGTATATAATAGACTTCTACACATCACATGATGGATTTTTTAGTTCACCAGCTAACCACAGTTGTTTATATATACTATTGGTGGTTATAAGTAAGGACAACAAATTTTTTGATACTATAAAGGTTGAGAAAATTAAAAATATTACATGGGTTAAGAATTTGTGAATTAAAAATTGTCATGTCACCTTTCACATTATTAATAATTGTATAACCTGGGTCTAAATTTTGACAGGTGATACATTCCATTATCAAGTATATATTACAGTGGCAGTGATGTCAATGTGTATTTTTCCATTTTAACCCAAGCCTATATGTGTAAACATGATATTAAGGTGGAGCTAATGAGAGAAGAGAGGAGAGGGTGTTGTTCATGATGCGGGGGATAGTATGAGTGACCCCAACAACAATAGTGATAGAGAATCAAATGTAAAGTTTTTTCCACTTCTATTTTATTTGTTTGTTATTTTTTTCATAGTCTCAATTGACTTGGTTATTTTGAATACACATGGCATAGACAATGGACTAAAAAATGCAAATGAAGGTGAAGTAACTACATGGATATTAGAGGATCAAGGGATGTGTATGTGATTAATAGTGTAATACATCACTCTAATGATATTAATTTGATTTTATATTTGTTGGTATTTTTAATGGGATGTTTTTACTTGTATGAATAGATCATGGTTAATGGAATAAAGGATGAAATAAAAGCCTTGAGAACCAGAGGTTAGAATGTTTTTAAAAGATTATCTCACAACAATAAATAACTGTGGAATTCTATCATTCTTATAAAAGTACCTATAATATGTTTACAATAATGTCAAGAGTATATAAATATCAAGTAAATTTGGGTTGTAACACCCAATGACTCAGTTTTTGTAACAAGTGCATGATGGACATGGAAATAACCTTCGTAGAGAAAGAGACTTCATAGAAATGATGCAAAAAGGTGTGACAAACTTGGATGATAGTAAGATAATGTAGTTCACAGTCCTAATTGTATATATTATAAATGCCAAGATTATGCATATACAATTTACTTTATGAAAGAATAAGTTTCTTTGGTTTTTTAGTTGAAACAAGTTATGTTCCTATATTTAGTGACCCTCTAATGTCTTAATCTTACTTGGTGTAGATTATATGGTAGCTTATGAAATAAACATGTAGTCCATTCTAATTTAGAAGTGAGAAAGGGAAGTATTATTATTGAACATGAATGCATATGAAACCCATAATAAAGTCAAACCTTTTGTACATTATTTTATAATTTTGAATCTTATATTTATAAATATAATTTATGTCCTTCACCTAGGTGATCATTCCTTATATAGTTAATAATTGAGCATAGGTGTTTCATGATAATAAATTAATTAGGCATAGGTATTTCATGATTCAAATCCTTATTAAATTGGTATGGTTATGGTTGACATGTGTTTCTCTCTAATAGATGTCTTATGGGGACTAATATTGGGTAGATACCAAACATATCACATCAAATTAAATATTTGTTTGATTTGTGATGGATTTGTATTATATTATTTTCATAGCAACTATAGATTCTTAGGATAGGTCTCTTCCTATCCAGGGTGAACACTTTTTCCATTTGGTCAGAGGGAAGAAGTTTTGTAAATAGGGAAATACTCAACTCATTAAAATAATTAGGGAAAAATAATAATATTTCCTTTCATATTGAAATTGTCCATTGTCTCATTAGCATTTTCTCCTTTGAAAATGATATCATGCCTGCATATAATTTTTTGTGGATAAAAAACATAAATTTATCCTTTATGTGTTATAGATTCCCTTCATTTTTTTCATAATTTCACTAACATGGAAGTAGATCAAACAATAGGGTAGCATTCTCATTATGTTCCTCATTTAAATTAACTTAACATTAAATAATTCCATAAGTTTTATTCTCAATAACCCAAGTATGAATTACCATATCTGAAAGGGAGAGCGTCTAATTTAATTGAACATTAGCTTTCTTATTAACACCATCATTGGGGGAGATGTTTTGTAAGTTTACTAGCCTATTGTAAAACCTATTTTTAGAGGATATGTAAGTTGTATTTAGTGAGAATGGGCATATGATTTATTCAGTTGTTTCTCTACATTTACCATGGACTTTATGAATTATGATGCTAAGATTTGTATGAAGTTGATTTATAATTTATTTGTTTTTTATGTAATTTTGTTTTATGGTGCATTTGATCCCCTAAACATGAAGAAAAGTAAGGAATTTTATGAAATCAAACTTGCTTAGAGTTTCTCTAATTATTCTATAGTTTTTTATTTTTGCATGTTACAATGCAGTGTCCCTATGAGGAGAAAACAAATATGTCATTGCAGGAGAAAGGAATGTATGATGAAATAACTTATTTATTCTCTTATAATAACTATACTAAAGTGGGGGTGGTAGAGAGAAAAAAATTACTTTCAATAGTTAAATAATTCTCTATTTCTATATGGCAAATAGTTTTAATTTTATTCTCCTGAATACAAATGGATATTTTAGTACAATGTTATGTAATGGCTTGTAAATTTATTTCATGTCTATAAAATCATCGTATCATCATTTGAAAATATATATACATTAGTTAGAGAGAGATGTGAACAAATTTAAAAAAATAATTTTGTTTCAAATGAACTTTAACCTAGGTAAAAGAGAGATCTCAAGTAATCTCACTTTAACTTCATTTTTTATTGCGATAAAAGAAATTTGATACAAAATTGAAAAAAAATCTTGGAGAGAGTGAGCACATAAAATCCAGTGCATGGAAAACTCAGTATTTAATAATATAATTCAACAACCATACAAGTTCAGTCTAGCGTATACATATGCCTAGATATGACTAAATTGTTGAACCAAATTCAATGGAAAATTGAAAAAAACTCTAAGAATAAAAATATCATAAATTAATATATCTCTATCTATCCTAAATTCTAATGATATTGAAGTGTAAACTTGCCTTGAGAATGATGATCAAATATTGACTTATCTTAGTTTCCAAGGAGAGTTCATGATGGGGCAAAACTTTGTCAATTCATATTATTATAGTCTCTCCTTTCAAATAAACTAGTTAAATAATAATACAATACTTTATGCCAAGATAGTAACACAATAATAATTGGTATTATTTTTATAAGATTCATCTTGTGATACACGCTATGGTAAAATTCATTTATACAGGTGCATGGTAATTAACACATTTATTGTTTTTTTTATGAGAAAGGCAATCTATTAGTTAGACATAATAATGAAAATACATTTGGAGAGCACCTATATCAACCAATGCCTCATCAAGTGAATCCACTACTAGTAATATGATATTTAGAATTTGTATAAGTTTTGTTTAATTATCATGTTTTCATATTTTATTTTGTAAGTTTTTTCCACACAAAATAAACTGAATAAATGTTATAACTACATGAGTACCAGGGGATTCAATATGAACTTGACAAAAAGTCTCAATACATCTGCAAGATAGATGTTGAAGTTTAGTTCAACATGTTATTGTTAGGTCATTTTAGCCATTTTAGCTTAAATTTTCAATATGTATTGAAAGGGAAATTAATCAATGATGAAAGAAAGCGAATGAAGGAAAGGAACATAAATCTAAAGCTATCAAATCTAAATTTGTACAGCTTCAACCTAATAAGTATGGCACCTAAATAATATAACTTGACCCAAAAAAAAAAAGACTAAACCCCATTAATTACTTGAATTTAGCACTTGTGATTTTTAAAAGCTTCTTCCCATGCTTTCACATAGGATATTGACTTATATAGAGTGGAAAATATAAGTAAAACTATAGAGGTTACTTTATTCGATGTTTTTCACCATAATAAGGATGAATAAGGATCAATAACCAAGACAATAAGAATGCATTCAAAGACAAGAGGAAGAGGATGGGTGTACAAATACACTATTGATGCCTTGATCAATAGTGAAATAAATTAAATGAATTTAGGGAGCATAAATCTCAGGATATCAAATCTCAAGCGGTATAAATTAAACCTAATAAATATGGCACTAAAATACTAAAGTTTAACCTATAGAAAAATTAAATAGAAAACCATGAATCCTTACCTCCATTAGGATCCATGTGATTCATTGAAGTGTTCCATTCCTTTCCCACCCTATTCCTCTTCCTCAAATCAGATTCCATAGACATCATTGAACTGTTGTGTGAGTTTCCTGAATAAATAAAGACAAAATTGAGAGAAGTAGAGGGAAAGTTTTTTAAAAAAACACATGATGCCTTCCTTAAAATCTTGCACAAAGTCCTATGGAACACTTAATCTCACCATGATTACTTGTTAAAATACATTGAGACATGCGAACATGAAAATTGATATTTTTAATATTCATTAAATAATAACGTAAACATGTGAACATGGTTGATTACATATAAACCTTATTACATGTCAACATAATTACATTGTTATATATCATACATATCAACATGATTACTTAAATACATGTGAACATCATTGTATCATTTAATCATGCAAAGTATTGTAATACATCATTAATTATAATATTGACCACCACATCATTACTTACAATGTACATAAATGAAACATTTCTTATCTAGGAAAATAAATAAATGAAACACTTATATTGAAACATTGTGCTTAAGTAATATCTATCATTATGATACACATCATGTCCAAGTATATATTGAAACATCATTTCCAAGATACTAGATGCAAAGTAATATCCATGTTCATGGCATGGCCATGAAACACCTTCTTGAGGACAAGCAAGTGAAACTGGATAAATAATCAAAGTGGGTATTTTTCACCTTGTCATGAAGACATCTACATTTGAAAATTTCAAGGTTACTAAAGCACAAAAAAAAAAAGGATAAGACATCTACATTAATAAAACACATAATTTTCTAAATAAAAAGTAAATTAATTATTGATTTAAATAAGTTAGTCTAGCTTATATGCAATCATTGATACTCTAGTGTGATCCTTCACACTACACCTTTGCTTAAAGAATATTCAAGAAAATATTTTTCTAAAGGACTCATTACATCAAGGAAAAATGAATTTTCTATTGATCAAATCCAAGACCAATAAATTATTAACTACATCAGGAAAAAAATTATGAAATGTGGTGTCATGTCAAATTAAATAATTTTCATGGAGGTAAAACCATTAAATAAACAAAACCATAACTAACATATGACATAATGAATGGATATCATACCAATAATAAATGGATCATAATGATTTCAAAAACATCACCTCTTCTTCATCCAAATCCTAAAGGAAATTACAAGCTAGAACATAATCAAAAATAAAATATGGAAGGGTTTAACAAAAAATAAAGGGAACTGAAAATGAAATCCATCATGAGAAAATTTGATGATTTTTTTACATTTCTATGAGATGTTTCAATGTTGATATCACTAAGGGGATAAATTACATTTGAATAGACATTTTTTACAATGTGTATTCCTTAGTTTTAGCAAAGGGTAGTGGCTCTGCATTCACATACATAGTGCTTTGAATAGTCAAAACATGATAGCTTTTTAGGGTTGGAAAACCATGGAAATTTTAGCCCTGATCAACAGAGAATATGGTGATTTTTGTATCCATCTAACCTTCAGTGTCCAATCAAACATTGTCATCAAGGTGTAAATATTTTTTTATATGGACCAATAATTATAATCAATGTCAAGGGTGTCAACGGTCATATCCTCCTCATCATGTTGAACTTATTCACTCAAGACTACAAGATCTAGTTTTCTCACATCCTCCATGACATTATTCTACAAAGGATAAATTTAAAAATAATTATAATAGCAACATGTTTGGAAATATTAATTGAGTTTACTTACCAAAATCATCTCATCATCACCAAAAAAAATTATCTTTTTTACCCTCATAAACCCTTTTCCCTTTTTATGAAAGGTACTCCCTCAAGGTAATGTCATCATCTTCACTAGAATGGGTGTAAGGGTTATGTATATCATTTTCCTATGAAGGTTGTGACAATGGAAAATGTGTTATTCATAAACATAATATGACCTAAAAAATTGCATGTGAACTATTCAACACATTGCATCTCACTTGGCATTGATAATCATTTACACCATGCCCTTGCTCCACCCTTATTATTTCTTTCCTTGTTTATCTAAAATTATTTATATGCCTTATTAGCACATGCATTCTTTGTTCAGTGTATTTAATTGAATCATATGCACTCATTTGTTCATTGATAGCCTTTAAGGATATCTAACTCAAATTAGTTTCTTGAGAGACATTCTCTCTACCCATCCATGATATTTATAGTCTATGCCTTTTGATGAGGCTCTAATCTTTTACCATCTAGTACATTAACCTGAATTATATTTGTTTTAATGTGTATGTCATTATATTTGGATATTTATTTTCAATACCTACATGACCTAGAGGCATCCTTAGAATAGAATTGTCTATCATGAATCTTATACTGATGAGTCTTGAGTCTATTGAGTGACCAAAATATACCATAACCCTCAACAAAAAATGTGTTGCATTAGTGTAGAAGACAATGATGCAAATCCTACTTATCAATACCCATTTCAAAAAATATATATTCACCCAAAAATTATCATTCAATAAAAAATCATGATGTTAAAAGCCTTAAAAATTTAGTACATCAACAAGAATAAACAATCATCCTCGAAAATAAGAAAGTGTGCTTACATGTTTTGGTTCCTCTTATTTTGGATCATATTTTGAGGTGTATGAAAGCTAATCATTATCATCTTCATAATCCAAATCCTCATAAGCATCATCATGAGGGTCAATAACATCCTCCTCAACGCTGTCCTAATCCACCTCCTCCTGTCACAATGGTCAATATATACATGCCAATCCAAAAATATATAAAAAATGTACATGAGCATATGATGGAACAAAGAATAATTACAACCAAATATTACATTTATGTGGATAAGATAATCATGATGATCATTACTACCCTCATCACCCTTGTTTCACTCAGTCTCCTCTTACAAAAGTATAGAAGAATACATAAAATATCATAAAGTAGATGTGAAGTGGCTAAATGATAGATATTATAGAAAAATATAAAGAATATTACATTTAACATGGCCAATATATCTAGAATTATTAACTATACCTATGATGACCCCTTTTCTTAAACCTTCTTTGGAAAATAATCAAACAACCACCAAGATTTCATTTTTTGGGATATTGATGAATGAATGACTATAACGTAAAATGTTGTTTCTCCTAAAACAATCAATGTAAGTAACCTCTAGTATTTTCTTGATGTGAAAAAAAATGGATCCCAAGTGATCAAATGTATATTATTTATCAAACAAATTGAACTTAATAACATTTACCATGGGAAAGAGACAACACCAAAAAAAAATACTTGTCCTGACCCAGTGGGAATCCCACCCCTATTGGTGGATGCAACATCTAAAACCCTCTTTGGAACATTTTCAATTTGAGACAAATGTCTATACTCGAGGCATGCACATAATGATGACTATTTATTGATTTATTTCTCCTAAAACAATTCATATAACAATTCATTAGTATCAAACAACTTGAATCAAACAAAAAATTTCCCATTCATCGGTTATAGATAAAATTGTATACGATGAGCTCTGAGTTAGAAAATATTTCTTGTAGGACATCATTTACTTATTTTAATCCATCATAAATCTAAAAAAATAAGAAGGTAATCATAAGAAATGTAAAACTTAGACTATTGGAACTGGTATGAGATAGCTGTGAAATGTTTTCATACCTATAGTAGATGTTTTACAAGTATGTCTAAATTATTAATGGTGGTATGAACCTATAATATAACATGTTAGTATTTGTATACAACATCCAACATATAACAAAATGTCCATAAAACCTCATGCAGTCTTAAAATACCCATGTGCAACAAGGTTATTTATTGATCATGGAAAACTATAATACATTGTCTATAAAACCCAAGCCTTATCCATGAATCACATTCCATATATTCAATTATAGAATTTTAAAACCCTCATCATCAAAAAATATGAACTCAGTATAGGATATGGCATTGATGAACAAAATATGATATGCAAAATACATCATGAACAATAGTCCAAAATATGATTTTACAACAGGGTTCTTTTTTCCCCGTGGAAAACTATATGCAAAATTATGAGCATAAACATATCTAATGTAATGGTTTTTACATATCTCTTACCCATGGAAAAAAAAATAGGAGCATAAACATAACATGCTTCAATTTCATTAGCCATAATGGAATGGTTCATAGATAAGATCTCTAACCATTTCATACACATATATAGCCAATATGTTAGTCCAATGAATCATACCATATCTATTATAATAAAATGAATTTCATTATCCAATAAATCATATCTCACATATGATCTAGTTTGATGTTTTGGTGTGGATTTACATTCACAATTAAAATGATTTAGTATGAGGTTTATCACATATTAATTAGGTCTATAGTTTAACATGGATTTGAAATAAATTACTATCATTAACCATTTAAGCATATACCAATAAAATTTAACCCCTTGTATATATTGAATTATATAACATCTATAAATTAAAAATGACACTTGAAAAACTCTTTTAACCCCTTATTTTATTGTTTCCAATTTGTTTTTTTTAATTTTATTACTTTTGTTGTTAATAGATTCATTACATGATGTATTATAGGATAACAATTTCAACTATATCATAATAAATTTAAATCCTAAAGATGGTAATAAAAAAGGTAACCAATCATGTTACTATTTACTAATATTACTAATGGTTTTTTTATAGGTCAACAATAGTATAAAACACCTTGTATTCAACTTATAATAATTTGTTAAATAATTGAGGAAGTACCCACATGTAGATTTATGGATGTGGCAGTGGTATTGGACCTTATGAGTGAGTTAAAATATCCCTAGAGTAGTCTCTCTGTAGCTATTGAATATAGGAGTCCCCCATCAGAATCCTCTCCTTTGATGTCACAAAGGATCAACAAATAAATTTTATGTAATACTCTCATAGACATGCACACCATATATTTCTCTCTCATTTTAGATCTTGCATTTGTGTACATGTAGCTTGTTTAAAATATATTGTCTCAAAATTAAGTGTCAATATCTATAAGTGACATATGTAAGTTTAAACAATAAAGCAAAAAGTTTTTTTTGGTAAATGTTTTGTTTAGGATTGTTTTATTTCTATCTTTTCATTTTATACTATTAATCCATGGAAATTTATGTATGTGGTGTTACATATTGATTTCTTGATAAGCAAATTTATTTGATTATCCATGGATTTTTTATAGTTAATAACTTGATTTGATTATTACCAGCTAAGTTGTAATTCTTATGTTATTATAGGGTAGTTATATGTTACTTAGATTACATGATTTCATTACTATGAGTTAGTTTTAATGTATATTCTTTAAATTATGATCATGTTGACTTGTTATTTTAGTAGTATTTTATGATATACATGTCATGATGTTATGGACTAACTACCTGCTTGTTGTGAGTTAGACGCAGGAGAGATTCATCACTCAGAGCATGATGGAGGGATAACATCATCAGAGAGGGTGACATAGATGGAGATGTTGAGAGATGACAGAGGAATGGCTAGAACCCTGCAAACATCACATTAGTTAGTACATGTATCTGCATACTTGAATGGTTATCATTAGTACATTTCTTATGTTATCTGCACTTGGATAATTACATATGTGTGTGTGTGTTAGTTTATATTGATGCCTGTGTGGAATTAACCACGTGTGATTGAATTATATTCATAGGCTTAAATGTATAATGTTACTATGTGTTTTTTTCATGATTAATAATGTTATGGTAATGTAAATCCATGGGAATAAGTATCTAGTACTACCATAGTTAGACTAACCCTCATATCTTTAAAATGCTAACTAGTTATCTTTATGATATTCAGAATATCATTATATGGCTTAAATGCCCTAATACATATATACACATAAATAACGAAGGACATAGATAACACATGTGACATAATAATTATGTTGTAAATTAGGATTAGAATAGAAATGCATAATTTACCATGTTGATAACATAAAATAAAATATTATAATTAGTCTGGTTACCACTAGGATTAAATAAATAAAACAATTATATTATAATCAAGAAATAAAAATAAATAAACCTATGTATGTATGTATGTATGTATATATTCACATCTCAATCTTTTGGTATAGGTTTAGCATTAGATGAGTGAAGTCATGTTGTCTGACACTTCCATTAATAAGTTGAATAATAGAAAATAATAATACTATAGTTGAGTTACTACTACAAAATGGATAATATAATAATGAAGTGGCATACTGGGGTTCAAGTGATTTGTGATTGGACAAACGCCAACCACCATATATATATATATATATATATATATATATATATATATTTGTGAACCATAGTCATATGATGACCATGATTGAGAATGGATGTAAATAGATATGGATGCACATATATATGGATATACATTGATGTAGATGATTATAGTGAGATGAATAGTAATAAATAGTTTATAAATAGGGTGATCACTAATAATTGTATAAACAGTGGTGGTAATAAAAATTTATATTGTAACGTTACATTGTCACTATATTACAGATTGACTAATGTTATATCCATTATTTATATAAATATATGAACTAAATATTTATTGACATTAAAAACCATATATATATATATATATATATATATATATATATATATATATATATATATATATATATATATATATATATATATATATATATATATATATATATATAATCCATGAGTAGGCTAAGTCTGTGTTTGGGCTATGTTTCAAACTCTATGTGGAGACTAAGTAATGTATCTAAAGCACAATAGTTTTATATAAAATGAGTTGATAGAGTCAAACCTATAGTAACATATATCTAATACATAGACTGTTGTAGAGTACAAAGGAAATCTGTGAATACCTTATATGGTGGATTTGAATTAGAGGTTGTTTTGTTCTATTTTGAGAACTAACAGTAAATAATGAGTGGAATATTGATATAGAATGTCTATTGACTATAGTACTTAGTTTATGTCTTGATGATTCATGGATGTAATCATTATGGAAATATTATAAATACCTTGATTAGAGTTATAATTGATTGTTAGTATATCTACATACAATATGAAAAACTTGTGTGTGGTACATGTTATGAGTATATTAATATGTACCAAATTTTGAATGGAATATTGATATAGAAAGGTCTATTGATTCTAGTACTTAGTTTATGTCTTGATGATTCATGGATGTAATCATTGTGGAAATATTATAAATACCTATATTAGAGTTATAATTGATTGTTAGTATATGTATATACAATATGAAAAACTTGTGTGTGGTATATGTTATGAGTATATTAATATGAACCAAATTTTAGACATATATAGTATATATTTGTGCATCATGATGTGTGCCTATAAGTTATATTAGTATGTAGTTTAAACATAGGATATACCTAATTGGTATAAATTGTACCTATTTACTTGTTATTTAGGATTATGAGACATTTGATTCTTGAAATTGTAAGACTGGTTGTTCATAATTGAGTAGTTGTGCTCATGAATAATTAACTATGATATTTTGGGATATCATAGAGTGTATTATATTTTAAAAACTACTTATAAAAATTAGAAAATTGTAGTTTAAATATATGTTATACCTAGGTGGTACAAACTATAATTGTTATATCTATTATAAATAATGTTTTGAAGATTCATTCATATATTTGATGGACTAAATGTATGTGTTTTGGTTATTTCTATGTTTAACATGTTTTATAACAGATAGTAGAAAGTGGTGTATTGTGCTGCTTATGGAAAATAGAATATGCAGTCTAATATATATTATACCTAGATGGTATAATTTACACTTCTTAGCTTATTATTTATAAGTAATATTGTGGAGATTTATTCATTGTGATCAGAATATTTTGTATTCTGTTATGAGCATTTCAAGATATATTTATTATTGTTAAGATTATGGACATTGAGATTAAATAATGGTAAATTTATTTTATATGAACCGATACATAGCTCTTGGCAAGATCATGGTGATCAAAATGTTTAATAAGACTACCATTTTATAGTAAGACTCATAAATTTTCTAACAAAAGGAAATAATTTTAGAAGATCATGAAGCAAGATCAAAAGGATTTAATTTTCTTGGATGAGCTACAATAGAAATTATGAAACAATTATTTATGACCTTATCTAAATATCATCAAAAAATATGCAATTGGAAAATAAGATGATATTCACAAGCTCAGGATGTAACACACATTATTAATTAGTTGACTACAATGCTCCTTAAATTTTCCCAACAACGTTGTTATGATTTATTAATCATGAGAGTTTCATCAGATAGTAAGTATTGAAAAATAGTATATACATATGGATAAAATTTAAATTAGAATACATAAAAATGTATAAATCCTTTAGTAGTAGCATATTACATGTTCATTATATTGGAAGAAGAACAATCCCTGATTAAGAATGGGTAAGAGATATGTTGTTTGTTAAGTATATGACTTAATTATTCTAAGAGGGAGGAAGATTTTTGGGAGGACTATCCTTAATTATTTATTCTTGGTCCCATCAATTCATGTTCTAAATCCATGGGAATAACCAAATCCTTGGATACTAAAATAAAGCAATCATTGTTTTTGATAAGTTATTTGAGGGTTGGGGGGGTCTGTCACCAATTATATTAACAAAAAGTGAAGGTTACACAATATGGGATGTAACAGAAACAAAAACAATAAAGTAACAACAAAAAACACTCAAAAGGGTCATATAAAACTAGCCTCGTAAGGCACATGATGAGCCAAAAAACACTACCCCAAATGGTGATAACAAGACAAAAAAATCAATGAACAAGCCACCAATAAGTCATCACTCACATAAGAGCCACCTGAATAAATCATCAATGAGGGATCACCCATAGAGTCCCCCCCCACCATCTACCTACTCCATCTATCCTCCATTTGACACTTATGTACTCCACCCTCTATGTCATTTCCCTGAGCCATTCTACCTTTAATCAAAATATCATTGGACCCACTAGCACCCTTCACATTTTTTTCCACCTTCAAAGTCTTACCCTACCCGTACATTTCATAATCATCTCTCCACCCACACTAGGTACCAGTTTTATGGAGGCCACAAGATCCTACATGTGGGAAGAGATTATATTTATTTGATTTGAGGGGTTTACACCTAACCTCTATGGAGGATTATGAGAGTATTGGGGAGGATCCCCAAAAATACTAATTTAATATTTCACTACAGATAACATCTTAGAGAATTTTATCTCATTTAAAGTCACCTCAACTAATGATATTAGGGCTTACATTGCATTTAGGTCTTGCACTAGAATAAATATTCCCTCTATGCCAAGGTTTTTTAAACATCACTATATAAAATTTGTATGCTCCACTAACACACTAAAACATTCCTCTAAATCCACAAAATCTCATAGGGGGATTAGCCCTAGGTCATATTGATTGGAATAGAGAAGTGAGCACATGCATCCCCATGAAAACCCTTTCATAGCTTATTCCTAACCCACTTGAAACCCTATATAGATAATCATGTATGCCACTACCAAAGTCACAAGTTTATACTTTGAAACAAAAAGAAAATTCTTGATGAAATTTATTGCAACTAGAGAATTATCTTTCACATGATAACCTATCTCCAAAAAACCAAACCTATCACTCTTACATAACCTACAATACACTTATGAATAGAATAATGAAAATATACATCAATCAAGAGTCAGACACCCATCCATCAAAGGCCATCTCCCTCAAAGTTTCCTATACCCCAATAAAAGGCTTAGTTAGCACCACCTGTAGCATTTGATCCATGATGTCAAATTTCCATAGGAACCTACCAAAACACCCAAGAGAGCAGTGAGAGATTCAAAGATCAACTACAATGAGGGAACTTCCATCAACACTACCTCCAAGATAAAATAATGAGTGGCATGTCATGCATGGAAAATGAAACCCCCAATGCCAAAATGAATGCCAATCAATCATAACATGTTCAACACCAAAACTTTTGGACCTGATATCAACTAATCATAAGAGTGATCCCTAACAATTCCCACTATTCTAATCATTATCCAAAATGATTTTTTCAAATTGAGATATTATTTTATTTGGTAAATTATCTATTGTATATTTTCTGTCACAAAAGTAGTGAGAGGCCTCATAATTTTTAAGGTTATCTAGCATAGCCCACACATAATTTAGAATGTTATCAATACTCCAAAATCTAGCCTTCTTGTTCCATAATGCCTAGATGATAACCATTGAATCACCCTCTATGTGATCTTGATCAATCCTAAATTATACCCAAAGATCCAATCCCAAGACAAGTGCTTGAGCTTAAGCCTTAGTATTGGTGTCATCTAAAAGCTTCTTTAATGCATCTCAGATAAGAGAACCAACGTAGCCTTGAATAACACAACCTGTTACAGAGTCCCCTAGGTTATCCCTAGAAGCCCCATCAAAGTTCAATTTGAATATTCTTAGAGGGGGAAACCTCTTCATTATGTTCTCACATCTTGATACCTTCAAAAACATAGTCAACCCCTTAACAAGAGGCACCTTCAACCAGCATCAGGATGAAATGATTTATGACTCCTATGCAAAGAGAGTGCCATTAAATACTTTATCATGAATAGACCAACTATCAATATTGATGACTCAGCTCGTTTCATCACCACCTCAGAGCTTCTAACCTTATCTTCAAAAATTCTTTGACTGTGTTCCTTCCATAATTTCCATGTCATAATAGCTGGGCCTACCTACTACAAACATGTGAGGTATCTTAGTCAACTTTGTTGGCCAAATCAAAAAATCTTATAGTAAGGATTTTGATTTAGCCTAGTACTAACTCAATTTTATACAAAATTAGTTCTAAGCATCCTCCATAAAGGGACATGTGAAAATTAAATGGTTTGCTTCTTATTCATCTGCTAAGAACATGATGCACCTTGATGAACTAGCCATCCCTATTCTATGTATCTAGTCCTAAGTTAGAATTATATTTTGTGTCCCCAGCCAAGTGAATGCCCCAGCTTTAGGTAACTTTTATTTATTCGAACACAAGAGTTTGGTCTAAGAATAAGAGGGTTTCATCTACTCCACCATCTTATAACATGTGTTGACTCAATATGAACCAAATTTTTCCCCAATCCATTAGATAGAGTAATATTTATTATTAATGAAAATTTTCCTCTTAGCCATGGTATCCATTAGCAAATATTTTTGGTTATTCAAAATCAGAAATAATTCCAAACTTTTCCATCTCCATCAATCTATTCTAATGATGAAAAATGGTTTAAGGTAGTCCCTAACCTTTCTTTCCCAACAATCTTCCATAATCTCCTTGGTTTTGGCTAGCTCTTGAATTTACTGTAAGGGTATGTGTCCATTCCAAGAGTCTCTCTAAAATTCAACTAATCATCCATTGCTCACAACCCAAAAAACATGATCTTTGATGATTGGTCAACATTTAAGGATTAAATTCTATAAATGAGACCTTTGGGTGGATTATCAACTTGTAGGATATTTGTGGAGGAATATTCACCAAAATAATTGAATTGTAGAAGCATATTACACATAGCCTTTGTCTGGGTTACCATTCCCCAAACTAATTTCGTGCCAAACACTAGATTTTAATATTCCATCTTTCTAATTCTCGCACCCCCGCCAGTGTAGGGTAGGCATACCTTGTCCCATTTCATGAAATAAATCTTTTTTTTTGTCTCCTATGCTCCTTGCCATAATAAATTCTTCATGATACAATTAAGCTTCTTTAGTACCTTGGATAGTGGTTATAGGACCAAGATCATGTATATGGGGAGGGAAATGAGAATAAAATTAGTGAGGGTAATCCTTCCTACCAAATAAATCCACTTGCCTTTTTGCTTTTCTAGTTGAGCCTTAGAAGATTTGATTAAACCATCCTAAGGGAGGCTCTACCTACTCTAGCAAAAATAGGAAACCCCAATTAAAAGGCCTGTAGCATTCCTATTTTGAAATCTAGGATGACTAAAAATGCAAGTTGTAAAAGTTTGGGAGTGTTGATGAAGTATATTTTTGATTTGGCAGATTTGATTCCCTACCCCAACACCTTTTCATAATTGACTATAAATTATTTGATAGCCATGACTTCACCTTCTATTGAGATCCCAAATAAAACCATATCATCAAAAAAAATTGATGTGTTAATTTTTCAATCTCTTTAGCCACCCTAAGACCATTGATCACCCCATTAGACATGGCTCCTAAAATTATCCTTCCCAAACCCTCTACCATTAGGATGTAAAGAAAAGGGGAGCGAGGATCACCTTGCTGAAGGCATTGGGAGGCTTGAAAAAACTAGTCAGTTCTCCATTCACAATGATAAAAAATATATGGCTAGAGATACGTATGAATATCCAAGAGCACCAATCTTTAAAAAAGCAAAAATTTCTCTAGGGATTTCATTATGAATCTCTAATTTACTCGATCATACACTTTGTTGATGTCAAATTTGAGAATCATTATTTTTTTGGGGTCAGTAACCAAATAATGGCATAAACTTGGCATAATATTGAAAAGTATATATAATTTTTGAAGGTGGTTTTAGGTGATTTAAAGACCATTAAATGACACTTCACTCTACATCGAACCCTATAAGGACATTATCTATGTTATGAGATGCAGTTGTGATACAACTTTATAATGTCGATAGGAGGTAGCTATGATGCATATTTAACAAGGTATCTAGTGGTGTCATATAGGGGCTAATAGGAGGGATATTTACATTATCCACCGCCTTTCCCCATAGAGATGACTCATTGTTTAGTGATGTCACCAAAAACATAAAATTGGGACTCACATACATGGCATTATGATTGGTACATGGGTCATAGTTTCTACAGTCATTTTTACCATACACATTTCAAAAGAAGCAACATGACATCTTCTTATACCTTCCCCAAATAGAATCATATCAAATTCATTCCTTCTCATTTGTATGTTGTTTATCTCTATATTTCTCTCCATGAAACACTTTGGTATAAATTCCACTAGATTATTCCACACTCTTAGGTCTCTATGAATTGCCCATGCATTTAGCATCAGCATTGCCCCTATAATAATATGGTAGCCTCCAACTGTGAAAGCCTCAATCAATTTGTGTGGCATTAGTAATAGCCCTGGAGGATAAAGATAGATGGTATCCTTCACTACTATCTATAAGTATTTTAACTGGGGTGTATCTAATTCCTCTACTAATCTATCCCATCTAACTTTAGAATCAAGTTCCTCTTGCACCTTCTTCATTCTATGAGGATTTAATGATAATAATGATAATGCCCACTCTAAGGCAACTAAATATGTATTAACACTTGCAATAAGCATAACTTGTAAATCTATAAATATTAATAAATAAATATAATAGTTATATTCAAAGCTTAAAAACTATTTAAAATATATTGGCTATTAATTTTTTTTGTAGGGATGTCATGGCTTCTAAGACATTTATGTATTTATCCATAGCAAGGCCTTGTGGTACTAAACTGATATCATGTGATCAATGAGGTTGAGGACCTTTAGGATATTTATAACTTGGTTTAAGGGAGGTCCTTGTAATATATTGACACTCAATCATCTTCCCTCCCAATCAATAGGTTGATCTATTGGCATGAATCAATTATCTATCAAAGATAAATCAATAATCTCATAGTTAAATTGATAAGTTAAGGTCATTGAATTGGTAAAACAGTGTTTGGAATAGAATCTCCTTACAGAGAGGACCTAGCCTTAAGATGGAAACTACTACTTAACCCTTTCCTTGCCTTTTTCATTGCTTCATCATTACCCACCTCTTCATCGAAGTGATAGACACATGCACCTTCCATAACACACATCAACTTTTTCAATTGGTCAAGGTTGGACAATATGTTGATCAAGCCAAGTGGTACACTTCTCAGCAAATTCGAGTATAGTTTCCATAATTATACACCAACATAATGGATACCATTTATCTTCAAGAAAGGGTGAATGATCTATGTACAAATCCTACATATCAGAATAATCCACCCACTTCTTTCTATGCATATAGATTGGACCTTCTTCACACTTATGTGCACTCCTCTACATGAAGCTTGTTTATACTCTTATGCATAATTCTTGTACTGGTTCATAGACTTTGGCACTCAACTCGTAGCTCTATGCACCATCTTAGTACTCACTCATAGGCTCACATACCTATATTTATCCTCACTTAAACACATCCACATGTCAACCTATTCTGAGTACGTGGCTTTGTAGGAGGCATTCTCTAGTTGGGAATCTTGTCAGTTATAATGTTAGTTGCCACCAACCTGGAACCTCAACTTTCATCTAGCAAGGAAGATGAAATAGCTATTAACCATATTATTTGTAATCGATAATAGTTGTAACTACTCTTATATTATTAATGATAAATATGTAACATATGCATCTAATTTAAGGGTCGATGCCATACAAATTTGTAACATAGATAGCATGTTTTGCATATCTAGTTTGTAACACATGAACTATAGCATATTGTACCATTTTCTATATTCTCTCCTATTGAATATAAGTTTTATTTATTTCAAGTAATACTTTTGGTCCATTGAATGTTTTTAGTTGTTATGTCTAAATACATCTTTATGCATTCACTCTACATAGCCAAACTTGGTTGTTCCCCTTAAAATTGGTCTGGGGTCCATGGTGTGGATCAACTAGTAATTGTAAATAGTTTATTAGAACATATCAAATCACATTACCATAATAAGGTTAATATTAAACTAGATACTAAGTACTAACAACATTAAGTTTTCCCATATAATTATAAATTCTTAGCATCACTGACTAGATTAATTAAAATGTTTAGGCAAGATATTATTTAGAATGTTAAAGAATTAAAAGAGATCAATGATATTAGATTTCAGTGGTAGACCACATGATTTTGGTTACATTAGCATCATTTTTAAAATCTAAAAGCATCTTAAATCTATAAATTTATTACATTATAAAAAATATATCACTTCTAAGGTGCCCCATAGTAAATTTTACATTTATCATTATAAATTGTGTAAAATATCTAACTTATATCTTTGTATGAATCAAACCATCAAACATATTCTTCTCATATTAGCCATTAAAAATATTTCATACAAAATACACCAGGTAATTACATTCTACTAGTGCTTTTAAATATCTTAATCTACTTTGATTAATCAATGACATTTATATATTCTAAAAGCATCTTAAATCTAGAAATGTATTACACTATAAACAAAAATATCACTTCCAAGGTGCCCCATATTAAATTTTATATTTATTATTATCAATTGCATGTAAAATATTTATCATATATCCTTGCATGAATCAAACTATCAAACATATTCTTCTTAGATTTACCATTAAAAAGTTTTCATACAAAATGCACTAGGTAATTGCATTCTGCAAGTGCTTTTAAATTCTTAATCTAGTTTGATTGATAATTACATTGAATAAAAGAGTAATGCTTTTATTAGGATGCATAGAAAGGAAATGAAATGGATCAAAGACATACCAATCATTAGATTTGTCTAATGATGGATCAATCTGTTTGATGAATAATAGAGAAATATACTTTGATAGCTCAACTTAGGGATTATTTTAGTGGAAAACCTTCATTAATTCACAAATATTCCATTTTTTGAATTTGGCATTTGAAAATTTTGATAGCTCAACTATACTCAAGAATAATACTAAAATATACTCTCATCTCATATACCAAATTTTATCAACAGATTCCCATTCGATAACTTATCACTATGAAGCAAGGATTATTCACAAGTTGACTCTAGTCCATGCAACAAAACACTATTAAGGATAATGATTTGTATGTACATGATTTTCCTAATAAAATAAAATTGCTAATAAAAATTATAGCCTATCAAAATAAAATTATTAGGATGAAACAAAACTAAATCCCTATCACTTCTTGTGGGGAATAAAGACGTCATGCAGTTGGTAGAATTGTAAAACATATGAAAACTCTAGATAAAAAATTCTAAGCAATTTATGCAAAAAAGCTTTGACAAACATGAAGATTTCTATATTTTGGCTAAGCTCAAGGGAAAACATAGGATTTTTTTGAAATGCATGAAATATTGGAAAATATAATAATTTTATGTAACTTTATTTGAAAACTTTGCAAATATTAGTTGAAAACAAATTGTTGATTGTCAATTTTGTGAGCATATAGCTAATTTGGGGAAAATATCCCATAAAAACTACCATATTCCTCTATGACTACATTGTCTTGAAATTCCTAGATGTTGTTGGGAAACCAAACACTCTATAATGATATAAAAATAACAAAATGTAATAGTAGAGATAATCAAATAGATAAAATACACAAAATGCATGAGACAAAACAAAATATTTACGTGGTAAAACCTTAGCAAGCTAAAGACACATTCACGGTGTAGGATTTTTGAGGTATGTTTCTATGTTTGGTGTTGTGTAATTGATGTTGTCATTGATTTCAAGTTCAATATGGATGTCGTTAATGTCAAGGTCAAATTTGATATCATGCATGGTGAAGTGGTATGTGACAAGGAAGTCTTATGACAAGAAAGAATTTGAAGGAAACCTATTGTCTCTCTGTTGAGAGAGAATTTTAAGGCAACCTATTAATTATTTTGAGGTTGATGACATGTTTTAAGATTAAGATCAAGATACAAGGTAAGCATAATGCTGAGCACTAGTCTTGAAGAACATTTTCATATCATGAGCATGTGCATGAATAAGTGTGTACATATGTATGATACTATCTAAGGATCATAAAAGGAATATGATCAAAAATTTTAAGCATCAAGTAATGTTTGAAGTTTAGTTGTCAAGATTCAAGAGCTTGAGAAGCCTAGTCATGACTTTGATCATCACATGAAGAAACCCTATGAGAAGGTATGAAGATGGTGGTCTAGTAATATGGATACACATAGTTATGAGTTAATGTTTAAGGATACCCAATAATCCATATGAAGTGTTGGAACACTCAATAAATTTTCAAGGTAAACCTACAAGGGTAAGGTCTTAAGCTTAAGCATGTAACTACACTAGTCCTAGACCCTACCTAACCTAATAAGGTACCATGAAGTATTTTGAAGACATATGAATGATATAAATCAGTGGTAGATCATGTGAAATATTTTTTGGGAATGTGAGTAAGGTGGAACGTTCTTGGACAATAGCTATAAGTTTTACTTTAAGGCCTGATATGAACTACAGATCCAAAGCCTAAAGAGAAAAGAGAGAGATGGTGATCAAATAAGGTATGAGGTTCAGTTCCCAAGGCATGAATGTACAATAGATAATTTACATAGGTTTTACATGTTGTTTTAATTGTGTTGGTGAATTCTGAGGTCTTAATTTTATGAAAAAATCATGAAATATGGTTTTGAGGTCCCCATTGTGCACAAAATGAAGGGTTCTCAACCCGAGAAAGAATTTCATGTTCTCGTTGGAATTTTAATCCTTTAAAATATATCTTAATAAGTTCATGTATTTTTTCTAAGGATACTATATCAATTTTCTAATCATTTTTTCTAGATTAAGGGCCCAAGCTTTATGAATGATCATTAAGACTATAAGGTGGTATTAACCCTCTCTAAAACCTTGACAATGACCTGATATATAAGATCTTGATATAAATGGATAAAAATGAATTATATGACCTATTTTTATGATTTTATAATGTATATGACTCTACAAGGCACCTCTAGGTGGCATTGGTATGACAAATGAGTGAGTGGACACTATAGGAAAACCCATGTTTCTAATTAACTTCTTATAGCAAGCAAAGTTGATTGAGTCAAAGTTGATAGGTGGATGAAGGTTGAATATTAAGACTTAAATATTATTCCCATGGTGTTTTTTGAGTAATTTTTATACTTTAAATATGCTAAACTAGTCACGAAACTTGACCTATCACTAAAACACCTATAGAAGTAGACAATGCAAAAAACTAAGCAGAAGTGAAAATGAGATTAGGGATATGTTTCCATGGATTAAGGATGGATATAATTAAAATTGGTTGCTTTTTAATACCCTTAACACATGTCTATACTAAATATAATATTTTTAAATTATGTTATACGATAGAAAGCTACTCCCAAACTGACTTGTCTAACACAATGAGGTTTGTGTACAGTGAAACCATGAGATTGGTCTGTAAGACCAATGTTTGATATTTTAAATTATAAAATATTATTTAAATATATTCTAATTATATTTTGGGATCATATAAATATATTTTAATTTCATAAAAGTGTTCACACAAGTGTTTTAAGTTAATGTTTTCATGACTATGTTTTGAAGTTTTTTACAGTTCTAAGTAATCATCTAGTAGGGATGAGAATGATGTGATTTTCCTAGAGTTTAAGAGTATAATAAACATGAATATGTTCTTAGGGTATTTTATGTTCTTATTATTTCAATTATATTCATGAAATGTTCCTTTATAAATGTAGTGGTCAAATGATCATGAATGGGTTTTGCGCTAGTTGGTAGTTCTGAGTGGTCTTGTTACAAGAGTGAGTTAGAGGCTTTAAGCCCTATGTTATAGTGTTTCAATCACATGGTGATGAATTTTAAGTCATTTAGTTTCTATTAATATTATTTAATTTTAAGGTTGTTTGATAAAAATTGGTTGTGTGCTTCAATTTTGCTTGGCAAACTTTTTGGCAGTAAGAAGACCTAACTATGAGTAGGCCTAATGGTATGGTTCAAGGAGTGAAATGAGCTAAATGGTGTTGGGGACCTAAGGTGATATTGTAAATGGTATAATTTAAGATTTTTTTAATTTTTTCATATTTTTCTAGATACTCAAGATGTTCCAAGGTGTTCAATATGAAACATGTGCTTCAAGAAGACTTAATTGCATTAGGTCTTTATTAAGCCTAATGGTGGTTTTGGTCCTTATGAATGGTGACCAGTATATGTAGTGTTTGTTTCTCCCATGAAACATGTTTTTTGATCTATTACAAGTGTTGTCCAAGTATGAGAATTTTTTTTCTGACCAAGCTATGTAAAATCAAGAGTCAAGTATAAGAAGGTCTAATAGGCCTAATTTGATTTGTTAGAAAATTGAAGAGATGAATTAAAAAAAATAGATGTTTTAGAAACCAGGTAGAGGGATTTAAGACAATAATATATGTGTGTTTAATATTTTATGAATTTATAATAGTGATTATATATATGATGATCAAGGTTATATGACCTAAATCTATCAAGAAGAGGGTAGTTGAGTGAAGAGGCCTAATAGGTTGTTTGAGAGAGATAGAAGAGTGTGAAGAGAAAAAGAAGATGATCATCATTACTTGATGGATAAATAGGTTTCCAAAGGTGATCAGAGGTTCTAAGTGGTTGATTTAGTGTTGAGTCATCTAAGGGGTTGGTGCCTCCTTTCAAATTGGTGCTTGTTAAAAGCCTAGTTGAGTTGGTACATGACTAGTGAGGGGTTAACGTCTCACTAAATCTTGATTAATTGATTATAGGACTATAGTCAAAGCTATATTTTAGTGTGTTTTATCCCTCATGAGGGTTTTTCATTTATTTATTATGTTAATATGTTGTATTCTTATGTGGATGTTTGTTTATGCATTAGTTGATGTATATGTTTGAATGAATGCTTAATGAATGATAAGTGAAATTGAATTATTGTTTTAAGGGAAATGATTCACACCCTTCCTATAAATAGTTTTGCTTCCAATAATTAGTATCAAATTATGTCCTTTTAAGTAGGCTTAATAGCCTAAATAAGATCCTAATTAAGCGAACATGGCTAGTCAAGCATAAGGTGATTTCTCTACAAGTAAGGATCCATTGTTCAATGGATCTAATTATGATTTTTAGAATGTCAGAATGAGAAATATTTTGTCTCAAGGTCATGATGCTTTTTAATCATTTTTGGATGGATATATTTCACCCTTTATTTCCCCTACAGATGCAGTAAGTAAGAAGGTTAGTGACAATAATTCAAAAGCAATGAATGGTAGTCTTTGTGGCCTATCAGAGGTAGAGGTTTTGAAGGTGATGCATTATGTGTCTTTCAAAGAGATGGAGGACAAGTTGAAGACTATCCATGAGAGATAATAAAAGGTTAATTTGTCTAAATTAGAAACTCATAGATGATAGTTTGAAATCCTAAGGATGAATGAATATGAGACCGTTACAACCTACTTGTTGAGGGTTGATGAAGTAGTCAACATCATAAGAGGCCTAGGTGAAGAAGTGAAAGAGTCTACTATTGTTCAAAATGTATTTATATATCTAACTCCTAATTTTAATTCTAAAGTGTCTTATGTTGAAGAGATGCAATATCTAGACAAGCTAGAGATGGATGGACTTCATGGCACCCTATCAACCTATGAGATGAGGACAAGTGAAGGAAGACCTATAAAGAATAAAGTTGCATTCAAGCCAAAAAATAAGTCAAAGAAGAAGAAGACACAAGGTAAAAAAAAATTAAATATAATGATGTTTTTGGTATTGATGATGATGAGTTGATATCTATGTTTGTAATAAATTTGAAAATTTGTTTAGATAAATACAAGGGTAAGCTACCCTTCAAGTGTTTTACTTATGAAAAAATTAGACACTTTGATAACAAGTGCCCTCATGATCATAAGACAAAGGATGATGAAGAGCATGATGAAGGTCATGATGATCACAAGAAGTCCTATAAGTCTGATAAGAGCAAGAAAAGTTAAGTATGATGACAAGAAAAAGTCTTTCAATAACAAAATAAATTTTTACACTAAAGATGACTGCAGCTCATCTAATGAGAGTGAAAAAAGTGATTATGAGAGTGACCATGAAGGTGTCGGTTTTGATTTCAATGAATTTCTCTTCATGGATGAGGAAGCAATTTGTTCAACTTAAGAATATTGTTGGTGATTCAGATGAAGAAGAAGATGAGATGGACTCTGAGGTCAAGTTGGTGAATGTTATAGAAGAATTGGAGATAGTGAAGAAGAAGAATAAGGTGATGAGGTCTCTTGTAAAACATTATGAGGAGAAAATCAATTTGTTTAAAGATAGATTGAGCAACAACTCCAAGGAACAAGAAGAAATAGTCAAATAGGTGGAGACTAAAATTGAGATTGTGACTCCAAGCCTAAAGGCTAAAGCAGAAGAATGTGTTAGGTATGTCACTGATGTAGATTCATTAAGAGATAAGTTATATTAGAAATCAATTAAGGTTAAGTCTTATGTGAAGTTTTAAAAGAGTACCAATGATATAGACAATATTTTGAGTAGTCAAAAGACTGTTAATGATAAAATAGGTTTTGGTTTCAATGGAGACCAAAAGAAGAATACTAATGTGATCAAGGATAATTATATCTTAAAAGTCAATGGTCAATCAAGGAATGATGGTATTGATAGAATAAAGACTAAATATATTAGTAATTTTAATGCTCTAAGGTATGCTAATCCTTTCAATGGTTATTTTTATTCATATAACAAATTTGGTGATAGAGTAAGGAATTGTAGTATACCCTCCAAGAATGAATATGCATGGAGCTATGAAGATAATAATCAATCAAGGGATATGAATGAGGTTATATATTATATTTGTGATGATATAAGACACACTGGAAGATAATGTACCAGTAACTAAAGAATAAATCATCATTCAAGAGGTATGGGTAATGGTGTGTTTCCATCAAGAGGGATAGTGTGTTTCAATTGTCAAAAGGTTGGTCATATTGTAAAGTTGTGTAAGCATGGATTCTCAAGTCAAAACAAGAAGGTTGAGGCCCCTAGAGTGAAATAAATAAGACAATATAGTGAATGAAAACCAAAGGTATCTAAGGTGAATGATGGCCAATCTACAAGTCCAAGTGAACTATTTGTCATGGTGGAGCATAGTTCAGATGTAAAGCAGTACCAAGAATTCTCCCTATCAGCTCAAGTTTTAGATGGAGTTAAGATAAATAAACCAAGTCATAATCTTGTTAACATAGATATTGAAGAGGTCAATCCAAAGAGGCTATTCAAGCCTAAGAGGATCATGAAAAAAGTTCAGTCTAGTGAGGACATGGAGATATGGGAATCTATTAAGTTTATGTTGTTTTAGTACCCTATAGAAGATGTGACTCCATTAGGATTTAGAGGCACTCATCTAGTGAGAAGAAGCATGGAGGATGTTTGATCTGAGGGGTAGATTTTTAGTTGGTTCATAAGTTCAAAAAGAAGCTCTATGTTAATAAATGGTTCATGTTGGTTTAGAGATGATTTGTCAAAAAGGGATTTCTTTCTTTAGTTATTGACAATTGAGTGTTGTTCATATGTTGAGGTATGCATGAGCTTAGGGAGAGCATTTTTTTGTGTTGAGTTTTTATCAAAGAGAGAGAGAGAGAAAATGATCTTTTTTGGAGATAAAAGTTATGTTTTCAGTTATTCCAGGTCCAAGGATCAAATAGTTGTTAAGAGATGACCCTTTGTCATTAATGTCAAAGTGGGAAAAAGTTCCAGTTTGGGAGAAAGGTTAGTTTGAATAAGATCTAGCTTGGGGAGATGAGAATTATTAGATTTGTTTAATTATTTACCATCAATGACAAAGGGGGGGATTATTTAGGTATGTTATTATTGTTGACTTTGTGGCATTGATGTTATCATTAAAGTCAAGGTCAAGATGGATGTCATTAATGTCAAGTTCAAAGTTGATGTCATGCATGGTGAAGTAGTATGTGACAATGAAGTCTTATGACAAGAGAATAATTTGAAGTCAACCTATTATCTCTCTATTGAAAGATAATTTTAAAGTAACTTGGTAATTATTTTGAGGTTTATGACATGTTTTAAGGTCAAGATCAAGATACAAGGTAAGCATATTGTTGACCACTAATCTTGAGGAGCATTGTCATATCATGACCATGTGCAGAAAGAATCATGTAAAGATGTGTGATACTATCTAAGCAACATATAAGGCATATGATCAAAATTTTGAATCATCAAGGAATGTTTGAATTTTAGTTTTCAAGATTCAAGAGCTTGAAAAGCCTAGTCATGACTTTGATCATCACATGAAGAGACCCTATGAGAAGGTATGAATATGGTGGTCTAGTAATATGGATAAAAATAGGTTTGAGTTAATTTTTAATGATTCCAAAGCATGCATATGGAGTGTTTTAACACTTAGGAAAGTTTCAAGGTAAAGATATAAAGGTAAGGTCTTAAGCCTAAGCATGTAACTAGACTAGTCCTAGACCCTACCTGACCTAATAACGTACCACGAAGTGTTTTCAAGACCTATGAAGGATAAAAATTAGTGTTAGATCATGTTGAATGTTGTTTGGATATGCGATTAAGGTGGAAAGTGCTTTTAAAATAGTTATAAGGTCTACTTTAAGGCCTAATATGAACTATAGATCCAAAGCCTAAAGAGTAGAGAGAGAGATGGTGATCAAATAAGGTATGAGGTTTAGTTCCCAAGGCATGAATATAAAAATAAGAATTTAAAAAGGTTTGAAATGTTGTTTCAGGCATGTTGATGAATTTTAAGTTCCTTAGTTGAAGAATAATGCATGAAATGTGCTTTTGAGGTTTCCTATGTGCACAAAATGAAGGGTTCTCAACCTAAGAAGGAATTTCATGTACTTGTTGGCATGTGAAATCTTTGAATGATATCCTAATAATTTCATGAATATTAAAGAAGTATCCTATCTCAATTTTCAAGCATTTTTTTCTTGGTTAAGGGCCCAAGCTTTATGGGTGATCATTAAGACTATAGGGTGGTCTTAACCCTCTCTAAAAACCTAACAATGTATTGAAATGGAAAATATTGATATAAATGGATTAGAATAAATTAGATGACATATTTTGATAATTTGATAATGTAGAAGACTCTGTTAGGACGTCCAGCTGGTATTGGTCTGATAGATGAGTGAGTGGACCCTATAGGAAAAGCCACGTTTCTCAAAAATCTCCTATAGAAGGTAGAGTTGATAGAGTCAAAGTTGATAAGTGGATGGAGGTTAAATATTGAGATTTATATCTTATTCCCAATTTTTTTTATAATTATTTTTAAGACTTCAAATATGCTAAACTATTCGTCGAAGTTAACCTATCGCTAAAAGACCTAGTGAGACAGACAGTGAGAAAAACTAGGCAGAAGTGAAAATGAGATTAGGGATATGTTTCCATGGATTAGGGATGGATCCAATTACACTGAGTTGTTTTTAAATAACTATAACACATTTTTATACTGAATATAATATTTTTAAATGATTGTATACAGCAAAAAATTACTCCCAAACTGACTTGTCTAGCATATTGAGGTTTGTGTATAGTGAAGCCATGAGATTGGTCTGTAATACCAATATTCATATTGTACCTTATATCCTATTTGTTTAAATATATTATAATAATAATTTTAGATCATATAAATTCATTATAAGTTCATAAAAGTGTTCACATAGGTGTTTTAAGTTATTGTTTTCATGACTATGTTTTTATGTTTAATATAGTTCTGAGTAGTCATCTAGAAGGGATGAGAATGAGGTGATTTACCCAGAGATGAATATTTTAATGCACATGAATATGTTATAAGGTTATTTTATATTTTTATTATTATATTGAGAGTCATGAAATTTTCCTATACAAATGTTGGTGGTCAAATAATCATGACTGGGTTTTGAGCTAGTTGGCAATTTTGAGTGGTCATATTACAAGAGTTAGAGGATTTAAGCTCCATGTTGAAGTGTTTCAAACACATGTTATGAATCTAAGGTCATGGAGGTTATATCCATGATATTAAATAGTATGGTTTTTTTTATCAAATTGGTTGTATTCTTCAGTTTTGGTTGGCAAACTTTCTAGCAATAAGAAAGGATAATTATGAGTAGGCCTAATGGTGTGGTTCAAGGAGTGAAATGAGATAAATTGTGTTATGTGTTGGGTGAATATTTTGTCGTCCAGCTAACTGGTGACCAAAATAGTTCCTATCACCACAACATAGGGAGATTGGTCATCCAATGTTGTAGGTTTACCACATCTAAAGGGGACAAATCTCTCCTCTCATCAATGGGAGGTTCCCTATTAAATATGCAAAGGCTATATACTATATATATAAGTAGAAAGTAAGACGTGGGAGTAGAATACATCATCCATATCTCCTCTTTTAGAGATGATTCCCATAGATAGAGGAGAAATCATGGGTGATTGGTGAAGGTACTTCTCTTCTTTCAGAAGTAACATTTAGCCAAGAGCCAGATCCCTTCCTGGATAGTAGAAATCCTGGTGAAGTGACAGAAGGCACTTCTCTTCTCTCAGAAGTGCTTATTCTTGTAGGCAACAAGAATCTTTCTTGTAACAGGTGACAAAAGGGTGCAGAGTAACCAATAGCCTAAAATGTAGTGCAAAGTCTCCACCTCGACTGCCCAAGAGTGAAATACGAAGAACAATGGGGGCACAAAGTCATCCCAAGGTCCTTTACACAAAAATAGAAAATAAACACACACTGAAGACAACTATGACAGCATAAAGTCTAAAAGTAGTTGGCTTCAAGACACCTTCCTTATCACCTCCACTAGTCCTGCTTGTTAAATCAAATAAATAAGAATGCTTTCAGAAGACAGACATAAGAACAATCTCCCAAAGTATCACAAGTTATAACAGCACAAAGTCTGCAAGTAACTTGCTTTCTCATTCAATCAAAGAAATATGAATTACAATCTGAGCTCAAAGTCTCAGTAATGCCTTTCAATTTAAGCAGAGTTTTGCTTCTGGTAAGGGGAAGATCTCCTTTACAAATGAGAGAAAATACAAACTTATAGCAACTACCCAAGGATTGGCGCCTTTTTCCATGGGACGGCCCATGCTGCAGTTAGCATATTCAATGTGTCTCTAGTTTTGTCTGGAGAGACCATGCTGAGAATAATGTGCTACCATAACTATGGTGTGTCCCTTCATCTGATATGTCTCCTCCTTAATATGGACCATCTTGTCTTTTGCATATTTGTCTTTACTTCATGGAAGAAAATAGGCCGCGTCCTTGGTTTGGTGTGCTCAAAAGTCTACTCGATCCATTGTTTCACCTACTGGAAATAACTCCTTCAAAGATATTTTTGATCTTTTGGTCTCGCTCCTCTCTTCACTACTTAAGCGCTTCTTTTCTCTTTATAGCCCTTCTTTTCTAAGTCTTTGCGGGGTCCTTTTTATGTCTTTGACAAGTGTCAAGTTCCACTATTATGAAACTCATTAGAAACTTATAGAAAATGGGGTCCACAACACGTTTTGCCCGAGCAACTCCAAAAGGGGAACACGGATGCAAACACTTGTCACATTTCACTGAGTCATAATAAGACACGTGATGTATTCTACTTAACTTATAGAAGCTTTAGAAACCTTTGGGGGTCCTACAGAAGATGACACATGGCGGTTTACACTTTGCTTTATAATGGACACATGGTAGCTTCTACTGCACTTTGGCTTTTCTCTTCAGTCAGGCTTTTCATTCAGACAAAAGTCTGACGGAATTCCTTTGGGCTCTGCCTTAGTCATTTTCCCACAGAAAATACTTCTGAAAGAATTCTAACGACTCTTTCTCTTAATTTCCTTTGAATAAAAAGTCTGAAGGAAATGTTCTCTGTTCAGCCTTTGAACAAACCTGAAGGAATTATATCTTTTCGATCAGTCACTTGGTTCTTCCTTTGAGTTCTACGCTTTATTTAAATTTCAACAAATATTCCCTTACTTTAAATTTGACGTCTGTGAGGTTGTCAATGGTCGCTAGCCACTTGAACCATGTTAAACCTTAAACCTTTAAACCTACTAAAAGTACATTGGTTCATTGGTTCATCAATTCATTCTATCTCTTTTGTTCCATCACTTCCTGGTTCAATTGCTTTCCTACTCCTTGGTTGAACCATCCATTGAACCACTTGTGTGTTGCTTCTCTCTTTGACAGAGACTACCTTTGAACCTTTGAACCCATGAACCATTGAACTATGAACTCTTTCGGTTCAAGGTTCAATCGGTTCATTGGTTCATCCTTTTGATTTTACTAAGTCTTTTTTATGCCTTTGAACCAATTAGTCATTGAACCCGTTGAACCGATGAACCAAAATGGTTCAAGATTCAACGGTTCAAGCCTCTGAAACTAGTTAAGTGCTCAGAGCTGTGGAACCTTTGAAACAGTTGAACTTTGAACCTCTAAACCCACTGAACCTATTGAACCAAAATGGTTCAAGGTTCAATGGTTCAATGGTTCAATCCTTACTTAGATGCTTGCCAATGGACATCTTTGATTGAACCAAGGTGCCAACCTAATCCTGAAAATGGCCAAGTATTGGAAACTTGGTTCTTTTGATTGAACTCACCTGTAGAAGCCTTTGAACCTATTGAACCTACTAATCCCTTTACTAAAAAAGCTTGAAAAAAGAGGAATTTGAAAGTCAAAACAAATTTTGAGAAAGGAAGAGAGAAATTTTGGTCTTGTAGGACCAAGATAGCTCATATGTTGTTCCAAAAATGAGTGACATTTTTGGGGACCAACAGCGGGATCCAGTTGGGGAACTTCCTTCAGATGAAAACTTGGAACAACTGAGGGGAGTAGAAACTAGAATCTCTGGTGCCTTGAAGTGTGCCATTGGGATATGAAGTCATGCTACCCAAAAATAAAGGCTCCAAAAAAAAAAGAAAATGAAAAGCACAAAATAGAACTAAAGACTATACATATATACATATGGACAGATGATCTTATCTGATGCCTCAAGATTTGAAGCGCTTCAAATGCTACCCACTATGAGACAGTGAAAATGGTGTACCATCCTGATAAACCAATAGGAAACCATTTTGTCCCTAGAAACAGTGATGGGCGAATGGAACTCTCCACCAGGAAACCACTTTTCTGTGTCCTCCCCTTGGTTTTCTTCTCTTCTTGCCCCAAAGCAAGACTTGACTTTTGGTCCAAAAACCATGAATCTTTGCTCTCCTAGCAAAGAGTTCTTTTTCCTAATTTTGATGGGCAGCAACATGGCCTAGTACCATAATTTTTTGTTCTGATAGCTCAGCCCAAAATATGTCTTGATTGTCCCCCTCAGATATCTCAAATTCTTCTTCATTTGGAGGTGAGGGTTCTTCTGCACTTATGCTGCACTACACCAATTCTTTTTCTATTTCATCCCTACCTAAAGACACAAACAAAATTTGGGATATAGGGGCCACCATTTGGTTCTTGACACATTTGACATGATTAATTATGTCAAATGGCTGGGTTTGACTAGGCACAGGGGATGGGAGTTCTTCCTTTTGGTTTATAGGAGGGGTGAGAGGACTGCACTGCAAATTTGAAGTAAAAGGTGCAAAAATGTTTGGGATACTTACTTTCTTAACAATCACTGGGTCTTTGGCTGGATAGGTAGAGTGGCCCCATGCTTAGCAATAGAAATTGTAGGTTGAGGTCACTCCTCTATTTCTGCTTTATCAACATGTTGAGCTGACTGATTTTGCGACTGGGTGACCATAGCATATGATCCCTTGGATGCTTCACCTTTACTTCTGGGTTCATCCTGGTAATCCAAGAAACCAATGTGGGAGTCACCAGCTAACTCTTCTTGATCTTTTGTGAAGATACCAGCATCATTTTCTTGATTAAACTCAGGTTGGCAAGAGAAATCATGCTCTATTTCCAAATACCCAACTGCTGAGTAGGCTGGATGTGATTCAATGGCAAGGTTCCTCTGTTGGGGGAGGAAGATGATTGGGTTGCCCTTAATGTGTCTGATTAGGGAATATCCTCCTTGGTACATCTTTGTATAAAGGAGTAGATGACATCCCTTGTTTCATTTGTCTTCTGAGGGCTAGCACTTCATTTGCTAGCTTCTGCACCATTGGATCAGTGGTGGCTGCAGGTGAGTTATCAGAAGATGAGGAAGATGTGCCTCTATTTGAATTCCTTCTTATCTTTCTATCCAAGATAAGGTCATCTTCTAACTTAGTGGCTAAGTCTTGAGCAGCTTCAATATCTATGCGGCCAGCATGTCTTAGCAGAAAACTCACTTTAGGCAGCTGTGAGTTTATGAAGAAGCATTTGAGGTTCTCGGGTGTGGGCTGAGCAACTGCGAGAATCCTATTTCTCAGCTTATCAAATTTTGCAATAAAATCCCTCATGGGCTCATGAGGTTCCTTCTTCATCTGCACAAGTTTGGCTAGTAAAGCATGAGCATCTTCTACAAGTTTGAACCTTGCTTCAAACTTGGCTCTGATAGTGTCCCAGCCAGTCACTGATCTAGTTTGCAGATGGTAAAACCAGTCTGCAACAGCACCTTGTAGTGTCTCCACAAAAAGCTTGACTGCCATGTCTTCAAATTCCACCCCTATCACACCATAGGATATGGTAAAGGCTGCAATGTGTTCATCAAGGTGGACTCTTCCATCACCAAAGAATTTGGGGAAATTCTTCCTTGAACTGAGTGGTAGCTCATGCAGGGGTGGAGTTAGATTAAGTGGGCCAAATGAGTTACCCCAGGGGCCTCAAACTGCCATGATCAGATTATGAAAAATAGGGATAACACATCTGAGTGGAGTTGCCAAATTATAGAACAAAAATGAAAAAGAAACTGGCCCTACTTTAGCTTAAATCATGAGGCTTCAAACTGCACTTTCTTTTTTAGTAGCTCTGGTTTTGTAGACCAGATAATATAATGGAGATGGAGGAAGACGATAAGGCTATAATGATAATGGGTAAGACACAGAACAGAGTCACCAGAGTCTATAATGGATAAGGGTTATAATGATAATGGGTAAGACACATGTGATGTTTCAATCTGAAACTTGAGGTTCCAAATTGCACAAAATTACTGTGTCCCCAGCAGAGTTGCCAAAAACTATTGAGTGAATATTTTGTCAGCCAACTAACTGGTGACCAAAATAGTTCCTATCACCATAGCATAGGGAGAATGGTCATCCAATGTTGCAAGTTTACCACATCCAAATGGGAAAAATCTCTCCTCTCATCAAGGGGAGGTTCCCTATTAAATATGCGGAGGCTATATACTATATATATAAGCAGAAAGTAAGACATGGGGGTAGAATACATCATCCATCTCTCTTCTTTCAGAGATGATGCTCATAGACAGAGGAGAAATCCTAGGTGATTGGTGAAGGTACTTCTCTTCTTTCATAAGTAACATTTAGCCAAGAGCCAGATTCCTTCCTAGATAATAGAAATCCTGGTGAAGTGACAAAAGGCACTTCTCTTCTCTCAGAAGTGCTTGTTCTTGCAGGCAATAGGAATCTTTCTGGTAACAAGTGACAAAAGGGCACAGAGTAACCAATAGCTTAAAATGTAGCACAAATTCTCCACCTCTAATACCCAAGAGTGAAATATGAAGAAAAATGGGGGCACAAAGTCTTCCCAAGGTCCTTTACACAGAAACAGAAAATAAACACACACTGAAGACAACTATGACAACACAAAGTCTAAAAGTAGTTGGCTTCAGCACACCTTCCTTATCACCTCCACTAGTCCTACTTGTTAAATCAAATAAATAAGAATGCTTTCAGAAGATAGACATAAGAACAATCTCCTAAAGTAGCACAAGCTATAACAGCACAAAGTCTGCAAGTAACTTGCTTTCTCATTCAATCAAAGAAATATGAATTACAATCTGAGCTCAAAGTCTCAGTAATGCCTTTCAATTCGAGTAGAATTTTGCTTCTAGTAAGGGGAAGATCTCCTTTACAAATGAGAGAAAATACAAACTTATAGCAACTACCCAAGGATTGGCGCCTTTTTCCATGGGATGGCCCATGCTGTAGTCAGCGTCTTCAATGCGTCTCCAGTTTTATCTAGAGAGACCATGCTAAGAATAGTGTGCTACCATAACTATGGCATGTCCCTTCATTTGAAATGTCTCCTACTTAATATGGACCATCTTGTCCTTTACATATTTGTCTTTACTTCATGGAAGAAAATAGGCCACGTCCTTCATTAGGTGTGCTCAAAAGTCTACTCGATCCACTGTTTCACCTACTGGAAATAACTCTTTCAAAGATATTTTTGATCCTTTGGTCTCACTCCTCTCTTCACTACTTAAGCACTTCTTTTCTCTTTATATCCCTTCTTGCCTAAGTCTTTGGGGGGTCCTTTCTGTGTCTTTGACAAGTGGCAAGTTTTGATGTTATGAAACTCATTAGAAACTTACAAAAAATGGGGTCCACGACACGTTTTGCCTGAGCAACTCCAAAAGGGGAACACATATGCAAACACTTATCACATTCCACTAAGTCATAATAGGACATGTGACGTATTCCAATTAACTTATTGAAGCTTTAGAAACCTTTGGGGGTCCTGCAGAAGATGACACGTGGTGACTTCCACTCTGTTTTATAATGGACAGGTGGCGATTACTACTGCACTATCTTTTTCCATTGGGCATTTTTTCATGGGCTTTTCTCTTTAGTCAAGATTTTCCTTTAGACAAAAGTCTGAAGGAATTCCTTCAGGCTCTGCCTTAGTCATTTTCCCACAGAAAATACTTTTGAAAGAATTCTAACAGCGCTTTCTCTTAATAATTTCCTTCAGACAAAAAGTCTGAAGGAAATGTTCTCTGTTCGGCCTTTGAACAAACTCAAAGGAATTATATCTTTTCAATCAATCACTTGGTTCTTCCTTTGAGTTCCATGCTTTATTTGAATTTCAACAGATATTCTCTTACTTTAAATTTGATGTCTATAGGGTTGTCAATGGTCGCTAGCCGCTTGAACCATGTTGAACCTTAAACCTATGAACCTGCTAAAAGTACATCGGTTCATTGGTTCATCAGTTCATTCTATCTCTTTTGTTCCATCACTTCCTAGTTCAATCGCTTTCCTACTTCTTGGTTGAACCATGCATTGAACCACCTGTGTGTTGCTTCTCTCTTTGACAGAGGCTGCCTTTGAACCTTTGAACCCATGAACCATTAAACTTTGAACTCTTTTGGTTTAAGGTTCAATCAGTTCATTAGTTCATCCTTTTGATTTTGTTGAGTCTCTTTGATGCCTTTGAACCAAGCGCGTTGAACCAATTGGTCGTTGAACCCGTTGAACCGATGAACCAAAATGGTTCAAGGTTCAACGGTTCAAGCCTCTGAAACTAGTTAAGTGCTCGAAGACATGGAACCTTTGAAATGGTTGAACTTTGAACCTCTGAACCAACTGAACCTTTGACATGGAACCTTTGAAATGGTAATATCCAAAGTTGACTATAGTATGTGACATCTAAAGATTAGTTCACTCAATCTTGTTAGGAAACCACACACTCTACAATAAGAGAACGATAAAAAAATGCAATAATAGAGATAATTAAACAAAAAAAATACCCAACAGCATGAAACAAAACATAAGATTTACATGGTAAAATTTCAGCAAAGTTAAGAAAACATCCACGGTACAAGATATCAAGCTTTATTAATTTTAAGATGAATAGATTATATGCAAACTCGTTGTGTAGATTACATGCAAACTCCACAAAGATAAATACATCTAATTGACAAAGCACCGTTAGGATTCCTCTTCCTAAAAATAGAATGGAAAATCCCATTAGGACTTTCCTTCTAAAAATAGAATCCAATGTAATTTATCTTCCTAGAAATAGGGAGGCTCCATAGGATGTCACTATCCCCTAAACTCCTCCTTACAACAAAAGTAAGGGGTATTTCTCCCCACACCCCCTTGTCGATGAGTGAGCTATAAACCATACCACAAAAAATCCAAAATTTAACTTTATTATCACATATCTAACAAATCTTACCTCCCTAAACAAATAAATATTATTGAGCAATAGCATACAACACAATGACCATAATCATTTTGCTAAACTTCTAAAGAAATAACTTTCCTTGAACTATTTAGCTTACTCAGTGACTAGTTGTTGACCTTGATACAATGCACATAATAAATATGTGTCCTGCATGAGACTAAGTGTTACACACAATACAGTATCTGCTACACACATACCATAATTATGTTTGTTGAAGTGGACATGTCAATAACCATTGGAGCAGCATTCACATTCTACAGGATCAAGTAGATCTCAGTCTCCTTGCAGAGAACATTTTCAACAAAAGATTTACAAGGTAATGCAAAATGGTGATAAAATCAACTAATAATAACAAAGATTGAAGAATGGAAACTATGAATAAATTCTTTTGTGTATAGCAACATTATCATTTTTTTTTTGAAATGAGGAACAATAATTAGTGAATAAATTCTTTTTTAGAGAGCAACAATATCATTTTTATTTCTAATGAGGAACAATAATGAATGATAATGAATGTCTATAATACTTTTATATTTAAAATTTGATACCATCTCACATCTCAAGCATGCTATCTCATCTACAAATGAAGCATTGTCTATTTTAGCAATTAAAGAATGATCTTAGTTAACAACGATATAAGTAAAATATTAAATGATGACTCATTTTGATTGTTTTTTCTTATCCTTCAATATTTGTCCTTTCTGATCCTTGGTCTCTGCAAATGGGATCCAATTATTATTTAATAAGTCAATTTTAATGAAGAAATTATAAAAAACCAAAAAATTGTTAAAAAATCTTTAAAAATTTACCTGACGGTGGCAATGGCACCGTGCCGCTGGTGAGTTTGCTGATCTAGTAGCGAGTGCGGTCTATGTATGCATTCTGTGAGATGGTGCCATTAGTATGTATGACAATCACTTTGCTATAGATTCAATTAAAAATAAAATCACAAATGAAAGTAAATTAAGAATGAACAACTCTTAAAAAAAAAATTATTAAAAAAACTGGGATAAATATTTATTTGCATAGATAGTGCAAATAAAGTTCAAACTTTTAATTCGTCAAGGCGTTGATAAAAATTAATTAAAGGATAAAAATAAATTTAAAATCAATTAAATTAAATTACTTTTTAATTATGAAATTTAAGAAAGCATTTCAATTGTTAGGTGTGTACAGGGAAATTGTATAAATGAAATTTACACGTTGACTATTTTATTGAGAATTGAACTTGAAACTTATGGAAGAATGATTCAGGGATTGATTGTCTCACCTGGTGGTACTAGTGATGACCTCAGGGGATTCTCCATTTCCTTTTTCTGGGCACTTTTTATTATAAATTCTTATTATATTAAAAAAATAGCATCAAACACATTAGAGAACACCGGCATACCAATTAAAAAAATCAAAATTCTCAGTAGGGATCAGTTTCAATGGATCTCGCATTTGCTCAGCTAGTCCAAGTCTGTACCATTCTCACTTGTCTGTGGTTACTTGTTCTTATAAATCCAAAACTTACATGAAAAACATAGTGTAGACTTTATAGAAAATATGGGTTGAATGTTGATGGAGGGAATTATTTAAATGAAAACAACCTGTCGATTACTTTGTTGAGAATTGAACTTGCGACCTATCAAAGAAAGATCTAAGTTTTGGTTGGTCTCACTTGGTGTTACTGGGGTCATCAAAATATTGAAATAACGAAGAAAGACATATTACAGACTTCATAGAAAATATGGGTTGAATGTTAGTCAAACCATCACACATATCTTACAGATTGGAGTTCTTCATGAAATAAGATTGATTTAAAATGCCATGTCTTGGAAGATGAATAAAACAAGTAGGCTAAGAGTTGTATGGCATAACACATGGGCTTCCACATGATTTATATTGACAAGGGAATTGTATAGATTCATCTCGATATCTTTTGATACATTCACTATAAATTACCATCACGTGTAACATCTATTGTAGATACTCCTTATTTAGTTTTTAAACTGTATCTACTCAGGGAATGACAAGTGCCTTAGGTATTACCCAGACCAAACATACATACATGATTGATTGCATAACTCTTCCAAATTTAAAACAATAGTTAGCATATATTTTTAAGCAATAACAAAAAGAGATGATTTTTTTTTTGTTGTTGTTGTTGTATGCCTAAAGGTATTATATAGAATCACTGAATTACATAAACTATCAACATCTCCACTCATATTTTAGAAATAAATATATAACAGATTTAAAAATGATGATTTGATATTCAACATTTTGAGAAAAAATATATGATATTAATTTGAAACATGATGCCCAATTCTATGAGCAACACATAGTACACCTTCTCATTAGAGCCCATGAAGCTATCTGTAAACGATGCCAGAAAACACGAGAGCTCATAGCATGCAAGGAGAATGGTAGGTGTGGTCATGCTAGTTGTTGTTGGAGACTAGCGGGCAAAGAACTTGGAAAAGCAACAGGGTGCCCATGGGTAGCAAGTTTACTAGATGGGATGAGTTGGCCAACGTCTCTGTCAGTGTAGAAGAATTCAATCTTCTATTGTTACTGAGTGGATTTTCATCTACGAATGTTGAATTAGAGGCTAAAGAAATAAAGAGGGGAATAGAGAAAGAGAAGTTGAAGAAGCTGTAACATAGTCAGAATCATCATTGCATACACTATATATAAGGGCCACATCATACACCACCCTAGGTTTCAGGGTAGCTAATATATTTATATGACATGCACTCATTAAAATTAGGTCTGCATTTTGTAAGATGGTTGCATCTTTGATTAAGCATTTTCTATTGTCAAGATTGGATAAGTATGTCATGAGAATTGATTTGATTGTGGCATGAGTGTACATTTGATATGTAGATTGAATCAATATTGCAATACTACTAAGATTAAGAAAAAAAGAGGTTCGAAGCCTATTTTATAGGCAAGACCTTAAAAAAGTTTGATGCGGTAACCCTCGTGGAAAATGATATGTTGGTAGAGAATAACAATAACATAATGTACTTGGTGCTTACCTCGACAGATGTGGGCATGGAGAGGTTGTGTATGAACTATTGTGGGTTGCATGCCCCGGTGGCATATGGAAAGAAGATTGTGTTGTATGCATGGGTAGAGAATATGGGGAGTCAATGCCTAAGACACTATGTGTGGTCATTTCATTAGCCACTTTATGGACCTTATACCCCTCCTATGGTGTCACTGAATGCATGTGGTTGTTTATTAATTGACTTCATGTTTATCAATATTTATAATGTTCTTATAGGGGCAATGACAAGTCCCTAAAATATGAGATATTTTTAATGTAAGTGACAAAAGAATATATTATTATTATATACAATTATTAAATAAATAAGGTTAGTAGTTTGTAGGGTGGATACATCATTGATTGGGCAGGTCAAGGATGGATGAGGACATCATGAAAGCTGGTTTGATTGTGACACTAATCTGTCTAATGTGTGGCTTGATTTAGTGCTACACTATCATTGATATGAGGACAAAACATTGAGGTCTCAGAGTCCATCTTGTAGCTTCCATTCATCTATTCTAAAATTATATTGACATCCAAGAAAAATTAACATCATGTTTAAGAACATATGAAAACACCATACTCAAACCCCTAAAAGAAAGGGCAAGGCAATATGAAACATGTAAATAGTGAAATATTTCAATGTGAGTTGTATGGTGATCATGAGGGGAAATGACAAGGAATTTTAGTTGATAGTATACACAAAGGAGCCATTAAATTATATAATAAAATAATAAAATATAATATTAACATCGATGAACATGTTATAGTTTGGAAGACAAACATCTTTCCTTATGGTGGAAAATAGATAACACGTATCCCATATAATTTATGCCTAGACACATAACTACATTAATTTTTAAATTGATACATAAATGTAACAATGATGCATAATGATACGTGTCAGTAATATCAAAGCAAGGTGGTGACATTTTGAATGGATGGTTTTTTATTGTTAAGGTTGGATGAGGATGTCATGAGAGTTGATTTTATTCCAATAGGGCTTCATGTCTAGTGCATAGCTTTAATCAAAGATGCAATGCTATGATGTGGGGATAAGAAATTGAGGTCTCATAGCCTATCTTGTAGCTTATGTTTGTCCATGATATAGATTGCATTAAAATATGTGACATATCATTGAAATTTGAACATGTATCTTCCCAAGGTTCATCAATTCTATTACTAAAAGCAAAAATTATGCCATCCCTTATGGCATTACTTGCATATTTAGGGTAACTTCTAAATTATATTGTGAAGCTACAACAAGATATGTGATTTTGATTCATCTCTAGATATTTTGGGCACATTTTATTTTGTCTTGACATGTTGTAATTATGTTTCAATCCAGTCACATCCACTGATTTCAAAATGTGTCATGTGTTTGAAATCAATCTTGTAGACTGACACTGTGGCATATTAAATTAAATTAAATTTAGATATTATTTTCCAAAGGAAGCCAAGAATGGCCTATGGGACTGAATAACATATTACATGAATGACTGATTTTAATAACATTCTGAGTAATCTATGGGACTACAGGCTATAACAAAGTTATTTTGTGCTAACACAATCTCCTAACACAAGGGTTATCCTACTTATCATGCAAAATTTCAAACACCTTCTTGATGCTAACTATTCTACTATGGATCTTGATTAGAAAACTTGTTTTGCTATTTAATCTTTCCTCTTCAAACAATTCACCTAAGTTTTCAACCCTTAAGCTATCTTACCAAAAATAGAAAATAGCCTAAAATCTAGATTAAAGGATCTAGGGTTAAATGGGTGGAGATAGACTAAGGCACAAGGGTGATAAACTATCTCTATAGTAGGCCAATTAATTACAAAATTAGATAAAAAATTATTATAAATTTAAATATTGAGATATGCTAAAAATAGTAAGTACAACTAATGATTGATATTACAATAAATAGAAACTAATGATACTTAGCTAGATTGCTTTTGGCATTCATATCTGATATGGATTAGGCTTGAGATAGATTGGATCTAGATTCTAAATAAGTCAATAGATTCTAGATATTTGACCTTTGTGGCCTTGGATAGTTACTTCAACACTTCTATCTAACCTAGATATAGGTGTCTTATATAGAATACCCATTATATCTAGATGCAACCACCTGAGATATTTTAGGTTTCGCATTGCCTTCACCCCTGTGTGCCCAGATCTAGATCATGGATTTTGTTATTTGTCACATAATAAAACCTCAATTTTTCATCTTCATCATGACTTTGTTATATATTCATGATCAATAATCATTCATTCCTCACCTATCACAAGTCCAACAACTCATAAGACAACTTACCAAAAACATTCAATCAAGCATTTAAGTGAGAAAAGCTTCCTTATTTTCTCCCATTTCCATATTAGTCATAGGGATAACACATTTGTAGGTTTGAATTACTGAAGGACCATGCCATGAATCCTATTTGCCAAGTTATAAGATAAATTCAATATTGTACTTATTTTCCACATATTGCATCCTTGTGCACATGAAAACCAACACATTAGGGGATAAATGCATAAGTCTTAGGCACTCTTTGGAGTATTAGATATGTAGGCAGTGCCCATGGATAGAGGGGTCCTTAAGGAAGCTTGGCATCATGTTCTCACTAACCCATTTTACCTATAGTCACTCTAAGGGTTAGAAATTTAGGGATAATTTGAAAAAAAAGTGACACAATCTATGTGAGATCTAAACACACTAGAGTAAAGGCAATAGAAAACCTATAAGTTTCTAGGTGGTTACACCTAGATCTAATTGATATTTTGTACTAAACACCTACATCCAAGTTAGAGAGTAGTGTTGACACAACCATCAAAATCTGACACAAGTGTTCAAGGCCCTAAAATGCAAAATTCTAGAATATAAGGTTGACACAAGTGTCTAAGAATATACAGGTCAAATTTTCATAATCTAGATTAAAATATCTAGGGTTAAAGGGATAAAGATAGCTTAGGCTACAAGTGTGATAAATTATGATTCTAAATACTAAGATATGTTAAAAATAGTAATTAAAACTAATGTTTGATATTGTAATAAGGGTATGTGCATGGATTTGGGGGATAATTATGTGGACATTTCCCATAATACGTACACATTATCACATAACGCATATGCGTTATGGCTTGAGACACCCAGGTCATAATGTGTACATATTTTTGGTTAAAGGAATGTGTATTATCAATAAAAACATGTACGTGTTATAGGAATGGGTACACATTCCTATAATTATAAGGAATACATACAAGTTCCTTAAAACATAAAAATAAAAAAAATCAAAAGCCTCATTTAATTTCTTCCTCTCCCATTCATGTTTTATTTCCCATTCACGTTTTGCTCCCATCAACATGGAAATTGTTGGTTTTACTCCCATTAACAGTAGAAATTGTTGGTTTTACTCCCATTGACAGTAGAAATTATTGGTTTTGCTCACGCATTCATGAAATCGATGATGTTGTCGCAAAGAAAAGGTAAGTGATAGTAAATTAAATCAATTTTTGTGAATTTTTTGTTTTGTGCATAGTTTAATTTCTAATTTTTCTCCATTAGGTCAACATGTTAACCCTCCTCCTAACCTTCCTATAATTTCACTAGATCCCCTAGCAATCAGGAGGATATAGCTACACACATAGTGGAGAACAAAATTGAAATTGAGTAGATAATTAGGAGAATGAGGAAGCTCACTTCTACCAATACCCACCACACTTATCTGGCCAATACCCTAGAGTTAGTATTAGGTCAAGTTGACTTGATAATGAGTCAAATTGATAAATGGATATCATATAGGGATTAATATGTTGACAAATTGTTAGTGTATGAGGTGAAGAGAAAAGAAATAATAAAAGAATAAATTTTTACCTTATTCATTGACCCAACCACCAATACACCATTTCTCATAGTGACTAAACATTTCCCAATCTAATGACGTCAGCATAATTTGATTAAAGCCAATTTTTGGGAGCAATGGTAGATGGTGTTTGATTATCCACTGTGTAATAACCATGAGCTCTCATTGTATTTTTTGAGGAAACTCTATTGTGAGTTTGTCCTCAATGAGATTCCAAGTTATTTTGACTATGGTGAGTTTCAAGGTTGAGGGAAAGGCTCTATTCAAGATAGACCATGTACACATCATGCACCTAATTTACCTGTAAAGATCCCTACCCAAAAGTCACTTCATCTAGAGATTCCTTCTGTAGTGAAGGAGGTTGTAGATATCATCACTTTGTATGTGCTTAGTGTGTTTATTGATACACTCGTTCATCATAAGAGTAGGCTTTCAGATATAGATGATCGATATACTCCACCTAGTGGGCATACCTAACCCCACCCATGTAGATCTTATGGTTCTATATGCACTAAACCTTCAGATGATGATGGTGGTGTTTCAGGGGGCTTGGAGGATATAGTTTTGACTGATGAGTTGTTGGCACACACGTTTGGTTTGGATACATTGGTCTCTACATGCATGCAGTATCTTTTATATAAATTTCATGTTAAATTTTTAAGTTATATTTTAAAATTAAAAAGGTAAAAATTAATTTATACATTTAAATTGAATTTTATATATATATATATATATATATATATATATATATATATATATATATATATATATATATATATATATATAATGTTTTAGGAGGAGATGTTTCCTTTGACATCGTAATTCTAGTTTACTTAGCTAGGTAGTGGGCCAACCACTACTACATTTATCTATTTCAGTACTACACCACATAGATTTACAGAGGTAAAATTTTGAGTAAATATTATATACTCTAGATGTACATTCATACACCTTAATTGCATCATTGGTAGATTTTGTGTAAGAAAAAATAAAGTACTTAATTTAATTTTGTTGGGCTTTTTATTGTTTGATGTATTAACATGGATTGGCATAGTCTTAGAAACTCTTCCTCCATATTAACTTTTTTTCTTTTATTTTGACTTCCAAACTATGTTTTCAATAACCAAAACCATGCACTTGTAAATAATATTGTCCACTCACTCTTATCTCTACAATATTCAAGTATGTTTTCTATATGTTTATTTGTATTTTAAGGAGACCTATTTTATAAGGTTCTAGACAATCTTAAAAGGCTTATATATATGTCCCTCATAAAATTAAACATATATCTTATATGCACATATAAGTGTTAGAGATCTAACTGTCAAGTCCTAGAAGCATCATATATGTTAGAGCCTCAGGATGCCCAATCCAATCAAATATTTTGACACGTAGGTCTAATACACCTGGAGAAGTGTTAGAGTTATTATATATACATACATTCTAGATCCCAAAAGGATCATAGATGTTAGTACCTTGGGAGTCCTGATCCAATCAGAGATGGCCACGTGTACTTCTATACACCAAGCGGCTAATTTGAATAAATAAGATTGATAGGTTGGGCTTAGCCCCACTATGTCAAGTCATCAAAATTACTCAATGATCCCATCAACAATAAGAAACACTTTAAAAAATATGAACACATCTCAGATGCCATGAGGGCAAAATCAAGGCATGTGCATGCTAGACTCTTTACATTTATTAGCTCACATGAGTGGAACTCATAATCTTTGATACCTAGATAGGTCCCATCACCTCCAACTAATCTAATTAAGGCATATTCATAAATATCCTACATACATAAAAGCCAAAAATGTTTAAATATTGACTCGATCCCATCAAATCATGTCTAGTAAATAATTCACATGATGCGAGCCTCCAATTTGCCTTTATTAGACAAAAAATGTCATGTAAAGCCCTTTAATTTCCCATCCAAATTGAGCAAACACTGTTATCAGTTATATATGTGTGTGTGTGTGTGTGTGTGTGTGTGTGTGTGTGTGTGTGTGTGTGTGTGTGTGTGTGTGTGTGTGTGTGTGTGTGTGTGTGTGTGTGTGTGTGTGTGTGTGTGTGTGTGTGTGTGTGTGTGTGTGTGCGTGTGTGTGTGTGTGTATTCAAATTATTTATATAACTCTACCTTGAATTACCTCTAGATCCCAAATTACATTCATATTAAGTCCTATATGTAGAAGAAAACACAATTTAGCAATGGACTCCTCATCCTCAAATCCCAAGCTGGAGCAAGAATTATGAGATACTACTTTATTATAGTCCACATCATAAGGTTTGAGATCATCACAATGGAATATGAATAAGATGATTGAAGATATACAAAATATAAACCTTCAGCAAGGGGGTGCACACTGGTATTCAATTCTGATCAACCATTTATATGAGCTGAACAACATCATCCACATGAACAATTACTGGGTCCCTCTACTCAACATCATCCTTGAGGGGAAGTAGATCTTAGATTTAGGGGAAATTGTCACCTTTAATATATCTTAAATAAGCTCAATAGATTTTGAGCTGGGGTAATTTTTACATATGTCATACTTGGTTAATGTCAGGTCTATGCCACCTTATATTTCTATAGCATAACCATCCCTTAATGGTTTCGAACAAGGTCCTTAGTGAATTTAGATATTTTATAAGCTATATATTCATCACTACAGGCATAACATCAAGGATACATGTGACCATTTCAATTTTATTGAGCTCAAAACCACATCTTATATTAAAAAAATGCATACCCAAAGACCAAAATATCAAAATATAAGAAAAATGTGTACCCAAAGACCAAATTTGGCTTTTTGGTCTTATTAAAAAATAATGTGTATAAACTACATAATACATTATATAATCCATACACATTATATAACATGTACGCATTATATAATATGTATGCACTATTTGAATTTGAATTCAAAATCAGAATTTTAAGCTCATAAATGGCTTAGATTTCTGAACCAAAGGCTTGTGACTGTGCATCTACAACCGAGATCGAGAGTTTAGATAGAAAACAACAAATTTCAACTTTAATCACCAAATACATTATGGATTTCAACAACAAAATTCAAAAAATTATTTCCATCATGATGATCATGTTGTCCTCTTTCCAAATATATGTTGTTTATAATTTTTAGGCTATTTTAAGGATTCAAACTATATTTATTTCTAACTACACCTTTTCTAGGCCACTACAAGTTACACATATACATGCCTATTCATGTTTATGTAAAAAAAATTAATTGATCCAAGTGAAAAAAAATAATGGTAACAAACTAGGCCTAATTCTACACACATTAAAAAAAAATCAATTTTCATTTTTTGAGGTAGTTAGGGAGTGGGGGGGGGGGCGGGGTGCACGGCTAGTTATTCATTTTTCGTTAGTTTTCAAGATCTATTTAATTGTAAAATTAATTAAAAAATATTCATTGAAAAAATTTATAAAAAAATTGTAACACACTAGAAGATCTTATCTAAATATTCACCTATTTAATTGTAAAATTAATTAAAAAATATTCATTGAAAAAATTTAAAAAAAATTTGTAACACACTAGAAGATCTTATCTAAGTATTCACCAAAGTGTTTCAAACAATATTTAATGATGCTCAAAAAATGTTGGGCTGCATAGCCATCTATCTAATATGTTTTCTTAAAAAAATAGGAGGTGATATTCAAATTTTAGATGTTTGACATATTTATACTAAACCATTTTTCAAAAAAATAGATTTTTAGAAACTAGACTCGAAATGTTATAATTCATATTTTTATACCATCTTCAAATTTTGAGTGTAGCCATCTCAAATTATCTATAGAAGTTCAAATTTATGAAATTTTAAAAAAATCATGTCCATGGGCAGGGCCTTTTTTGTCTCCCAATTTTGTACACTTACCCATAAATTAAAAATAATGGTACTTAGCTAGATTTCTATGTACATTAATATGTTACATGCAACAGACTAGAAATAATCTAGATCTAGATTTTGGACCAGTCATTGGATTTTTAAAATTTGACCTCTATCACCTTAGACACTTGCATTAACCTTAAACATTTATATCAACGCTTCTATATAACCTGGACATAGACATCCTACATGAAATTCCTACTGGATTTGGATGTGACTATCTAGGATATTATGGGTTTTGTGTCCCCTTCGTTATGTTGTGCTCAGATCTAGTTCATGGGTTTTCACTCCTTATCAACTAGAAAAAACCTTGTTTTTCACCTTCATAGTGACTATGTAAAAATGGGTTAGTGGGTTGTACGTGCACAAGGGTGTAATATGTGGAAAGCAATTACGACATTAATATATTTTGTAAGTTTGAAAATAAGATGCATGGCAAGCTCATTCAGTACTTTAGACTTGCAGATGTGTTGTCCCTATGATTAATATGGAAATAAGAGAAAAGAGAAAAGCTTTACTCATTTGAATGTTTGATTGAATGCTTTTGGTAAGTTTCCTTATGATTTGTTATGCCTGTGTTAGGTGAGGAATGAATGTAGATTGATCATGCATATATATCAATAATTTTGTATAATATATCACACTCAATCACTTAGGCTAACCATAGGGATACATTTTATTTATCAATTGGATGACTCTAGGGAACTCGACAATTGTATTGGAATGGGACATTTGCATCGACATAGTCATTTGATTATGACACAAGTGTCTAAGCTGTTGGAAAATAGGTAAATGTCCAAAACTTTTAGACACAAAACATAAGTAGGTTTATAACATATTTAGTATGATAGAAAGTTTGAGTCATCATAATAACATTAGTCAGACTAAAACATAATAAATGATCATAGAGAGATAACAAATATGAGCCTTTCGATAGCAGGAAAGGTCTAGAACTAAGAGCAACAACCAATGTCCATTTTTCCACGCGTAAAATACTAAGGTGATATATAATTTATAAATATTTTATACATTTCACTCCTCCCTCTCCCCCTCATTCCCTCTACCCCTTATTCTATTAATGAAATTAGTAGTTTAACATAAAAGAAATGCGCACATCGGTGTACATAACACACATTGTCTTTGCATGAGCCTAACTTGAGTGCTTTGTTAGAAACCAACATAAAACTTAGAGAATGTTATAGTATATAATCAATCCATATAATATGAAATCAAAAGCATTGATATGATTTAAATTTAAAGAGCAAGGTTTAGGAATTCACTCGTGTATCAATGCAACCGCTTTGCCTTTTGGCCACATGATTTGAAAAGATGTATATTATGAACCATTAATGATGAGATTATGGGAAAAATATAGATATGAAAAGTGCATAAATATATAAATATTGAAGGAAAAAACTTACCCTCCACCTTGGATAAAAGGCGAGTTTCCATCCATTAGTTGAGATTAGATTAAAATTTGCAACCCTACCATACTTATAACCTAGTGAGTGTGAGTGAACCAAGTCAACTAACACTATAAATTTGGTGAAGTCGAATGTTGTAATCAAGTCCAACCTATAAAATTATAAATATTTAGTGACTTAATCACCTCAATCATACTTAAATTGACCCAACTATTGTAGTAGATTGGTTCAATATAGTCTTTAATAATCCAACCTAGTGAGCTAAAGTCCATAGAAGTGTTTGAAATTTGAAATCTGATTTGATTTTGTAACTTAGGTGCTTGTTGTAGAGCATATGCACCTTATGTATGTATCATACTAAAACCTAGGTATAAAAATGGTACCCAAGAACCACAAAAGAGGATGTGTGGAAAATAGTGGGAGTTATGACTAAACAAATATTTGGATAGAGAGTTCTGAAGTGATGGCATAAAATGAGAAGGTAGTTGGCCTTGGGGTAAGTTGGAATTTAAATGGAGAAGTATGACAAACACATTAATTGATGGTAGTTGTAGTTATGTTGTCCCACCAAAAATAAACCCTAGAAGTGAATAAAATAAAAAGGACACTCGAGGATTGTAGAGATAGGATTGCGATTGGGAAAAGCAAGTTGAAAGGAGTAGTAGGGAGTATTATTGTTGAGCAAGAAAGGGGAAAATACCCTGGAAAACCACCATTAGAATTTAATTATAGGGATAAAACTAGTTGTTAGAGAGGTGTCATCATAGCACTTAGAGTGTTAATTGTAATACGAAGTAGTCATGTATGAGTTCTAGCCCAATATTTAATGAACAAAGTGTTGGTTAATTTACAATTGGTGTTACGATTATGCAATGATATATGTGATATTTCCTTTTAATTTGTTATCATATTCATAAGTCTCTAGGGAATAATAATTTGTTAGACTTTAGTTATGCACCAAATGAGGTGTCTAAGATAACTAAGTATGTGGGAGAAAAAAAGCCATTGTGCATTCTCACAATCTAGGTGAATCTTATGTGATCATGTTACTTGACAGTTGATCCAACCACATGAACTATTTAAGTTTCAATAAAATTCTATGCACACAAATCCACTTTATGACCCTAAGAGGTCGTGATGGCGATAAATGTAACCATCTCAGGGAACCACACATGGTTCTATTCCACGAAGTCTTTAATTCAAGATCATTTTGCATGGGCATGTCAATTTATGAAAAGTGATTAGATATGTGAATAGTCATGATTTATCCATGTGTTGAACATCTTGTGGCCATGCCTAAGAGACTTCTCAATAGGACCTAAGCAAAATCTATGCCTTTCATGACTCTATGTCACCATGATGAAAACACATGGATGGTCTAGATCATCACACCATCATGTAATCCAAGTGTCATAGCTAAACCACGTTCGTTTAAAGCCTTGACATTAGCCACAGTCATGGAATTAATGTGTGCTAGGTAGAGGTCATGTGGAACACTAAAAACCTATTAATATGACTTGAAAAACCCATGTTCAAAGGGACCCATGGTCTTTCTCTTTCTTTGAATGCTATGGAGATTATTCACAGAATTACACTAAACACACCCCAATCTGTATATGTTTGAGGTTATAAATTGTGATTGAATGTGAAGGAAATTGTAAAGTTTAGGTCACTTAGTTGTGGGTGCCACATGAAAAGTGAATTAACTTCGATATTATATATTATTAGTGATTTTTTAAATGGAGCTGAATGTACTCCATATCAATATGGACACATGGGAATCATCCCAACGTCATGCTCATGTATTTTACTCACAAAGGTCTGAACAATTGATGATTACATGAACCCATGGACTCGTTGAGTTATAAAATGAGCCCTTTTGTATTTGACATCCTCGAAACCATATGCTTAGTTGTTCACTATGCAATGAATATTTAGTAACGAGGGGCCACATATATATAAGACAAAGATTTTTGGCTTAATTTATAAAAAGCATATTCCAAATAAATGATATGGACCCTTCATGTATGCTCAAATGTGGAAGTTCAGATGGCCACAATTGCATTGATAATATATAATAATGTGATTAAGAGGTGGCCACTTCATTGAATATAGATATTTGTGAATTTCATTATTAGTTGGGATTTCATGGACTTGTGAACTACCTATAAATATTATAAATGGAGAATATCAATTTAAAGGGGAATTGAATAGAATAATATTATCTATTAATATAATCAAAAACCTTAATTTATATAAGGGTTTTATATCTGATGTCAAATAAAGCTAGGGATAAAGATATTCTATGGGTTTTTAAACGTTCTTAATCTGATAGTAGGATATGTTTCAGTGCTTGAACAATTTAGATAGAGTTGTTTCTCGAGGTCCCTAACTATAAACCTAATATCGTAACCTAGTATGTACTTAACAAAGTAGACCATAACCAAATTATTAATATTAATGCAACAAAATTTATTATAGATGAATTTATTATTTAATTCATATTAATACGAAATAAACTAATTAATGTATCAATATTTAACACTAAAATTTTATGCAATTATAATAAATAATAATTATTATTATAAATATGATAAATAATAAATGTTCCATAATATCTTTTATGTTCCATAAATTAGTAAATAAATGGGGTGCAGATGGTAGAACACCTATCTTGTGGTGTAGCCTATTCAATTGTATATCATTTCTCTTATCTAGACATTGGTTGGTTTGTTTTTTGGGAATAATTTAGTTAGGATCACATGAATAATTTTTTACCACCTCATCATTATATATGAAATAATAAACAAATGGGATATGGAGAGTAGAACATTTATCTTGTGGTGAGGCCCATTCAATTTTACATAATTTCTCTTATCTAGATATTGGTTTGTTTGTTTTTTGGAAATAATTTAGTTAAGATCACATGAATGATGTTGTACCACTTCATCATCATTATACATAAGGTAGTAAATAAATAGGGTATGGATGATATAACATCTATCATGTGGTGTGGTCCATTCAATTATACATCATTTCTCTTATCTAAATAGTGGCTTTGTTGATGTAGGTTTTATGCACAACCTGGAAACTTTACGAGGTAGTCTCTAACATTTTAGGATCTCAATAGAGGTGAACTCCCCTCCAAGATGCGAGTTGGGAGGTATTAGGTTTTACAGTAACCTTTTTGTGGAATAGCGGTTAGTAAAGTAATGGTTAACTAGATGGTTCAAATATGAATGTGAATCCTAGATCTACTTAAGGTGTATGGGATGATGATGGATTTATTCTAAAGTGTTCATGACTCAAAGAAACCACAAGAAGAAGGAAGGGTAAGGTAGAAAAGAGAATCTGTAGACCGAGAACATGGATTCTTTCTAATTGGTTTAGAATAAGGAGTATCTATGTTGTCAAAATCCCCTAAGACACGACCCTGATCTTAACCATTTAATTCTCTGTATCAAGTATTTATAAAAATTTGTACGTGATAAATAGATATAAAATACCATCATCATCACCAATTAAACTACAACCCTTTCAATACGAATTATTATTTTCAATGACATACTATTGTAAATTATAATGACAACAAATTATTAGCCATTGATAAGTAAATATATCTAACATAGCGTAAATTTACCACTTCATTAATAACAAGTTAACTACGTACTTTCTCATATTTAAATGTAACCATGTAGCAAATTTTATGAAAATAATTTATTAATTTAAAATAAAAGTAGTTTGTTTGTTTCTTTTTTTTCTCTCAAGACTATAATAATATAGATCAATCTATCATGAATAACGATAACATCGTCAAATATTAGAATTGTTTATTTTTTCAAAAAAAATTATAAATATTAATATTTTAACTTAAATTATTATTTTTTTTGACACTTCTTTATAAACATTAATATCTAAATTAAATTAAATCGATCATTGATCAAAAGTGACACTGATTTTTTTCCTAAATATGTACCCTAGTTAAAAGGGTGATCCCTATTCTAAATGGTCATTTTAAATACCGTGCATAGAGTTCATTCTAAATGGTGCGTATAGTTTTTTCCTAAATATTGAGCCAAAATTAAAATTAAAATAAAGCTAAGCATTAATGTTATTTTTCCAATGATATGAAAAAAATATAGAAACAATTGAACGGAGTTAAAAGTACATGAAAGGAAAGAAAAAGTAAATAATTGAAAACATTTTCATATTATTTTGTGTATGAAATGCCTTTTAAAGTTAAAAAATAATCTATGATCATTTTTAATTACATCGACATTAGCCTTAAATTTTATGGTATTTTAAGATTGTAATGAAGTGGAGAAGCCTTAAATTTTTTAATATCAAACTTCCATTATTTAAATTAAATCTAAATTTTTTTAGTATTAATATACAAATTTTATAAAATTTTATTTAAAAGATATAAGAGGTCATTTTCAAGGTATTTATTTTATTTTTGTTATAAATTTAATATAATATAAATAATTTAAGAATAATATTTTTCGACATCTTTCACATTGATTTATGTGAGATATGTATATTAATTAAAATAATAATTTTATAATATAAATTAGTCATTTTTAATAAGATCTCTTTTAATTTTTTGAGGAATGGTAATTACTTATTATTTTTTAATTATTTTATATCATATTCTAACTTAGGATATTAATTTGTAGTTTTAAGATTCTTTTTAGATAGATAATAATAAGAGAAAAGGGTTCTTACCCTATGGTACAAAAGAATTTAGTTATAAAATTAACTAAGAAAAATAAAAGAAGCTTTCAAAAAATCAGAAGGAGATGGACAGAAAGCCATAAAGTCAACCAAATATAAAGCCAACATGTCAAATAAAAGAGAAGACCAAAAAATTGAAGAGCAAAAGATTCACATCCAATAGCAGTCATAAACTAAAATAGAGAAACACCACCAAAGAACCATTCCTGGAAAGCAGGAAAATGCCATCACAATAATCCTCGGTCACCAAACACCAGAATGTCCTTCAAATAGTAAGCCAAGATCACTACTCAAAAATCTTCAATGATGAAAGAACCCATGATGGAATCCATGGCTTCCCCAAGTATCTCAAACAAATATGGCCCATAGAGCCAAAATAGGGATGAAGACTAGAGACTGAAATAAACAATCCAAAAGCTAAACCATTGATTTCTTCGATGACTTCTTGAAAAAATGAGAATTTGTCAGCAAGAGAAGTATTTTCTAATTAGTTATCTATATTTCATCTAGGGAGGGGAGCCTTCACAATGCCAATCTTAATTATGAGGAAGGTGAAGAGCTCCAACTTTAGTCAAGAAATCAGTTGGACAGTTAGTCTCACAATAGTTTTTGGGAAACAAATGTCCTAAAAAAATGGGATGACATGTGTAGACATCTAAAATTGGCCACCAATGACCTCCAATCAAGATTTTGGCTAATTTCCACCTAAAATGCACAATTTGGCCTAAAAACACTAAAACACATTAAATGATGTGAAACTGACATATTAAAGTGCCAATTTTGGCTAGGGTATCCCTAAATGGGGCAATATAATTTATGGTCCAGCTAACTTTAATCAATTCATTTCGAGTCAAAATGCAAAATTTACACGTAGGTGCTCTGGATTACTCTTTCCTATCAAATCTTCTGCACAAGACATGTGCCTTTGTTATTTGTTATTGGTAACATCCTTAATGGGAATACAGTTCCAACACATCTAACATCACCTTCTAATTCCAATCCACTCAAATTTTGGACCAATAACAAGACACTCTGATCAATTTGAGTAATTTGTGCACAAAGTGTTTAATCATGCTTAAGAGCTAATTAACTCAAATAAATGCATAATTAATAATTCCATGGAAACTTATTAAATACTTGTTTTTAGAAATAAATATTGAATATCTACATCATCAAGTGACCTCATTTCTTGGGAAGACATCCCTAGGCCATAAATGCCACAAATATAAGGATTCATGCCTCACATGCCTCATCAATGCCTTCCATATTGCCCTCCATGCCTCTTAATTTCCCCTTCTTCCAATGCCATAATGAGGATAATTAAAAAATTAATTCTAAAAATTGAATTACTCCTCAACCACACATCTCAATCTTGAGATGGATGATTTAGGTTGATTCTGATCAAATCCAAAAATCTATAAATAGAGAGGCCATGAACATCATTTCTAAGCTATTTTGGTGCAAAGTTATAATGCATAAATGATTCTAAAAGCCATTGGAATTAGTGTTACCATGCCTAATTGATTCCAAGCCAAGCCAAGTCACAAGCCAAAGGTGCCAAGGAGAGATGGAGGTAGCCAAACTTCCATTGCCAAAGACTTCATGAGCACAAACCGAGCAAGCCACTATAACAAGCATTTTGTAGCATCCAAGGGTGCTAAATGAAAGTTTTCTTTTGCATTTTGGTTTTGTGTTTCATTCATGATTGTTAACTAAGCTCTCCCAAGTATCTAGGCCTAGAGATGTTATGTTATTATTGTGTTTATTTCATTTTATTTTCATTTTAGAACTAACACCATATTACCATCCTCTCTTGAGTCAAATTCTTAGATCACATAATGCCACGCCCGATGGGACTATATGCATCTCACATCTGAAGGAGATCATTTTGCAACTTTACAATATTTATTTGAGCCCTTAAAACTCTTGCAAATTGATTTTCTAACTTTATTTTACCATTTTTGTTTGCCATAGTTTTACATAGTAACCAACATCGATAGGAAATACTGACATCAGTTACATGGCTTAACCGACATTGGTTTGCAAAAATTGACATCGATTAGATCTTGATTAGCCACAGTAACTGATGTTGATGGTAATAACCGATGTCGGTCACTATATTTTTCCAAAAACATGGACCCAAGACCTACTTTTTCAATGTTCATAGTTTCAAGCTAAAAAGGGCTTCAAAGCTAAAGAATATGCTAACAATTTTGCTACAAGACCATGTTGGATATTTGCTTAAAACATGTTTAAATCACTTTTGCATGCTTAAAAATCAATTAGGAACCTTATTTTTTGGTGTTTAACAAAGAATTTAGGTGTTTTTTGGTGAATGTTTTTCAAACATTTGTAACTAAGACCAAGAGGTCAAAAAAACACCACCAAATATTTCATTTTGGATTTAAAATTAAACACACTTATCAATTCTTATTTGCAATAGTTGTTTAATAAAATTTTGTTTGGAAAAAGAGGAATGTTGCATGTATGCTCTTCCATTTGTCCCCTATAGGGAACCCTTAGAATCAAAAGCACCATTTCTATTGCAAGTAGCCTAGTCCAAGGCTTAGAAATAAAGTCATATAAAACATTCCCTAAAAACTCATCAAAGTTTGGGTGAGCTTTAAAATGACCTTAAAGTCTTTCAACTTTCATGCTTTCTTTATTTTTATGCATCTTGGCTTATGAGGGGGACTTCATCACCTCCCACAAACTATTTAGGGAAGCTTTGACCTGGGGTTTCATTTCCTACCATTGACTTAATTTGGCTCTTTTGGAGTTGCACACAGGACGTAGTGGCACTTTGGACATTGCACTACACTAAGCAAATAGCAGGATATATTGGTTGTAAAAATGACTAGACATTTTTGTAATAAGCCAAGTGATACAGACCTAAAATCCATGCTTTTTTTTGCATTGTTTGGCATGAAATTCATTATGCAATTGATTCCTCTAAATCATTTGAAAACTTGTTAGGTCTTAGACAAATCCCCACTTGCCACAGAAGTATTGTTGGTACAAGGTACACCTCAAGGTCCATGTCATAGTACTATCATTTGAGAGAAGGGGGGTTTAAAAACCCTACTATATAATGCATATTTACTTTTGGATGAACACTTAAAATCCTTTCAAATGATGTATATTGATGGATTCTAACAATACCAAGAAACCTTGTCATTTTAGGATCTAGGGGAGATTAATTAGTTGGTCTTGTCTAAGATTAAATTCTTGTTTGGACTCAAAAATTGATGTAAATAAACAATCCCAAACCAAACACATGGTTATTATTTTATTTTGAATAAGGAGGCATTATGATGCCCATGTGAGATCATCAATTTGCCTTGTTCAAAGTTCATCAAAAGCTTGAGATTCATATCATCCACTTTGGCATAGTTATGTTTCCTAATTGAGTCTAGACCTTTAACAAAGTTGTTTAAGTCCTTCACTTGTAATCTAAATTTGGAATTACACCTTTACAAGTTCATAGGGTTGATGTGTTAAGTGGGTTCACCATTTGCACTAAACTTGAGGTAACTTAGGTTTAATTTCTAATTTAGGTTAAAGGCCATTTAAGACTCATAATCATTGTCATCACTTGATAGACTTAAGCCATTTTGTGTTAAACACTTGCACTTTGAGTCTATGCACCACGACATTTTAAGTCAAGAAGGGTAGTTCTATGCTATCAAAATTGTGGAAAATTATCTTTGCCTTAGAGAGTTTTGAAACAAACTTTTTTATCACAACTTTTAAGTAGTATAGCATCATTATGCTACCCAAATCATTTCAAATATTGTTTCATAGACCCTCTTACATATAATTCTAAATTTGTTCCTACAAAATCAAACTAATCCAAGTGTACTTTTTGTGATCCTTTGTCTAAAACAAAGTTATACCACTCACCTTTGTCTAGCTTGATTGTCAAAAGAACCAAGTTTTATACTATTATTTATGAGAAAATAAACTATTCGCAAAGTGCCTTTTGTTTCATACCTTATACCTAGTTGATCAAGTTCATGACCAAGAATCAAATGATGAGTGTTTGTTAGAAGTGTTTCAAATCCGTTAGATTAAAACTTTCATCTATTTTCAAAGTCTAGCTTTTGATGTCGTTTGGCCAAGAGTCCTAGCACATGCCTTGTTTGAGCCTAGATTTTGATGCCGTGCTTGGTCAAAAGACCTAGCAACTTTTAAATTCCTAGATTAGACTGATTTGAAACACTTTAACCTTAGAGTTTAACATTTTTATTTTTCAATCCATTTACTTGCTTATCTTTGTGTGAACAATGAAACATTAGATACTTTACACTAGATTGTTTCCTTGTAAATCTTTTCATAAACATTTTGATCCTTTTGACAAATCTAAACCAAGTTAAAGCATCATCTATTTTATATTTTGTCCTTTCTAAGAGTTTGTAAAACTCTTTGACCTTTTATCACAAAGCATTGACTATGGATCCCAACATGTTTTCCTACACTTGTAGTGGACTCATGTACACTCTAGGGATTAGTAATGTAGTTGCATAGGAAGAAATGGTGCAAGACCCCTATATAGATAATATTTATTATGAGATGGATTCTTATCCCTCTTATAATACTCAATTAGGGGAACAAAGCCAAGATCCATTGGCTAATTATCTAGTTAACACACCACCTTATTCAGAGTAGGACCAAGAACAAATCACACAATACCTAGCTACAATACCCATAGTGGATGAGCTAGTTCTTCAATAGTCATACTCTACCAATATGGCTCCCAAGTATGATCCATTTTTGTTTGACTGACATTTTTTAGAAAATAAGGATGAGATTTTGGTTAGAGCCATAGAGGTAGGGGCCAAGTTTTTGGTAGACTTCCCCCATAAAAATTTACCAAGTCTAGTAAGAGTGCCCCATAATATTATTTACGATCAATAGGCTTCTTCTTGCAATCCTATGGCTCTAGTCTAAACAACATATCAAGACCCTAATATATCTAATCAAGGCAAAAACATCATCGAAAATCACTTTAACCAAATACAAATAGCATACCAAACTTACCTAAATTTAAGACATGATTTCAATTACATGAACCTTGTAAGTAAGCCTCTCATTGACCTAGTACCTTTAACAAGAGTGTTGATAGAATTAATTGGAAAAGAGAATCCAAGTTTTGACCCATTCGTACAAACCACTCTGATAGATAACTTGATGCATATGCTTGCTATTGAAGAAGTGTCTTCAACCTCTACACTAAATAGTGAGCCAAACATAGTGGACAATATGCAAAAAGCATCCAATCTTGATCAAAGTGGTACTAACACACAAGCAACTATCCAACAACATGTGCCTATAGTTAATCCCATGAGCAGATCACCATACCAAGGAATAAGAGTTTCTACTTCCAAGCCTCAACCAGTTGCTTCTTTAAGTGTACAACCTATAGGATTAGGTAATCAAACAATGGCTAATGTCATGCCTCAATGATAGAATGTGATGAATCCTACTCCTCAATAATTAATGATTAGTATTCCACAACAGCATACATAATCTAGTGTATCAATGCAATAGAAGAAAATACATTGACACCTCAATCAGGGGAAATTAATCTTCCTCCTCATATGATAATGACAAACATACCTCTTCAATCGTAGACTAATATGTCAATTCAAAACCAAGCAATGACTAGTCAACAATATGCAAATATTGGTCAGTGATAGATGCTAAATTTGCAACTTATTTTCACTTCTCCATAGGGATTCATGCAAAAAAGAGGTCCCCATCTTTCTCAAGTACCTACTAGACTACTGTTGGTTCAAAATGTGCCACAAATTTAGAGACAAGGCCTTTGTCCATAAGTTCCCACTGAATAGCATGATTTAATTAGTTGAAAATATGTCCTTTTTCAACCATAACAGGCATAGTATACTTATATCCCTCCATCCCAACCATAAAATACTTCAAGTCAAACCTTTATTGCCAACCCAAACTAGAATATTATGCAATCAAATGTAAAAAATTTAGTACATCCTAATCCATGTATGCGTATTCCTGGTCCATTCCCTAACCAAACCAATGTACCCCAATAGTTGTCTCCATCATACCCCAGTCAAAGTGTCCCACTTGTGACCTCCCAACTATTTACCCAAACCAATATTCTCCCTCAAATCAATATCCCTTCTAATTTCCTATCCCAATAATTACAATATATGAAGGATGTAATTGCTACTATTCAGGTGGGGAAGCAGACTAAAAAGTTCAAATTGGATGATGTGTGTTCCTATCCATTCAACTTGCAGTATTTGTAGATACCATTTCCTCTAGGATACAAACCACCAAAATTTGATAAATACAAAGGGAAAGGTGACCCTAAGGCTCATTTGATTGAATTCTTTGTCACATGTCAACCAGTGGCATATAGTGACATATACCTTTTGTTGTTGTTTCCAAGGAGCTTGGTTGGACAAGCCTTGGAGTGATTTTTAAAGTTACCCAAGAATTTAGTAATGGACTTTGATGTCTTCTGATAAATTTGTGCAGCACTTTTCCTATAATCTCGAGCATGAGATTTCATTAGTGGACCTGACACAAGAAAAATAAAAATATGGGGAGAGTTTTGTAAGTTATTTATAGCGATGGAGAGCCCTTACAAGTTGTTTCACCCATAGTTTACTAGAAAAATAATTAGTCATTGTGTTTACTAAAAATTTGCATAGTGAGATAGCTTACCATCTAGAGTTATAATGTGTACATACATTCAAAGAGATCATTGATAAAGGTTTGTTTATTGAATGGGTGCTCATCAATAAAGGAGTCATCAAGCTTAATTATACCAATCAGGGAAATGGCCAATAATGACATCCTATTCAAGCGTACGTAACGCAACCAACACAAGCCAATAACCAAGAAAGATTGAAGCAATTCAATCGAAATAAGAATGTTGTGGGAAATGGAGTAACCAAATTTTATCATGTCCAAACTATGTAAACCTCATCTACACCACATTTTTAGCTTACTCCTACCCAACAACCTCTCCAACCAATATCACAAGCACAACAACCAAGACCTACACAATAAGTACAATAACCTTCACCATTGTAAACCCTTCCTCTTAAGAGAACCATGCCTACACATTGTGTCTTTAGTGACCTAAGAGAGCCTACTAAATTTGTATTTCACAAGCTTGCTACCGCTAATCTAATTAGATGGCCTATACCAAATCATTATCCATAATGCATTCCTTACCCTAATTGGTACCATGAAAATGAATTTTGTGACTACCATCAAGTCAATGAGCATAATTTATGAAGATGTGTCTAAATCAAGTATTTAATTGAAAATATGTTACAGAATGGGTAGATAACATTGGATAATGGTGCTTCCACTTCCAATCAAACTCTTGGGATTTATCAAAACCCCTTTCCCCAACATAACAATCAGCAGTAGCAAAATAATCAACAACAACAATAGCCAGTGTAGCAACAAAATCAATAATATCAAAATCAAAGGCCAAACCAATAGAATTGATAAAATCAATAACAAAATATATAATGACAAAATAATAGATAAAACTAAGGTTAGAATGGTAACAAATAATAAACCTAACATGTAGTTTCACATGACTACAACAAGTTGTAGGTCATATTGCAAGGAGTAGCGTTAATACCATTTCCATTAATCCTAGATCAAGCACTAACCAGTCTAGACCATTACTAAATAATAGTATTCAACCAAATTACATGGATAATCCTTCTTTAACCTAGGAGTGCATACATGTAAACCAGTAAACTAGGACTTCCACTTTTAGATCTTATAGCACCAACTTGTTCTTGTCACGTGACCACATACAAGTACATTGACAATTGAGACTTGTCTTATATGGTCCCACACCATTTATAACAATAGTTATCAATAATGGTCTAGTATTTAGTCTTGATTATGAAATCACAACTTGAAGGTTGAAGATTACTATCCCTGACCCATAACCATTTGCCACTTTTCCTATCATCCAACCAACCATTCAGCCTCGAAATAAACCATTCACTACTAATCAAGATAAGAAGTTTGATATTGTGGAATAATTATAGAAGATACCAGTACAATTTTCTATTTTAGATTTTTTGTGAATGTCAATAATCCACAAGAACATCTTGAATGAGTTCTTGACCCAATCCATTGTTGTTAGTGACATAACCCCTGATAAATTCCAAGCTTTGGTTGGACACCTAGCTCTAGCCCAACATGTCACATTCAACCAAAGTGATATGTCTTCCCTTGGTCCGCTCCATAATAATCCATTATACATTAAATTTTATATAAGATGGCATAAAGTGAAGCATGTCCTTATAGACAATGGATCTAACCTTAACATAGTGTCCCTAAAGCTCATCAAGCTTCTTGGGTACATAATAACAGATCTCCAGCCAAAAATAATAACTATCAAACCCTATGATAATCAGAAAAGAGAATCACAAGGCACCATCAGTTTGCCAGTTATCGTTGGGCCTTTGACTCATGATACACTTTGCCATGTGCTTGATCTTGAGTTATCATACAACATACTTCTAGGAAAGCCTTGGTTACATGAGATTCATGTAGTCCCATCAACACTACATCAATGTATCAAGTTTTTCCACTCAGGGATGGAGGTGAATATTCTAGGAGATTTACACCCATATGAACACTGCAAGCATCTTAAAGCCAAATTTCAAATCTATAATTATTAGTATGGTATGAATCCAAGTTTCAAGTAGGATAAAGGGAAGGCTATACTTATTAATCCTTCACCAGATAATTGCATAGATCCTAATACCTTGGATTCCCTTTCCCACATGACATCACTTGAAGCTTCCAATCATTTCACCATTTTAGATAATGGACCAGGAGAATATGTGACCCATGATACGCTTCATATTGTCAATCTTCCTCAGAATCCAAAAAATTCTAGGTGACCTAAAGTCACCCCACATAGGCATTGGCAACAAAAGAATAAAGATAAAGGACTTGTCACATTTATACCAACATCTCGCCTAGAACCTGACCCTCTTTAAGGAGACAAATCATGGTTATACAATGACAACTAGGCTGATTGTTATAAAAGTGCAAAGTATCTTATTTCTAATAGAATCATGGAACATCATAAATATGAAGGAAGAGGCCTCACACTGAATTAGCAAGGAAGCATCGAGCCAATTTCCATGACTAAGTATGAAAGACCTTATGGACTTGGATTTAAACCACTTGGGGGTGACCCCATATATCTTATTCAAACTCCATCACTAGTGACTAGTGATGATGATGCCAACAATGAAGCAGAGTTTGATCAAAGCCTCACCTTTGATGCCCTAGTTGAAACCAACTTATTTGAAAATAATGCCATTTTTACCCTTACCCCAGTCATTTATCACAACCATTCATCATTATATTATCCCCAACTGATAGATTGGGACCAGCAAGAATCTAGTCAATCGATTGATGAGTTCCAAAATGATGAAGCATTCTGTGATTTATTAGGCCTTAGAGACAATGTTCCATTGGGAGATCACAAATAAATATTCTCAATCACATTGGATCCTACAGCCTATTTTGGAGAGCAAGTGAACACGCTTAGCCAAAAATAAACAAGTAAAACATTGAGGTCCCAAATTGAAAACCTCTTTGAGGCACTTTCTGACCAGGGAAAAAGTAAAGATAAAGGATAGTCTAGTGGTGAAAACCTATTTTAGGTGCCATTATATGGGGGCATTTATTCTTCTTTGAATTTAGACTAGGAGACCACCAATGATGAACTTACTTGTGGATTTGAGTTCAAGTTTTAGAAACTACAAGTATTTGATCAATTTCTCTATGAATTTTTGACTATTTTTATCACATGGCTAGATCTCCCATTAGGGGACTCAGATTCATCATAACTAGGAGAAGTTGAATATCAAGTCCTAACAGAGGACCCTAACATAGTTCAACAATTCAGGGCATTGCCTATTATCCTAGAAGATGGTTCAGCCCTTCTAGTCAAAGATACAATAGAGGTAAACATTGGGACTTCATCAAACTTGAAATGGATAAAATTAGGTGCATCCCTCATTGAGGAGGAACTCTATTGAGAGAATTTGTAGATATCTTTGCATGGGCCTATTCTGACATGCCAAGTTTAGATCCCACCTTGGTTTTGCACCAACTTATGGTTAATATTGATTCCAAATCAATAAAACAAAGGCTACATAAAATGCATCCTTGCATTGTTGTATTGGTAAAGAAAGAGTTGGAGAAAATCTTAGAAGCAGGATGTATCTGATCCATTGACTACTCATAATGGATCTCTAATGTGGTACATGTTAGCAAAAAGCCTGAAGGGATTAGAATTTGTACTAATTTTCAAGACATAAACAAAGCTTGTCTTAAAGATGATTTTTAATTGCCTAATATCGACATGATCATTGATTTCACAGTAGGTTATGAAATGCTTTCACTCATGGATGGCTTTTTAGGATACAATCATATCAAAATCATGCTAAAAGATTAGCATAAAATAGTGTTCACCACTCCATGGGGAACATTTTGTTATTAGGTGATGCCATTTAGCCTCAAGAATGTTAGAGCCACATATCAAAGGGTCATGATTATCATATGTCATGATATGATGCATGATATTGTTGAAGACTATGCCAATGACATATTAGGAAAATCCAAAACCAGGGTTGACCATCCAGCAATTTTGCATAAGATATTTGAAAGATTATGAGAGTACAAAGTCAGAATCAATCCAAATAAATGTGTCTTTGGTGTAACTTCAGGCAAATTACTTGGCTTCATCATGTCTCATCAAGGTATTGAAGTCGATCCAGGTAAAGTCCATGCTATAACCAAAATACTACCACTAACCAATTTAAAGCAACTCCATAGTTTACAGGATAAGATCTAGTCAATCTGATGCTTCATCTCTCAGTTAGCAGAAAAGTGCCATCTATTTACACATCCTTTGAATAAATAAGTTGCATTTCACTAGGATGATCATTGCCAAACATCTTTTCAACAACTCAAAGATTATCTTGTCAATCCACCTATTTTATTACCTCCTATGCCAGGAAAGCCATTTTTGTTATACCTATCAGCTACTGATCATGCCTTGCGAGCACTCTTGGCTCAACATGATGACAATGTAAAAGAGCATGCTATATACTAATTAAATCATACCTTAGTTACATATGAACATAACTATGCACCTATTGAAAAAGCTTGTCTAGCCATGGTTTTCATAGCTCAAAAACTGCATCATTATATGTTGAATAATAAAACCATGGTCATTTCAAAGGTAGATCCACTCAAGTATCTACTATCCAAAATAGCTTTACAAGGTAGAATGGATAAATGGATCATGCTTCTCAGTGAGTTTGACATAGAGTATGTCAATCAAAAAGTAATCAAGGGACAAGTTCTTGTAGATCAACTTACTGAAGCACCTCTCATGGACACATAACCACTCACATTCTAATTTCTTGATGAATCCATAATGATCATCATTGATACACCCCTTAAGGAGCAGCCCTGAAAGTTGTATTTTGATTGTTCATTCACTATACATAGATCAAGGGTAGGCCTATTATTTATTACATCATGGGGGGATCTAATCCCTAAATTATTTAGAATCAGCTTTCCTTGTATAAACAACATGGCTGAGTATGAAGCACTTGTTGTAGGAATTTGACAAGCAGTGTAGTAGAATATATCTCATCTCTAAGTTTATGGTGATTCTCAGTTAATCATCAATCAAGTTACAAATCATTTTCAGACCAAAGATGATAAGTTGGTTCCATATAAAGACATGGTCGACACTCTTAAATAAAAAACTGCCAACATTCAATATGAGCATATACCCAAGGCTAGTAACAGAACTACAGATGCCATGGCTACTATTGGTTCTCTGATTCAAAAAATAGATAAAGCTAAAGAGTATCAGTTCCTTGTCAAGAAATTTTCAGCACCAACTCATGAACCTTCACTCATCACCATGATTTGTGATATTGTTGGTCCTAATTCTATCCAGTATTAAGACCTTTATAACTACCTTCATGACCAAGTTATACCACTTAATCTCTCTCAAAAACAAAACAAAGTCTTCATTCATCATTTTTCTCATTATACTCTACTCGGATCCACCCTTTATCGTCATAGTTTTGATGGAACTTTGCTTCATTTTTAAACTTTGATAGAGTCTACATTAGTGTTAAGAGAAGTTCACGAAGGAGTATGTGGAGCCCAATCTAGCGAGGCAATCCTATCCAAAACTATCTTATGTACTGGTTATTATTGGTCCACAATGGATGTAGATGCCACTACATATGGAAAAAAATATGACAATGTCAATGACATGTTAATCTGATTCATGCCTCAGCAAAAACTCTAAAACTGATTTTGACACCATGGCCATTTTTTACATGGGGACTTGACCTCATTGTGAAGATTAACCCCACTTCATCTGATGACCATAAACATATCCTTACTACCACCAAATATTTCACTAAGTGGGTTGAAGCTATACCCCTCACTTACGTGAGTGGAAAGCAAATTTCCAAATTCATCTTTAACTGTCTCATCTGCCACTATAATATCCCTTCTGACATTATATTAGATAATGGAGGATCATTCAAAAATAAAGATGTAGACCAGCTATGTACTAAATATAACATCACATAACACTTTTCTATAGCATATTACCCTCAAGGTAATGGCCAAGCTGAGGTATCCAACAAAACCATTGTCAATATTCTCAAAAATATTGTTAATGATGTCGGTCATGATTGGCACCTCTAGATATTATCTACCCTTTGGGTGTACCATACCAATCATCGTACCCCCATAGGAGCCACTCCATACTCACTTGTTTATGGTACTGAAGCCATCCTTCCCATTAAGGTCAAATTTTCTTCACTACATATCTCTTTCAAGAATGTTTTAGATGATCATGACTATCGAGTAGCTTGCCTGCAAGAGCTAGACCTACTTGATAAAAAATGCACAATCGTGCTCAACAATTTTCAAGTATATCATAACTGAATCAAAGGTCACTATAATCTCTGTGTTAAGTATAGAACATTTAAACTTGGTGATCTTGTTCTTAAAGAAAACCAAAAGAATAACATGGCTGAGAAAAAGCATAAAGGAAAATTTAAACCAAACTGGATAAGGCCTTTCATCATCACTACAAATTATGGATCAAGAGCATACATGCTTGCTACACCAGATGGAGAGGAACTTCTAGAGCTGATGAATATTATTCATCTCAAGCAGTAGTATGCTAGAGCACTAAGGTGTATTCTCTGTAAGGACCATTTCAATTATGCCTTTTTGTCATTGTTCTTATTTTTACAAATACCATCCTTATCCATCCTCTTTCACATTTCCACTTTTCATTTTTGACCTACTAGCCTTGTGTGTTCTATAGCCTAGCCTATTTAACCTTGGTTTTTGTCATTCATTACACATTTTTAGCATCAAGGTATCTAATCAATTTCATCTATCAGTTCTAGTACTTCAAATAGAGATCATATTTTGGGATAGTGTGATAGAAGTTTTGACAGTTGCATCCTTCATTTGTTATTCTTTCCTACCATCGGTCTTGATACTAATTATAACTACCTTTGGGCAAATTCGTACCTTTGATCTATGCTATTGTAAACTATTTATAACCACTTATGGTCAAAATAGGGGCGACATTAAACCTTGGCATACCAACTTGCTACTTCCTATGTCATATTATGCCTTTCTACCCACTGTGCTTGTTTTATTTGAATTAACTATTGTATTAGTCAAATTCCTTCACTATAATGGTGAAACTATAGTGACTTGAGGTCTTACTCTGGGACTATGTAGGTAGTGTTCAATACTTGTTGAGGTTAGCTCAATCACCCTTTTCCCCATGCTCTTGCCATTTTGTGATTAGCCTAAGCCATACTCTCACCATTTTATGAGCACCCTAAGCCATGCTCTCACCATTTTATGGGCAACCTAAGTTTAAACGCTATCATCATTTTGTGAGCTTGAACCATTTAGTGTCTCATCATTCTTGATAAAGTTGAGACACTCCAAAAATTCCAATTTTTTTTGGAAAATCATTAGAAAAGAACAAAAACATTGACCACTTCCTTGCCTTAAGGATTCTGGGAACCCTTGCTGAGTCACAAGCAAATCACTTGTCATTTAGTTTCCCCATCCTTTTTGGCCTTTTTCTCTCATGCACTTGCTCTTTTTCAAGACCATTCCTATTCTTCTATCACATCCATTCTTTTTTTTTTAGTCATCACATTCTTCCCATTCCCTAGGAGAACTACATTTGGCCTGAAGTTTTTTATTAGATATTGCATCTATGGAACTATGTAGATAGCGTCCACTTGCCTAGTGCATATGGAGACAACTCATCCACCCCCTTTTTTCTTCTATTCTCCCATTTAATTCATTTGTTAAGATGTTACCTATTTTTTAGGGGCAATGTTTGCAGGGTTTTTATTATGTTGTTTGTTTGTTTATTTCTACTTATTTTGATTATTTGTATTCTTATTTATTTTCTTTCAATACTGTCACCTTGATTCATTTTATGAGTTTTCATTAGGTGATTCCTTACCCACACTTACACTTGAATCTATCCATATTCATAGGTTTACATTGTCATCATGGTTTCTATCATTGGTGCATTATTTTATATTGCATATTGGATTACGGGAGTCAGTCCTCATGCATATTTTGGCCAAATATTTATAGGGTTCTATCATAAATCCTACCATCACATGATACAACAAAGCTCAACTTCAAGAATTCTATTTATCAATGGCAACATTTCTTTGGCATCGACATCCTGATTCACTCCCAATCATATCCCAAAAAGAGTAATTTACCATGAGAGAATTTCAACCTTCTCCCTACTAGTAGGTTGTTCCAATTCATCATTACCCTTTGTGTTAAGTTATCATCATCCTTGACCAAGTGTATCATGTTTTCCATAATCGAGGTCCAACGATTATTACTACCTATGGGCAAATCATTACACATCATCGCACCTGCATTTCTCAATGATTATAACCACCTTTGGGAAAATCATTGTGTTGTCACCACTTTAATTTTTCTACCTATACAGGGGCATCTTTTTATCTTGTTTATCTATCCTAACTGGGGCAAATCCATCTTCTCAATGATTATAACCAGCTTTGGGCAAATCATTGTGTTATCATACCACATTACCACTATCAGATTAAAATGCTTATAACCACCTTTAGGCAAACTATTGTACACCATCCCACTTTCATTCTCATTGATTTTGACTACTTTTTAAATATCATTATGTTTTCACCGCATCATCTTTCCTTTCTTTGGTCCCCTTGTTTTGCTTCTTTCTTTTCGAGGGACCATTTACCAACATGCTTGTGCCTATTGGGGATCAACCAATAATGTTGATTACAATATGAAAGCAATAAAAGTGAAATTAAACCAGAAAGATAAGTAACTAGAATCAGATAATAGCAAACAATAAGAGATACAAGAAACTACCCTGAAAACTTGTATTAAACTCTTTACAGAAGGAATACAATTGAAGAAACTTCTTTTCTTCCACACCTCTCTCAGATGTACAGATCTCTATCTAGATCTCTTTCCCTCAAGAGCTCTCTCTCTCAATTACAATCAACTCCAACAACCTAGAATGATTCACATATACAATTATGTACTGTTCAACACTCTACACATACAATAAGCTAAGAAGATCTATCCTATTATATAATAATTAGGAAATATGAGCATACAACTACAACCACCAGATGCACCTCCTAATCAAGGGCTCTAAATAGTCTTACTAATAATAGAGATGCAAACTTAAGACTATCACTTAATCTTAACATGCAAACATTCTGTTCTGTCCACGAAAATAGATTTTTGGATGCACAGGTAACCGACATCGGTTCCTGCCTATTTGCTTGTGATTGACGTTGGCTGATCCATGACCAACACCGGCATCTCTTGGTCTGCTCCTGACCGACGTCGGTCGCTCCTGACTGACGCCAGTGACTGTGTAAACTTGTAACTTCTACAATCTGCTCACTTGGTGAAGCTTTTAGCTCCACACCTTAACAATCTCCCACTTAGAGATAAATAGCTACACCAATACCTGTACAACAACATCTTCTAGCTCCTCCATCTTCAACTCAATCATGAAGACCAACAAAAGTTAAATGAAGATTCAACTTCTCCTTTGTTATCAGCTTGGTTAACATATCAGCAGGGTTCTTATCAGTATGGATTTTCTCTAGCTTCAACTCACCATCTTCCAATACCTATCTTATGAAGTGGTACCTAAGCTGTATATGCTTTGTTCTTGAATGAAAGGCTGAATTCTTAGCCAAATGAATTTCACTCTGACTGTCACTATACAATCTGCAACTCTCTTGCTCCTTTCCAAGCTCTTCCATGAACCGTGTCATCCATATCATCTCTTTGCTAGCCTCAGTGACTGCAATATATTCAGCTTCTGTAGTTAACAAGGCAACAACCTTCTACAACTTTGATATCTAGCTAACCGCCATTCCACCAATAGTGAAAACATATCCTGTGGTGCTCCTTCTGCCATCTAAATCACCTGCCATATCTGAATCTACATAACCATGTAGAGAAGTATTTGAACCTCCATAGCACAAATGCCTATTGCTAGTTCCTCTCAGATATCTAAGGATCCACTGAACTGCTTTCTAATGCTCCTTTCCTAGATTGGCCATATACTTACAACTCCCACTGCTTGGGTGATATCCGGTCTAGTACAAACCATTGCATACATTAAACTCCCTACTGCGGAAGAATATGGAACTCTACTCATGTACTCTACCTCATCATGTGAATTAGGACATTGTTCTTTACTCAACTTAAAATGTCCAGCCAAAGGTGTGCTTACCGGTTTTGCATCCTGCATATTGAACCGTTTCAACACCTTGTTCACATAATCCTCTTGAGACAAAATCAACCTATGATTTTTCCTGTCTCTCTTAATACTCATGCCAAGGATTTTATTTTCTACTCCCAAATCCTTCATGGCAAATGTGTGAGCTAATTTCACCTTAAGCTCAGAGATATCCTGCATGTGTGATCATAAAACAAGCATATCATCTACATACAACAACAGAATAATATATCTACCATTATTCAATCTCTTAAAATACACACAATGGTCAGATTGGCACCTACTGTAGCCATGCTCAGTCATAAATCTGTCAAATCTCAAATACCACTGTCTAGGAGCTTGCTTGAGGGCATACAAGATTTTCTTCAATCTGTGCACTAACTTCTCCTTACCTTTGACCTCAAATCCTTTTGGCTGTTCCATATATATTTCTTCATCCAAATCTCCATGAAGAAATGCTATCTTAACATCAAGCTGCTCAAGATGCAAATCCTCAATAGTAACTAAAGACAATACAGTCCGTATAAAAGTCATTTTAACAAGAGAAAAAATCTCACCAAAATCAATACCTAGCTTTTGTGCAAATCCTTTCACTACCAATCTGGCCTTATATCTCATCTGGCTGTTTTCACCTTCCTTCAGTCTGTAGGTCCATCTGTTCTTCAGTGTCTTCTTACCTATTGGCAACTCAACCAAATCCCATGTTTGGTTCTCTTTCAAGGACTCCATTTCCTCAACCATGCCACGCTCCCACTGATTCTTGGATTCCACATGTATTGCTTCTTCAAAACTCTCTGGTTCTCCACCATCAATTAGCAATAAATAGAATAATGAAGGGGAATATCAAATTGGAGGTTTACTTACCCTTTCTGACCTCCTGATGGGCGTCTGAGACTCATTCACAACACGTTGTCCACCCAAATTCTCTGATAGTGACCGATTTCAGTCACTTCTAGGCCTGTAACTGGCCGACGTCAGTTCTGCCTGACCGATGTCGGTTCCTACCTAGCCGACATCGGTCACTGTCTGACCGACATTAGTTTCTGTCCTGCCAACGTCGGTTCTTGCTTGGCCGATGTTGGTCTCTGTGTTTTCCTGTCTGTGATTATTTTTTCTCGTGAGCTCATTTTGGATTGTCACCTCGTCCAATTCTCTATTGCTCTGCCCAGATTGATTCAACTTCTTGAGCTGATCACTATACATCACTTTTTTATTAAAAACAACATCACGGCTTCTAATTATCTTATTAGTTCCTAGATTCCAAAACCTGAATATGAAATCATTAGAGCCATAGCCAATAAATGTGCACCTCATAGATTTAGCATCCAGCTTCTTTTTATTTTCCTTATCAACATGCACAAAGGCTTCACAACCAAAAACTTTGAGAAATGAGAGATCTACCTTTTTACCTATCCATGCCTCTTCTAGAATTCCACCATCCAGAGCTGTAGAGGGTCCTCTGTTAATCAGGTACACTACAATATCAACAGCTTCTGCCTAAAACTCTAAGGGCAAACCAACATGTAATCTCTTACACCTTTCACACTCCATTATTGTTCTGTTCATCCTTTCAGCAACTCCATTTTGCTGAGGTGTCCTTGGAACCATCCTTTGCCTATGGATCCCATGCATATAACAATACCAGTTGAACTTGTAGATGCATAACTCACCACCATTGTCAGATCTTAGGCACTTCAATCTTCTACCTGTTTCATTCTCAACCATAGCTTTCCAAATCTTAAAAGTCTCAAATACATCAGATTTATTCTTAATACAATAGACCCATTCCTTTCTTGTAGCATCATCTATGAACAAAACATAGTACTGTGATCCTCCAATAGAAGCAACCTGAGCCGGTCCCCACACGTCTGTGTGAACAAGCTACAACTTATGCTTCTTCTTTGTTGACCCAGTCTTGAGAAAACTCACTCTCTTCTATTTCCCAAAAACACAGTGCTCACAAAAATCTAGATCTATGCTTTTCAAATCTGAAAGCTTACCTTTTGACTTAAGAATGGACATTCCCTTCTCACTCATGTGGCCGAGCCTAGAGTGCCACAATTTTGCATCCACATCTGAAGTAGATAATACAGAAGGAGAATTATTAGTAACACAATTACATAAATAAAGAGTACCTACTCTTTTACCTCTGGCCATTACAAGTGCACCCTTGGTCACCTTCCAAGATTCAGCTGTGAGAGTTACTGTACAACCCTCATCCCTTAACTTTCCTACAAAAATCAAGTTCCTCTTCAAGCTGGGAACATGCATGACGTCTCTCAACACCCATGTGTTGCCATTCTGCATTTTCAGCTACACTTTTCCTTTGCCAACAATTTTACAAGGCTCATCATCCCCTAAATACACTATTCCAAAATCTCCATGGACATAGTCACTAAAAAATTCTCTATTAGGGGTAGCATGAAAAGAGGCACCAGAATCTAAAACCCAAGATTCTATATTATTATGCAAAGAGAATATTAAAGCATCTTGTGCAATACCTGCAACCTTTGTTTCTTCTTTTCCTTCATGCTGAATGTCCTCCTTAGGCTTTGACCAGCAATCTCTGCTTATGTGCCCCATCTTTCCACAATTCCAGCATTGTGGCTTCCTGCCATTTCTGGATTTGGATCTACCTCTCACCTTTGACTTAGACCTTGATCTCCCTTTCTTGCTCTTCTCTTTTTTCCTTCCCCTGCTCTCAAAACTTAAAGCATTCCCAAATGTTTCCTCTGTGCTTTTCCTACGAATTTCTTCATTCAAGATCACACTAACAACATCCTCTACTTCTAAAATATTTGAAGCAGATGCAATATTACTAACTACCATTACCAAGCTATGCCAACTTTCAGGCAAAGAACATAATATTAAAAGAGCTTTAATTTCATCATCAAACACTATTTTGACTGAACTTAATTGATTTACAATTCCATGGAAATCATTTAGATGATTAAATACAGATCCACCTTCTTGCATACGCAAATTAAATAACTGCTTCATAAGATATATTTTATTTGAAGCTGAGGGTTTTTCATATAAATTTGCTAAAGTAGTCATCAACTCTACCATTGTCTTTGCCTGTGATAAATTAGATATCACAGTAGATGCCAGACTCAATCTTATAGATCCAAGAGCCTTTCTATCAAGAACTTCCTATTCTTCATCATCCATGTCTATGGGTTTCTTTGCAATCCTACCTAACGGTAAGTATAGATCTTCTTGATACAGATAATCCTCTATCTGCATTCTCTAATGTTGATAATTCTTGCCATTAAACTTCTCCATTCTCAGTTTACTTTCTTCTGCCATTACTTCTCCCACTCAAATAGAAATCCCTACAGAAACCCTTGTGAGTACCCTGTAATCAATACACACTAACCAGATCTAAAACACCTGTTAGTTAACCTGAGCTCTGATACCACTTGTTGGAGATCAACCAACAATGTTGATTATAATTTGAAAGCAATAAAAATGGAATTAAACCAGAAAGATAAGTAACTAGAATCAGATAATAACAAACAATAAGAGATACAAGAAACCACCTTGAAAACTTGTATTAAACTCTTTACAAAAGAAATACAATTGAAGAAACTTATTTTCTTCCACACCTCTCTCAGATGTACAGATCTCTATCTAGATCTCTTTCCCTCAAGAGCTCTCTCTCTCAATTACAATCAACTCCAACAACCTAGAATGATTCACATATACAATTTTGTACTATTCAACACTCTACACATACAATAAGCTAAGAAGATCTATCCTATTATATAATAATTAGGAAACATGAGCATACAACTACAACCATCAGATGCACTTCCTAATCAAGGGCTCTAAACAGTCTTACTAATAATAGAGATGTGGACTTAAGACTATCACTTAATCTTAACATGCAAACATTATGTTCTATCTACGGAAATAGCTTTCTGGATGCACAGGTAACCGACATCGATTCCTACCTGTTTGCCTGTGACCGACGTCGACCGATCCATGACCGATGCCTGCATCTCTTGGTCTACTCCTGACCAACGTCGATCGCTCCTGACCGACACTGGTGACTGTGTAAACCTGCAACTTCTGCAATATAGAAGGAATACAATTGAATAAACTTCTTTTATTCCACACCTCTCTCAGATGTACAAATCTCTCTCTAGATCTCTTTCCCTCAAGAGCTCTCTCTCTCTCAATTACAATCAACTCCAACAACCTGGAATGATTCACATATATAATTCTGTACTGTTCAACACTCTACACATACAATAAGCTAAGAAGATCTATCCTATTATATAATAATTAGGAAACATGAGCATACAACTACAGCCATTAGATGCACCTCCTAATCAAGGGCTCTAAACAGTCTTACTAATAATAGAGATGCAGACTTAAGACTATCACTTAATCCTAACATGCAAACATTCTGTTCTGTCCACGGAAATAGCTTTCTGGATGCACAGGTAACCAACATCGATTCCTGCCTGTTTGCCTGTGACCGACATTGGCCGATCCATGACCAACGTTGGCATCTCTTGGTCTGCTCCTGACTGACGTCGGTTGCTCCTGACCGATGTCGGTGACTGTGTAAACTTGCAACTTCTGCAATCTGCTCACTTGGTGAAGCTTTTAGCTCCACACCTTAACAGTGCTAACCATTCCCTCGAGGGGAATCATACAGTTAATTTATCATCATTATATTTTTAGGCATACAAGACCTTTTCATTCTTTGAAAATATGTTACTATGCTTATAGATTGCAATGCCTTCCCAAATAGGGGCAAACTGTAGAGACCTAAAACTAGCCTCCAATGACCTCCAATCAGGGTTTTGGCCAATTTCCACCTAAAATGCACAATTTGGCCAAAAAACACTAAAACACATTAAATGATTTGAAGCTAACATATTCAAGTACCAATTTTGGCTAGGATATCCCTAAATGGGGTAATGAAATTTATGGGCCAACTAACTTTGATTAATTTATTTTAAGTCAAAATACCAAATTTGCACCTGGGTGCTTTGGATTGCTCTTTCCTATCAAATCTTCTACACAAGACATGTTCCTTTTTTATTTTTGTTGGTAACATCCTCAATGGGAATATGATTCCAATGCATTTGATATCACCTTCTAATTCCAATCTAGTCAAATTTTGGACCAATAACAAGACATTTTGATCAATTTGAGTAATTTGTGCACAAAGTGCTTAATCATGCTTAAGAGATAATTAACCCAAATCAAGGCATAATTAATAATTCCATGGAAACTTATTGAATATTTTTTTTTAGAAATGAATATTAAATATCTACATCATCAAGTGACCTCATTTCTTGAGAAGACATCCCTAGGCCATAAATGCCACAAATATCAAGATTCATGCCTCATCAATGCCTTCCATGATCCCCTCCATGCCTCTTAATTTACCCTTCTTTAAATTTCATGATGAGGATATTAAAAAAATTAATTCCAAAAATAAAATTAATCCTCAACCACACATCTCAATTTTGAGATGGATAGTTTAGGTTGATTATGATCAAATCCAAAAATATATAAATAGAGAGGCCATGAACATAATTTCTAAGCTATTTTGGTGTAAATTTATAATGCACAAATTATTTTAAAATCCATTACAATTAGTGTTACCATGCCAAATTGATTCCAATCCAAGCCAAGTCACAAGCCAAAGGTGCCAAGGAGAGATGGAGGTAGCCAAGCTTCCATTGCCAAGGACTTCATGAGCACAAGCCAAGTAAGCCACTACAACAAGCATTTTGGAGCATCCAAGGGAGGTAAAAGAAAGTTTTATTTTGCATTTTAGTTGTGTGTTTCATTCATGATTTTTAACTAAGTTCTCCCTAGTGTATAGGTCTATAGATGTTATGCTATTAGTGTGTTTATTTCATTTTGTTTTCATTTTGGAACTAACACCATACTAACCATCCTCTCTTGAATCAAATTCCTAGATCACAACATGGATAATGTCTTGAATAATTAAATTTAGTTGTAATCGATAAGATCTTCTTAATTTAATAGCATTGATAATCAAGAGAGAATCACCTTCCATAAATAATTTCTTAAAAATTGAATCAATAGCAGTTCTCAAACCTTTGAGAAGAGCTAGAGCTTCAATTAAATTGTTTGAAGACAAAATAAGAAAGTAATTGTCCCATATTATCTCTAAAAATGCATCCACTTTAGAGAAAACCTGGGTTACCTTTAGATTTCCATACAATATTTAGATTGACATAATTGTTGATAAGAGGCTTCTAAGAGATGAAAAACATTTTATCGATTTGAGGAGGGAGGATGAAATTATTTTGTAGTAAATTCTAATTTAATAGAATATGATGCTTCTCTCAAGTTATTTTATTATTAGGGGGTGGCAGTTTAGCCTTATAAAACTCTTGAACGAGTGCTTCAGTTTTAAGAGTGAGGAAGTATTTAGAGAGGGATAGGTTCAAGAAGACTCTATTTTTAATTTCTTTCCATAAGCTCCAAATGATTATAGATGGGGCCATATCCTAAATATTACTAACCTTATCCCCTCCTTTTATCCAATTAATCATAAGTTTTTGAATAGAACCAACCACTACCCAAGGTTTGTTCATTTTCTTAAAGAACTAATACCAAATTTTCCAAAGAGTAATGAAGGAGGACATGGTTTGAGGTTTTAAAATTACTTTACAGAAGATACAGTAGGGAGTTTGTGTTATAAAATATATTTATTCTTCATAATAAATCACATATGTACATTAGATTAAGGAAGTCCTTGAGGGATCCATACTTTTACCACATGCCATAAGGGTCTACAAATATGATATATTAACTTATTATGTTTTTTTTTTCATAGAAAATTTTATAAAAGGATCACCAATAATTTTTAAGCCATCAATCTCCATTAAGCTATTGATATGGTGAGAGTTCAAAAAGAATTAGAAAGAATAAATAAGATTAGAGGAATGGGTGGCTACAAAAAACTTAGATTTTTCATCTCTAAGGATCCCATACACTTTGGGTTTCACCGCAATAATAAAAATTCATTGATCCCCATAGGTTTGAAAATCATTCTTATAAAATGTTGAAGTAAGGATGATTCTAGAGAGGGCCCACACTAGACTAGGCATCCTTCTAAAAATTAACTAATCTATCATTTTTAATATCCCAACAGAGTGAGTTTGAGAAAAGGTCTTTACATTTCCCAAGGAAGTTTCAAATGTGAGAACCATACATCCAATGTTATGTAGTAAAAATATTGGTTAGATCATACACATTATATAGATACTTTCTTTGAAACAAGATGTTTCTTTGTCTCGTAGATTATACATAGAAATTTTGCTCTTAAATCTTTATTCATCTTGAACAAACTTTTGATTCTAGCCCCACATTTGTATTTAGGCAAGAAAAACTCTTTCTATTTAATTAAAGTAATTTTCTTGTGCTTAGAATGACCATTCCATAGATTTTTTTATATAATGTTAGTTAATCTAGATTTGACACTAACTAGATATTTTGTGACTGACATCATATAGATTGGAATTATTTAGAAAATTACTTGAATTAATTGAATCTTTCCTACCAAGTAAGTCATTTTCCTTTTCAAGATGCTAGTTTATTCTTGAAGGTTGTGGTCATATTGTCTCAAAATTCTTTTTTCGACCACCCATCAAAACAAAGGATCCCCAAGTATTTTCTAGGAAGAGAACCTAAAGAAAATCCAAAATTTTATTTTATGTTATTTTTTCTGTGGGCTGAAATGTAGAGAGAATAAATGTAAAATTTTAAGAGGTTAATGTCGTGACTCAAAGTACATTGATACCAATTTAATATTTTCTTTAATACTTTATCTTCCCAAATATAAATAAAATGTATCATCTATAAACTATATACACTATATATATTTTATATAAGATATAAATGCTAATTTTTTTTTAAATATTATAAAATAAATTAGTTAGATGCCATACATAGCTAAAACCACCTTCTCTATCCAAAACCACTTTTTAAAGTCACCTTTTTATTTTTTATTTTCTATAAATTTCATACAAAACTACTTTTGGTTAAACTTGTGGTATTAGATCTGGTAGCGCCTTTTTTTAATGTGATGGTTTTTTTTTAATCTTGTATTGTTAATATCATTATAGTTGTAATGGTTTAATTACGGTTTTGATTTATGAATTTATTTTTCATCAGGTATTTATTTTGGTTGTGGGTTTGGGGTGTGCTTCCATACCATCTGTATTTTAAGATAAAATGCATGTTTCAATAAAAAAAATCATACTGATGTGATAACCTCCTTATAATTATACTCTTGGTATTTCTAATAATCCAAGCTATGAATTTGTGATTTCTAGTACATTTATTAGAAAATAAAAATATGATTTGACAAATGTGTTAACCAAGTGAGTCCAATCACTCACAATTCTAAATATTTGCACTTATCTCTAGGAAATTGATCTTCTTATTAAAATCATAATAGAGAAGTTGCATTTGTAAAGGATAAATATAATGGTTTGTTTTGTAAATCATGCTACAAATCACTAGGGTTTTTAATAAACAAATACTCATCAAGCCCCTCAATGGTACCCAATATTGGTCACAACATGCTATATAAAATGTAAAAAAAAACTAATTTAAAGAAAAGGTGTTGTTACAATGATATTCAATGCCAATGAATACTTTATAAACAATTGATCTCTTCTACAATGCAATAAATAATAATTGCTAGATAATCATTAGAATTATTTAGAATCTTGAATGCATTTTCTATATACTTACATTGATTGCTTATTTTTATTGATTGTATGATGTTCTAAATGCTTAATGTACCTATGTATTTATAGACTTATTGAATTCAAATTAGGACATGAATACAATACCTTGTTTTGGATTTTTTCCATTTTAAACATTATTTTCTAGTTAAAGAAACTAAGAAATCATGTTTTTTTTGGTATAAAGATATTAATGTATATTTATTGTGATATAAAAATATTAAGATTGAGACCTTTATATTCAAAAGTCACACCAATAAAGTGATCTTAGAATTTTAAAAATTACAAGTGACTCTAGCTTGGGATAATACCTTTTGCATTGTGAGCTACATGACTTGATATTTCCATGTCCCCTCTTTTTAGCACCTTCCTCTTACTTCTTCATGATCATGGAGCATATATTGTAGTCAAACCAATTGTAAATGATGGTCTATCTGGCCCCATACCTTCTCCTTTAGGCATTGCAAGATCAAGGTTAACCTATCAGTCCAAGTGACAAAGCCTCACATCTTACTTCAGCCATCTCTCTAAACATAAAGGTTTAGGATACATAGATCAAGCATGAGACAAAAAACATCATGGGTAATGATGGATGGATTACTAGTTAATGGGGTTTTTCTCTATCATTAGAAGAGCCTAGATATGTTGTGGGAGGGAGAAACAACCACCCTGCACTTTGCACAAGAGTTTTTGTGTATGCTTAGGATAATGCACTCCTTTTCTATAACTTCGAGCCTTGGGATTTTTCAACCCTTCATGAGGGCTCATACCTAACCACAATCAAATAAAATTGTAGCTAAATAAGTTTTTTTTTTTTTTAAGAAACAAATCATAAAACACCAAGTTGTTGAGCACTATGGATACAAAAGAAAATTTAAGGAAGAAGATTGCAATAAAATTATAATTTTGTTAATGAAAATGTATGAGCTAGGTCTCTTTAGTATATAAATTTAAGTATTGATTTTTAATTTCATCCATGTTGTGTTCTATAGGGCAATTTATCAACACTTTATTTTGTTTGTTAATCAATTTGTCATTAAAGTATGAGAACATACAGTTGCATACACTAGAGACCCTGATCAACCACTTCATCTACCCCCACATTACACTCTATATCAAAAATGTAATTAAATTATAATCAATAAGTATACACATTGAGAAAAAATTGACTACAATCTTAGTTCGAAATGTTACCAATAGAATTATCAAATCATTTATCATAAAACCTGAGTCATTTCCCTTCAATATAAAATAATGATCTTTGGCACCTATAATTTTCATGCATGCACCCAAAGATCATAATCAAATGAAGGTGCATATTAGTCTATCAAAAATCATATAATATAAAAAAACTATAATATCAAATCATCATAACGTGTATTTTCATTTTCCTTACTAGTTTTCACCTATTACTATAATTAACACCAAAAGGTGCCTTTGAATGGTCGATAGGCACCTACATTTATAGGCCTATTGGTCTAGTCCTGCAAAAATTCCTTACAACAAATGACTATACATTGTTAAAAAAAAATAGGGCTATAAATACTAGTGCATATCGACCATTCACATGTATCTTTAGGTTTTGATTCTAGTTTTTAAAATTCCTAACTCCTTTAGTTACAAGAAACAAATTGCAAACAAAAGAAAAGTTTTATTTTAGTGTAATTATTCTAAGAATTACAATAGTTATCACCTGGTAAATTTTCATTATGAAACATTAAGACAATGGTATAGACTTTGACTATTCCATTATCAATGCTAATGAAATCTCCAATTGAATGTGTCTAAAAAAAATGTTGACATTGTGTCTCATTATTTATTTAATGAATTGTAAACCAATGCTTGTAAAATTATTTTTAAAAATAATTTGGGAAAAATAAAACAATTATAGTTATGATGCACCTAAATATTTTTGGTTCCATTTTTCAAAAAATATTCGATCTTTCTCTTTGTGTTGTTATTTACTTGAAATTTGCATCTCTGTCAAGTGTATTGATGACTAGATTATTAAAATATACCATAATTTTGTATTAATATTTTTATGGGGAGGGGGTCATATAGATGTGAGCCCCCTTTGCCCCAAAATGTAACGTGCACTCTCCACAATGGGATATTCTTGGTAGATCCACCTGCTAAGTGAAACGAAGCTACCCTCGTTAAGTGATTGGCTTTCCTAATCATCAATTGATCTAACTTAGGTAATTATGCCTTCTCTTAGTGCATCTCCTTTCTCTTATACACAATCTTCTTCCTTCTAACCCAATTTCATAACTGTTAAAATAATATTATAATAATCAAAATGAAATAATAATATTATAATTCAGCAGCCAACTCAAGGAACTGAACAAACCTCAATTTCTCCTAGATTAAAAATTAATTATATAAAAAGATAGATAATTAATATTCTAATATCATTTTTAAATCATCCATATATATGAATGGGTATTATCTTACGCATTTTTATTTTGGATGGGGCATTCATGCCTGCCACCCCCGTTCCCAATGGAATGAATATAAATTGATTCCCTTAACCAAAAAGAGAATGTAAACATTGAAACAAAAATATATGAAGCTAGATAGCATTTCAGTTGAAAGTCATAAAAGCATGAAAATTCTTTAATAACAATATAACATGAAAATATTTTAGTATTAGCATATGAAACTTGAAAAAAATCCCAAACAATATTGACACGCCAAGCTGACGAGGGAGAGAAAACAATCCTTTGAAAAGCATAGCTTTTTCAATTGTTTTAACTACAATAATATCGCTCTTATTCGAAGCTTATTATTCATTTTGCAATCTATACGATCGCTCTTATTCGTAGCTCATTATTCAGACATATCTCTTGATATTCATCTAACTTATTATTCTACACTATCACTGTGCCGCCGGTGAAATTGCTGACCCAGTAGCGAGTGCAGACCAGGTATGCAGTCTGCGAGGCGGTGCCCGTCTCACCATAGGCACCATTGTAAGTTAAGTAGCCATGGCCCGCCCGTGGATTGGATGACATTGGCTCGATCTGCGTGCCCTCATGCCACTCATTTAATGATGTGATCGACACCCAGTTCGGATTGCCACCGATGCTTGGGGTCATAGGTTGTGCCGTTGTTTCAGTCAACGTGGTGTTCTCGGGACCAGCACGGTCATCGATGTATCCCAGTGTCACCATCAACGCAGCCGTAAGCGACCTTGACGCTGAACCGTGTGGTCGTTCTCATGACGCCGCTGACGAGCTTGTCTTCGGTGGAACCCTAACAATCATCCCGACACGATCTGTAGATGATCGTCCCAACACGATATGTTGTACAAGATATGTGTGATAATAACCTAAGAGATGGGAATTTATATTTTACTAAAATGTTGTATATATTATATTATTATATATAAGCATATAATTTTAGTAAATAATATAAATGTGTATTTATATACATATAATATATATATTATTTTATCAAAATATAAAGTTACATCTCTTGCGCGCGTGTATATATATATATATATATATATATATATATATATATATATATATATATATATATCAAAATATAAAGTTATATATATATTATTTTATCTATATATATACACACGCAAGAGATGTAACTTTATATTTTGATAAAATTATATATATATATATATATATATATATATATATATATATATATATATATATATATACACATGCAAGAGATGTAATTTTATATTTTGATAAAATAATATATATATTATATGTATATAAATACACATTTATATTATTTACTAAAATTATATGCTATATATATAAATATAAATATAATATATTAGTTTTAAAATATAAAATCATCTCTTGCATCACATATATACTATTATTATATTAATTTTGGTAAAATAATGTATATATTTTATTAATATAGATATATATTATGATTATTATTATTAATATTACAATTAATATATAATAAATATACAATTGAAAAACAAACATATGGTAAGTGCAAGGAATTAGAGAGTCAAAATGGAGATTTAAGTGGACACGTTTTTCTCATAAAACATGAAACCTCAACTTGTACCAATTATTTGAGATATCTACACTCACAATTTGAAGATGTTACAGGAAGATGAATTGTAGCAATTTGAGTCTAGTTTCTAAACTACTATTTTTTTTTGAAATAGTTAAGTATAAGTAACTCAAACATAAAAAATTTGAAGAGGTGGTATTATTTTTTTTAAATTCATACTAGATAGTTGTCTATGCGCCCGACCATTTTTTTAGCATTATTTGATTTTTATTGAAACCCCTTCATAGAAAGATAGGTAATATCATCTAGTTTGCAACATATATATATATATATATATATATATATATATATATATATATATATATATATATATATATATATATATATATATATATATATATATATTACTAATTTCACAAATCAATATACCCTTAAATATAATAAAAAATGTATAGCCGACCATGCACCCCCCTAACTACCTCAAAAAATATCAAAAATTAGAATTTTTAATATGTATAGAATTAGGTCTAGTTTGCAACCATGTTTTTTCCCCCGATTTCGATCAACAAATCAAAATATACATAAACAAATATGAACATAAAAAATCATGACATATAACACTACAAAAAAAATACTAGTCAATAAATATAAATAACAACCTTAAAGAAATAAAAATATAAAAATCATATATTTAGAAAGAGGAGATGTGGTCGATGTTACAATACTATTTTCAAGGAAGTTTTCTATAATTTAACTATGTGTTGGAATTTTACCCTAAGGCTCAAGAATACAAGCCATTCCTGAGTCTTAAGGCATGTGCTGAAATTTGTGGTAAGTAACCACGTACATGAAATTATTTCATATGTGTAATTACTGCATATGCAAAACTTTCAACTTAGGGCTTAGGGATTAGGGTATATAGGGTTTAGGTTTTAGGTATAAGGTCTAATCAAAAATGCAATAGGGCATAAAATAAATGTTTTTTTATTGGGGATTAAATGATTTGTTTAGAGTTTTAAGAGTTTACGATTTATGGTTTAGGATTTTGGGCTTAGATTTTAGGGATTAGGGCATATGATTTATGTTTTAGGGTATATAAAGTGTACTCACATAGGCAATTAGGGCCAAATTGAGCTCCTTAAACTTATTTATGACTATAGAATGTGATTTTGGGCTCAATTGGCCCCTATGTCACCATAGATTGAGTGAATTAGTCAATTGGGTCAATGAGTGATGTAATTTAGGCCAAATTGAGTCCTGTGAAAATAATTGAACATTATTGTAAAGGATGTTAATTTTGGATAAATATTTTGGTCTAGGGTTTATAATTTATAGATTAGGGATTTTGGGATTAGAGTTGCAGATATATAGGAGATAGGGTTTAGGGTTTAGAGTCTAATCACAAAGGCAATTGAGGATAATTTGAGCTAATTAAACCTATATTTGTGACCACAATGTGTTTCTAGGCATAGAGTTTATGTTTTAAGATACATTAGGCCTAATCTTAAAGGTAGTTGGGGCTAATTTGAGCTCCTTAAACCTATTTGTGACTAAAAAATATGGTTTTGGGCTCAATTGGCCCCTACATCACCATAAATTGAGTGAATTAGTCAATTGGGACAATGAGTGATGCGATTTGGGCCAAACTGAGCCATGTGAACCTAATTGTTATTATAAAGGATGTTAATTGCATGGCTAAATCATTTGGTTTATGGTTTAAAATTTAGGGTTTATAGTTTAGGGATTAGAGTTTCAAGTATATGCAAGATCTAGGGTTTATGGTTTAAATTCCAATCATGACAGTAATTAAGGACAAGTTTAGCTAATTAAACATATTTGGGACCACAATTTATTTTTGGGCATAGGGTTAATGTTTTAGGGTGAATAAGGTCTAATTACAAAGGCAATTTAGGCCAATTTAATCTCCTTGAACCTATGTATGACTACATAATGTGATTTTGGGCTCAATTGGCCTCTAAGGAACCACAAATTGAATAAATTAGTCAATTGGGGCAATGAGTGATGTGATTTGGACTAAATTGAGTCCTATGAACCTAAGTTTAACTATAAAGGATGTTAATTTCATGGCCAAATCATTTTTTTTTTAGGGTTTATAATTCAGGGCTTAGGGTTTAGGGATTAGAGTTTTAGGTATATGTAAGATAGGGTTTAGGGTTTAGAATCCAATCATGAAGGTAATTGAGGATAATTTGAGATGATTTAACCTATTTGTGATGATAGTGTATTTTTTGGCATGGGGTTAATGTTTTAGGGTGAATAAGGTCTAATCATAAAGGCAATTGAAACCAATTTAAGCTCCTTGAACCTATTTGTGACTATAGAATGTGATTTTGGGCTCAATTGACCCCCAGGTCACCACAGATTGAGTAAATTAGTCAATTGGGGCAATGAGTGATGCGATTTGGGCTAAATTAAACCTATTTGTGACCATAATGTGTTTTTGGGAATAGGATTAATGTTTTATCCTATCTAGATTATTATCTTACACTGTCACATATCTCTCAATATTCTAGTGCATTTCTTATATAGCCATCTAAATTATTATCTTACACTATCATTGCACCACCGATGAAATATCAATAGGATTCTTGCTCTTCCTCCTTAGACTCTCTCTTTTTCCTCATCTAAGTTTCAATAAAGTTCCATTAAGGGTTGTGTTCCTTGTCTAACTCTATTGGGCACACAACAATCCATCAAAGTTTAAATGAGATCTTCTAGATATTTATTATTTTCACAGTTCAAATGTGGCACATAACAACCCATTCAAAGTTAAATGAAATCTTTCTGGATATAAGTTTTTAATTATTATTTTTATTTTATTTAATTTAATTATTTTAATTATTCTTTTTTTGGGTGATTGTTAACTAAATTTTCTCAAATTTTCAAAAATTTAAATGTTTGAGTTTTATGGCTTCCATAATCTAAAATTATTTATAAATATTTATTTGTATGGATTTTTGAAATCACACACTTTAATCTGGTATCAAAGAATGGACATAAATATTTATCAGAGTTTTTTCAATAAATCTCTTTTGTAAGGGATGAACTCAAAGAAATATGAATGTGCATTTAAAGTTCAATGACATTTTTAAATAAACGTAAAGGTTATAGGTTTTGAAATATCTTAAAGCTTTGTATAAAGATGGTTTATAATGAACCAAACTACAAAACAAACATACTGATAACAATAGCAAAAATAGAGGAAGAACACACCAACAATGATTAATAGAAATAAGTTATCCATCAACAAGAAAAGTAATAATACATGTCATATATGTCAATGCAATCTATAGCTTCTACAAAACTCAATGACATATCATATATGTCAAGCAATCTATAACTTCTACAAAACTCTTTTAGTTACCCAATACATAATTGAAACAAGTATCATATATATGAAAATATATATATATATCTTTGAGGTATTTTGTCAACCGCAAGTTGTCATGGCAAGCATATGGAAAATGTTTTATTAAGTGATTTTTTTTTAAAAAAGTCATTTTAAAATTTTTTTGGTATGGGATGTGTGTGATAATGACATAAGAGATAGGACTTTATATTTTAATAAAATGATTTATATTATACTAATATATATGTATTGTATACTACTATTGTGTGTGTGTGTGTGTGTGTGTGTGTGTGTGTGTGTGTGTGTGTGTGTGTTTTAATTGCATACTTATTATATTAATAAGTATACAATTATATAATTAAGTATACTTTTATATATATATATATATATATATATATATATATATATATATATATATCATTTTATCAAAATATAAAGTTCACATTTCTTGTGATACACACACACATTTATTATATTAGTTTTAAAACATAAAGTCATATCACTTGTGCCATATATATACTATTATTATTATATTAATTTTGGTAAAATTATGTATATATTTTATTAATATAGATATATACTAACTATTATTATATTAGTTTTAAAACATAAAGTCATATATTTTGCACCATATATATATAATATTATTATATTAATTTTGGTAAAATGATGTGTATATTTTATTAATATAGATATATACTACTATTATTAATATTAAAAATAATATATAATAAACATATAATTGAAAAATAAGCATAGGGTAAGTGCAGTGAATTGGGGGGAGCAAAATGGGATCTTAAATAGACATGTTTTTATAAAAAAAATAAGAAATGTTGATTTGTACTTATCATTTGAGATATCTACACTCATAATTTGAAGATGTCATAGGAATATGAATTGTAGCATTTTGAGTCTAGTTTTTAAAATACTAATTTATTTTCAAATGGTTAAGTATAAGTAGGTCAAAAATTAAAAATTCAAAGAGGTGATACTATTTCATTTTTTTTAAAATACTAGATAGTTGTCTGTGTGCCCCCACCAATTTTGGAGCATCATTTGCTTTTTATTTAAACCCCTTTGTACAAATATAGGTAAGATCATCTAGTTTGTAACCTATATTTTCTTAAAATTAATTAATGAATATTTTATTTTACTAATTTTACAAGTCAATATACCTTGAAATATGATCAAAAATGTATATCTGACTATGCATCCCCCTCGTAATTGCCTCAAAAATATCAAAAATTAGATTTTTTCAAAAATGTGTATATAATTAGGTCTAGTTTGCAACCATTTTTTCCCCAATTTGGATCAATGAATGAAAGATACATAAAAAAAATATATGAACATGAATAATCATGGCATATAGCACTACAAAAAACATACTTAGTCAATAAATATAAATAACAATCTTAAATCAATAAAAATATAAAAATCATATATTTAGAAAGATGAGACTTAGTCGATGTTTCAATACTATTTTCAAGGAAAAATTCTATCAAATGGATAATGTCTAGCATGGGCGAAGTTGTATTTTGTTATTATTTGTAGAAAACATGTATTCTATCTATGTGTGTTGTAGGTCCATGCCTGAGGCTCAGGAATACAATCCATTCATGAGTCTTAAGGTGTGTGTTGAAATGTCATGGTAAGTAACCACATACATGAAATTACTGCATATGCATAATTATTGCATACACAAAACTTCTAACTTAGGGCTTAAGGCTTAGGGCATATAGGTTTTAGGTATAAGGTCTAATCAAAAATACAATAGGGCATAAAATAAATGTTGTTTTATTGGGGATGAAAATGATTTGTTTAGAGTTTTAAGAGTTTAGGATTTATGGTTTAGGATTTTAGGCTTAGATTTTAGGGATTAGGGCATATGATTTATGTTTTAGAGTATATAAGGTGGAATCACAAAGGTAATTACAGCTAAATTGATCTCCTTGAACTTATTTGTGACTAAATAATGTGATTTTTTGCTCAATTGGCCCCTACGTCACCATAGATTGAGCGAATTTGTCAATTAGGGAAATGAGTGATGTAATTTAAGCCAAATTGAGCCTTATGAAAATAATTAAAAGTTATTGTAAAAGATATTAATTATGGATAAATCATTTGGTTTAGGTTTTACAATTTAGGGATTAGAGTTTTGGATATATACAAGATAGGGTTCAGGGTTTAGAGTCCAATCATGAAGGCAATTGAGGATAATTTGCGTTGATTGAACCTAGATTTATGACCATAATATATTTTTGGGCATAGGTTTTATGTTTTAGGATGAATTAGGTTTACTTAAAAAGGTAATTGGGGCTAATTTGAGCTCCTTGAACCTATTTGTGACTATAGAATGTGATTTTGGGCTCAATTGGACCCTAAGTCACCATAGATTGAGCAAATTAGTCAATTAGGGCAATGAGTGATGTGATTTGGGCCAAATTGAGCCCTATGAACCTAGTTATTATTTTATAATATGTTAATTACATGACTAAATCATTTGGTTAAGGCTTTATGGTTTAGGGATTCGATTTTCAAGTATATGTGAGATCTAAGGTTTACAATTTAGAGTCTAGTTATGATAGTAATTGAGGATAAGTTGACCTAATTAAATGAATTTGTGACCACAATGTGTTTTTTGGCGTAAGGTAAATGTTTGAGGGTGAATAAGGTCTAATCACTAAGGTAATTGAGGTCATTTCAGGCTTCTTGAACCTATTTGTGATTGAAAAATGTGATTTTGGGCTCAATTGGCCTCTAAGTCACAACAAATTGAGAAAATTAGTCAATTAGGTCAATGAGTAATGCAATTTGGGATAAATTAATCCATGTGAACCTAATTATTATTTTAAATTATGTTAATTGCATGGCTAAATCATTTGGTTTAGGGAACTTACAATTTAGGGTTCTATGTAGATATTGGTGTTCATATGGGCCTAAGGACTTCTTGGAAACTGAAGTTGTGACATAATACAAGTCCCTAGTGTTGAAAAAGTAAAAATGTAGTTGACTAGGATGAAAATATAAAATATGTGGCTATCAATGTCATTTTAGCACCCATAAAATGGTTAGTAGACCTAATCATGTGTTGCTGACATACAATCAAGTAAAATATAGTGATAGTCAAGATAATCATTATCATGGATAGAAATATGAATAATTCAAATGGAATAAATATTTTTCTCCCCTCATATTAGCCCCTAGATGAATGAGTGGGTTCATAGGCTACTATTTTTAGATGTTTTTGTTGATGTTATCTAATCTTAAACACAATGAGATAGTGCATGTGAAAGTTACATTGTGCAATGGTGAAATAAAACGAGATGATTTATTAATCAAGGATGACATATATAATTGAGAATGCCAAATAAAGGAAGCGAAATGTGTTTTTATGTCAATGATGCATAAAGAGTTTAGAATTGGGTATTAGACAATATTGATAAATGTTTTATGTATCAGGGATACAATAATGAAAATAATGATGATTATGGATAAATCCCCTTCATATTGGGCATCCAAATCCCACAAAAGTTGGATTGGTTTTTAAAATATGGAAATGATAGATTATAGATGATGGATTCAATATCTAAAATAAATGGGATCAAGGTATGCTTTTATTTCTTGTAATACTAATAGATGATATAGATCTTTGTAACTTACAAATTGACTCATGTTTTAAATTTTGATGCAGTTTCAATTGTAAACATTATTGGTGTTTGATTCTAGACACTAAGGATTGCCTATAACATGGATCATTATGTCTAATTGATGTACTAGTGACATCACCCAATGGATGTAAATACTTAGACAAAGAGTACACTTAAAAATCAATAACTGTAAAATAAACACCTTCATGGTAGATGATGACAGTGCAGAGGTTAAATAAGTTAGGTGCATGTTTATTAATTTGTATAAGCATGATAAAAAAATTATTTTTATGTTCATATATACCATTGTTACCTTATATTTAAAATTATTACTAACTTATTTTATTATGCAGGGAAAATTTCAATTGTGGTGTGTATATATGTAGTTGCCATGTACATCATGCATAACTGAAGAATTTGATAGTAAAGGTGACAGAAGATGATGTTAGGTGTGAAATGTTTAGTGAACTAAAATATGAAGCAAATTTAACCATTAAATCATACCATTCACATATGAAAAATTATTTCTTGAGTATAATATAGACTTCTACACATCACATGATGGATTTTTTAGTTCACCAACTAACCACAGTTGTTTATATATACTATTGGTGGTTATAAGTGAGTAAGGACAATAATTTTTTTGATACTTTAAAGGTTGAGAAAATTAAAAATATTTCATGGGTTAAGGATTTGTGAATTCCAAATTGTCATGTCACCTTTCACATTATTAATAATTGTATAACTTGGGTCTAAATTTTGACAGGTGATACATTCCATTATCTAGTATATATTACAGTGGCGGTGATGTCAATGTGTATTTTTCCATTTTAACCCAAGCCTATATGTGTAAACATGATATTAAGGTGGAGCTAATGAGAGAAGATAAGAGAGCGTGTTGTTCATGATGCGGGGGATAGTATGTGTGACCCCAACAACAATAGTGATAGAGAATCAAATGTAAAGTTTTTTCCACTTCTGTTTTATTTGTTTATTATTTTTTTCATAGTCTCAATTGACTGGGTTAATTTGAATACACATGGCATAGACAATGGACTAAAAAATGCAAATGAAGGTGAAGTAACTACATGGATATTAAAGGATCAAGGGATGTGTATGTGATTAATAATGTAATACATCACTCCAATGATATTAATTTGATTTTATATTTGTTGGTATTTCTAATGGGATGTTTTTAGTTGTATGAATAGATCATGGTTAATGGAATAAAGGATGAACTAAAAGCCTTGAGAACCAGAGGTTAGAATGTTTTTTAAAGATTATCTCACAACAACAAATAACTGTGGAATTCTATCATTGTTATAAAAGTACCTATAATATGTTTACAATAATGTCAAGAGTAGATAAATATCAAGTAAATTTGGGTTGTAACACCCAATGACTCAGTTTTTGTAACAAGTGCATGATGGACATGGAAATAACCTTTGTAGAGAAAGAGACTTCCTAGAAATGATGCAAAAAAGTGTGACAAACTTGGATGATAGTAAGATAATTTAGTTCATAGTCCTAATTGTATATATTATAAATGCAAAGATTATGCATATACAATTTACTTTATGAAAGAATAAGTTTCCTTGGTTTTTTAGTTGAAACAAGTTATGTTCCTATATTTAGTGACCCTCTAATGTCTTAATCTTACTCGGTGTAGATTGGCTTATGAAATGAACATGTAGTCCATTCTAATTTAGAAGTGAGAAAGGGAAGTATTATTATTGAACATGAATGCATATGAAACCCATAATAAAGTCAAACCTTTTGTATATTATTTTAGAAGTTTGAATCTTATATTTATAAATATAATTTATGTCCTTCACCTAGGTGATCATTCCTTATATAGTTAATAATTGAGCATAGGTGTTTCATGATAATAAATTAATTAGGCATAGGTGTTTCATGATTCAAATCCTTATTAAATTGGTAAGGCTATGGTTGACATGTGTTTCTCTCTAATAGATGCAATGTCTTATGGGGACTAATATTGGGTAGATACCAAACATATCACATCAAATTAAATATTTGTTTGATTTGTGATGGATTTGTATTATATTATTTTCATAGCAACTATAGTTTCTTCTGACAGGTCTCTTCCTATCCAGGGTGAATACTTTTTCCATTTGGTCAGAGGGAAGAAGTTTTGTAACTAGGGAAATACTCAACTCATATTAAAATAATTAGGGAAAAATAATAATATTTCCTTTCGTATTGAAATTGTCCATTGTCTCATAAGCATTTTCTCCTTTGAAAATGATATCATGCCTGCATATAATTTTTTGTGGATAAACAACATAAATTTATCCTTTATGTGTTATAGATTCCCTTCATTTTTTTCATAATTGCACTAACATGGAAGTAGATCAAACAATAGGGTAGCATTCTCATTATGTTCCTCATTTAAATTAACTTAACATTGGATAATTCCATAAGTTTTATTCTCAATAACCCAAGTATGAATTACCATATCTGAAAGGGACGGCGTCCAATTTAATTGAACGTTAGTTTTCTTATTAACACCATCATTGGGGGAGATGTTTTGTAAGTTTACTAGCCTATTGTAAAACCTATTTTTAGAGGATATGTAAGTTGTATTTAGTGAGAATGGGCATATGATTTATTCAGTTGTTTCTCTACATTTACCAGGACTTTATGAATTATGATGCTAAGATTTGTATGAAGTGGATTTATAATTTATATATTTTTATGTAATTTTGTTTTATGGTGCATTTGACCCCCTAAACATGAAGAAAAGTAATGCATTTTATGAAATCAAACTTGCTTAGATTTTCACTAAGTATTCTAGAGTTTTTTATTTTTGCATGTTACAATGCAGTGTCCCTATGAGGAGAAAATAAAAAATCATGATGTTGGAAGCCTTAAAATTTTATTAAATCAACAAGAATAAACAATCATCCTCAAAAATAAGTAAGTGTGCTACATGTTTTGGTTCCTCTTATTTTGGATCATATTTTGAGGTGTATGAAAGCTAATCATTATCAGCTTCATCATCCAAATCCTCATAATCATCATCATGAGGGTCAATAGCATCCTCCTCAACACTATCCTAATCCACCTCCTTCTGCCACAATGGTCAATATATACATCCCAATCCAAAAATATATAAAAAAAATGTACATGAGCGTATGATGGAACAAAGAAGACTTACAACCAAATATTACATTTATGTGGATAATCTAATCATGTTGATCATTACTACCCTCATCACCCTTGTTTCACTCAGTCTCCTCTTACAAAAGTATAGAAGAATACATAAAATATCATAAAGTAGATACGAAGTGGCCAAATGATAGATATTATAGAAAAATATAAAGAATATTACATTTAACATGGCCAATATATCTAGAATTATTAACTATACCTATGATGACCCCTTTTCTAAAACCCTCTTTGGAAAATAATCAAACAACCACCAAGATTTCATTTTTTAGGATATTGATGAATGAATGACTATAACGTAAAATGTTGTTTCTCCTAAAACAATCAATGTAAGTAACCTCTAGTATTTTCTCAATGTGAAAAAAAATGGATCCCAAGTGATCAAATGTATATTATTTATCAAACAAATTGAACTTAATAACATTTACCATGGGAAAGAGAGACAACACCAAAAAAATTTGTCCTGACCCAGTGGGAATCCCACCCCTATTGGTGGATGCAACATCTAAAACCCTCTTTGGAGCTTTTCAATTTGAGACAAATGTCTATACTCGAGGCATACACATAATGATGACTAGTTATTGATTTATTTCTCCTAAAACAATTCATATAACAATTCATTAGTATCAAACAACTTGAATCAAAAAAAAAATTTCCCATTCATCGGTTATAGATAAAATTGTATACGATGAGCTCTGACTTATAAAATATTTCTTGTAGGACATCATTTACTTATGTTAATCCATCATAAATCTGAAAAAAAAAGAAGGTAATCATTAGAAATGTAAAACTTAGACTATTGGAATTGCTATGAGATAGTTGTGAGATGTTTTCATACCTGTAGTAGATGCTTTACAAGTATGTTTAAATTATTAATGGTGGTATGAACCTATAATATAACATGTTAGTATTTGTATACAACATCCAACATATAACAAAATGTCCATAAAACATCATGCAGTCTTAAAATACCCATGTACAACAAGGTCATTTATTGATCATGGAAAACTATAATACATTGTCTATAAAAACCCAAGCCTTATCCATAAATCACATTCCATATATTCAATTATAGAATTTGAAAACCCTCATCATCAAAAAATATGAATTCAGTATAGGATATGGCATTGATGAACAAAATATGATATGCAAAATACATCATGAACAATAGTCCAAAATATGATTTTACAACAGGCTTCATTTTTCCCTGTGGAAAACTATATGCAAAATTATGAGCATAAACATATCTAATGTAATGGTTTTTACATATCTCTTACCCGTGGAAAAATATATAAAAAATTAGGATCATAAACATAACATGCTTCAATTGCATTAGCCATAATGGAATGGTTCATAGATAAGATCTCTAACCATTTCATACACATATATAGCCAATATGTTAGTCCAATGAATCATACCATATCTATTATGATAAAATGAATTTCACTATCCAATAAATCATATCTCACATATGATCCAATTTGATGTTTTGGTGTGGATTTACATTCACAATTAAAATGATTTAGTATGAGGTTTATCACATATTAATTAGGTCTATAGTTTAACATGGATTTGAAATAAATTACTATCATTAACCATTTAAGCATATACCAATAAAATTTAACCCCTTGTATATATTGAATTATATAACATCTATAAATTAAAAATGACACTCGAAAAACTCTTTTAACCCCTTATTTTATTGTTTCCAATTTGTTTTTTTATTTTATTACTTTTGTTGTTAATAGATTCATTACATGATGTATTGTAGGATAACAATTTCAACTATATCAGAATAAATTTAAATCCTAAAGATGGTAATAAAAAAGGTAACCAATCATGTTACTATTTACTAATATTACTAATAGTTTTTTTATAGGTCAACAATAGTATAAAACACCTTGTATTCGACTTATAATAATTTTTCAAATAATTGAGGAAGTACTGACATGTAGATTTATGGATGTGGCAGTGGTATTGGACCTTATGAGTGAGTTAAAATATCCCTAAAGTAGTCTCTCTGTAGCTATGGAATATAGGAGTCCCCCATCAAAATCCTCTCCTTTGATGTCACAAAGGATCAACAAATAAATTTTATGTAATACTCTCATAGACATGCACATCGTATATTTCTCTCTCATTTTAGATCTTGCATTTGTGTACATGTAGCTTGTTTAAAATATATTGTCTCAAAATTAAGTGTCAATATCTATAAGTGACATATGTAAGTTTAAACGATAAAGCCCAAAGTTTTTTTTGGTAAATGTTTTGTTTAGGATTGTTTTATTTCTACCTTTTCATTTTATACTATTAATCCATGGAAATTTATGTATGTGGTGTTACATCTTGATTTCTTGATAAGCAAATTTATTTGATTATCCATGGATTTTTTATAGTTAATAACTTGATTTGATTATTACTAGCTAAGTTGTAATTCATATGTTATTATAGGGCAGCTATATGTTACTTAGATTACATGATTTCATTGATATGAGTTAGTTTTAATGTATATTCTTTAAATTATGATCATGTTGACTTGTTATTTTAGTAGTATTTTATGATATACATGTCATGATGTTATGGACTAACTACCTGCTTGTTGTGAGTTAGATGCAAGAGAGATTCATCACTCAGAGCATGATGGAGGGATAATATCATTAGAGAGGTGACATAGATGGAGATGTTGAGAGACGACAGAGGAATGGCTAGAACCCTACACACATCACATTAGTTAGTACATGTATATGCATACTTGAATGGTTATCATTAGGACATTACTTATGTTATCTGCACTTGGATAATTGCATGTGTGTGTGTGTGTGTGTGTGTGTGTGTGTGTGTGTGTGTGTGTGTGTGTGTGTGTGTGTGTGTGTGTGTGTGTGTGTGTGTGTAGTTTATATTGATGCCTGTGTGGAATTAACCACGTGTGATTGAGTTATATTCATAGGCTTAAATGTATAATGTTACTATGTGTTTTTGTCATGATTAATAATGTTATGGTAATGTAAATCGATGGGAATAAGTATCTAGTACTACCATAGTTAGACTAACCCTCATATCTTTAAAATGTTAACTAGTTATCTTTATGATATTTAGAATATCATTATATGGCTTAAATGCCCTAATACATATATACACATAAATAACGAAGGACATAGATAACACATGTGACATAATAATTATGTTGTAAATTAGGATTGGAATAGTAATGCATAATTTACCATGTTGATAACATAAAATAAAATATTATAATTAGTCTAGTTACCACTAGGATTAAATAAATAAAATAATTATATTATAATCAAGAAATAAAAATAAATAAAAGTAGCATATATGGAAGCTTTGAGAAAAGTAGAAAAAAATAAAAAAGAAGAGAAAAAGAGAAGATTTAAAAAAAGGAAAAAAAGAAAGGAGCATTAGTTTTAAAATAAAGTTATACTCATGAAAAAAAGATTAAAATAGGGGGTGTGGCATAAGAGAAGAAAGGCATAGAAGAGAAGGGGGATTAGAGAAGAGGATAAGAAAGAGAAAGCCAAGTGAAGGAAGATTTGAAAGAGCATGCATTGCCGACACTTTTAACAGGTAGGTGATGCTATTTAAATTCAACGTGAATGTCTATGTTTTCAATCTTTACAAACAACGTATAAAATGGTATATATATATATATATATATATATATATATATATATATATATATATATAGTGACTATCAGGTATTTAACTATACATTATAACATAGAAATCAAACATATAGTTAGTGACTTCTAATATATATAGGCGTATATTATACTTAGTGTCTAAGAATATTATACTTAGATCATAGATGTATATGTATAAAATAATAATTATGTATACATTCATAGTTTTATATATGGTAATATATATACAAAAAATTTCATTATTTACCCAAAAATGTATAAATGTATCACAAAATGGAGGAAGTACTAGATCGCCACACTCTATATACAAAATTGCCTTATATATTATAGTAATTGTTGAAGTGATACATATATGACTACAACTATAACTATAACTATAACTATATATATATATATATATATATATATATATATATATATATATATATATATATATATATGACTACATCGAATTATAAATAACTGCAACAATATATTATCATTATTTATTAATATATCATTGTTTTTTTTATTCTAAGCACAACATTATAGGATATATGTGTTTTGTAAATCTAAATCATGCAATTTAATACAATAATATCTAGGAGTCACAATAGTTCTCTTATACATGTATCAGAGAATCCTCTATTTACCAATAAATCACAATAGTGTATATTAAACTGGTTACCATAGTGTAAATTATCATTTTTATTATACTAGTTACCAATAAGTTGTAATTTGTATTTCTAATAATAGTTTATCATATATGTTATGAAGTATAATATTATCACCACATGCATGTTACTTGATTAAACTAGTATATATTATCATGCAGATAGTTTATAGTGTGAATTGTATAAGATAGTTTAATTATAATTGATTTATTTATCAGTGTAGTATATTTAATATATATACATAATGTTATTATATTATAATAACAAACTATTAATCATGCCATTTATATATATTTTATCGCAAGCTGAGTATATATTCTACTTAAAGGAATGGCGCATAGGACCTCCAAATTATGGAAAAGAGTTTAGGGGTAGATGTGTATATATGAACCTATCATATAAAATGTAAAGACTAAATATGTATAAAAAACTGTATATATACATGTAAAAAAAATAATATACATGCAGATAATTATATCTAAGTGAGGTGCTACATATAGCTATTTTGTTATTTTTTAATTTAACTGACAATGATGTTTGCTAAATGTATACACTCCATCCTCTATTTATGGTTTTCCAATTATGAATGGCTATTGTAATTAGCATATGATGTTTGCATATGATCTTATAGTAATGTTTAGCATCAATGCAGATGGTAAAGGGTTTAGATGGGTCTCACAGAGTGACAATAAGAATTACTATTATGGATTTAAGAATTTTGTAAGGTGGTTGTTGAATGCCAATCAACTTAAATCTGTATGTTTTTCTTGCCAATTATTGTAAGGATCGAGATATGTTGAAGAAACCATGTAAGAATATTCTATAACATCTAACAAGATCTTAGAAATTATAATCCCTTATATGGTGGTTGGCGTTTGTCCAATCACAAATCACTTGAACCCCAGTATGCCACTTCATTATTATATTATCCATTTTGTAGTAATAACTCAACTATAGTATTATTATTTTCTATTACTCAACTTATTAATGGAAGTGTCACACAACATGACTTCACTCATCTAATGCTAAACCTATATCAGAATATATATGGATGCACATATATATGGATATACATGGATGTAGATGATTATAGTGAGATGAATAGTAATAAATAGTTTATTAATAGGGCAATCACTAATAATTGTATAAATAGTGGTGGTAATAAAAATTTCTATTGTAATGTTACATTGTCACTATATTATAGATTGACTAAAGTTATATCCATTATTTATATAAATATATGAACTAAATATATATATTGACATAAAAAACTACAAAGATATATATATATATATATATATAATCCATGAGTAGGCTAAGTCTGTGTTTGGGCTATGTTTTAAAATCTATGTGGAGACTAAGTTATATATATATATATATATATATATATATATATATATATATATATATATATATATATATATATATATATATATATATATATATATATATATATATATATATATATATATATATATATATATATATATATATATATATATATATATATATATATATATATATATATATATATATATATATAATCCATGAGTAGGCTAAGTCTGTGTTTGGGCTATGTTTCAAACTCTATGTGGAGACTAAGTAACGTATCTAAAACACAATAGTTTTATATAAAATGAGTTGATAGAGTCAAACCTGTAGTAACATATATCTAATACATAGACTGTTGTAGAGTACAAAGGAAATCTGTGAATGCCTTATATGGTGGATTTGAATTAGAGGTTGTTTTGTTCTATTTTGAGAACTAACAGTAAATAATGAGTGGAATATTGATATAGAATGTCTATTGACTATAGTACTTAGTTTATGTCTTGATGATTCATGGATGTAATCATTATGGAAACATTATAAATACATTGATTAGAGTTATAATTGATTGTTAGTATATCTACATACAATATGAAAAACTTGTGTGTGGTACATGTTATGAGTATATTAATATGTACCAAATTTTGAGTGGAATATTGATATAGAAAGGTCTATTGATTGTAGTACTTAGTTTATGTCTTGATGATTCATGGATGTAATCATTGTGGAAATATTATAAATACCTTGATTAGAGTTATATTTGATTGTTAGTATATGTATATACAACATGAAAAACTTGTGTGTGGTATATGTTATGAGTATATTAATATGTACCAAATTTTAGACATATATAGTATATATTTGTTGATCATGATGTGTGCCTATAAGCTATATTAGTATGTAGTTTAAACATAGGATATACCTAGTTGGTATAAATTGTACCTATTTACTTGTTATTTAGGATTATGAGACATTTGATTCTTGAAATTGTAAGACTGGTTGTTCATAATTGAGTAGTTGTGCCTATGAATGATTAACTATGATATTATAGGATATCATAGAGTGTATTATATTTTAAAAACTACTTATAAAAATTAGAAAATTGTAGTCTAAATATATGTTATACCTAGGTGGTACAAACTATAATTGTTATATCTATTATAAATAGTGTTGTGAAGATTCATTCATATATTTGATGGACTAAATGTATGTGTTTTGGTTATTTCTATGTTTAACATGTTTTATAACAGATAGTAGAAAGTGGTGTATTGTGCTCCTTATGGAAAATAGAATATGCAGTCTAATATATATTATACCTGGATGGTATAATATACACTTCTTTGCTTATTATTTATAAGTAATATTGTGGAGATTTATTCATTGTGATCAGAATCTTTTGTATTCTTTTATAAGCATTTCAAGATATATTTATTATTGTTGAAATTATGGATATTGAGATTAAATAATGGTAAATTTATTTTACATGAACCGATACATAGCTCTTGGCAAGATCATGGTGATCAAAATGTTTAATAAGACTACCATTTTATAATAAGACTCATAAATTTTCTAACAAAAGGAAATAATTGTAGAAGATCATGAAGCAAGATAAAAAGGATTTAATTTTCTTGGATGAGCTACAATAGAAATTATGAAACAATTATTTATGACCTTATCTAAATATCATCAAAAAATATGCAATTGGAAAATAAGATGATATTCACAAGCTCAGGATGTAACACACATTATTAATTATTTGACTACAATGCTCCTTAAATTTTCCCAACAAGACTATTATGATTTATTAATCATGAGAGTTTCATCAGATAGTAATTATTGAAAATAGTATATACATATGGATAAAATTTAAATTAGAATACATAAAAATGTATAAATCCTTTAGTAGTAGCATATTACATGTTCATTATATTGGAAGAAGAATAATACCTGATTAAGAATGGGTAAGAGATATGTTGTTTGTTAAGTATATGACTTGATTATTCTAAGAGGGAGGAAGATTTTTGGGAGGACTATCCTTAATTATTTATTCTTGGTCCCATCAATTCATGTTCTAAATCCATGGGAATAACCAAATCCCTGGTTACTAAAATAAAGCAATCATTGTTTTTTATAAGTTATTTGAGGGTTGGGGGGGGGTCTGTCACCCATTATATTAACAAAAAGTGAAGGTTACACAATATGGGATTTAACAGAGACAAAAACAACAATGTAACAACAAAAAACACTCAAAAGGGTCATATACAACTAGCCTTGTAAGGCACATGATGAGCCAAAAAACACTACCCCAAATGGTGATAACAAGACAAAAAAATCAATGAACAAACCGCCAATAAGTCACCACTCACCTAAGAGCCACCTGAATAAATCATCAATGGGGGATCACCCATAGAGTCCCCCCCCCCCCACCACCATCTACCTACTCCATCTGTCCTCCATTTGAAACTTCTCTCCTCTACCCTCTATGGCATTTCCCTGAGCCATTCCACCTTGTATCAAAATATCATTGGACCCACTAGCACAATTCACATTTTTTTCCACCTTCAAAGTCTTACCCTACCCGTACATTTCATAATTATCTCTCCACCCACACTAGGTACCACTTTTATGGAGGCCAGAAGATCCTACATGTGGGAAGAGATTATATTTATTTGATTTGAGGGGTTAAAAACTAACCTCAATGGAGGATTATGAGACTATTGGGGAGGATCCCCAAAAATACTGATTTAATATTTCACTATAGATAACATCTTAGAGAATTTTATCACATTTAAAGTCACCTCAACTAATGTTATTAGGGCTTACATTGCATTTAGGTCTTGCACTAGAATAAATATTCCCTCTATGCCATGGTTTTTTAAACATCACTATATAAAATTTGTATTTTCCACTAACACACTAAAACATTCCTCTAAATCCCCAAAATCTCATAGGGGGATTAGCCCTAGGTCGTATTGATTGCAATAGAGAAGTGAGCGCATACATCCCCATGCAAACCCTTTCATAGCTTATTCCTAACCCACTTGAAACCCTATATAGATAATCATGTATGCCACTACCAAAGTCACATGTTTATAATTTGAAACAAAAAGAAAATTCTTGATGAAATTTATTGCAACTAGAGAATTAACTTTCACACAATAGCCTATCTCCAAAAAACCAGACCTATCACTTCTTACATAACCTACAATACACTTATGAATAGAATAATGAAAATATACATCAATCAAGAGTCAGACACCCATCCATCAAAGGCCATCTCCCTCAAATTTTCCTATACCCTAAGAAAAGGCTCAGTTAGCACCACCTATAGCATTTGATCCATGATGTCAAATTTCCATAGGAACCTACCAAAACACCCAAGAGAGCAGTGAGAGATTCAAAGATCAACTAGAATGAGGGCACTTCCATCAACACTACCTCCAAGATAAAATAATGAGTGGCATGTCATGCATGGAAAATGAAACCCCCAATGCCAAAATGAATGCCAATCAATCATAACATGCTCAACACAAAAACTTTTGGACCTGATATGAACTAATCATAAGAGTGATCCCTAATAATTCCCACTATTCTAATCATTATCCAAAATGATTTTTTCAAATTCAGATATTCTTTTATTTGGTAAATTATCTATTCTATATTTTTTCTCATAAAATTAGTGAGAGGCATCATAATTTTTAAGGTTATCTAACATAGCCCACACATAATTTAGAATGTTATCAATATTCCAAAATCTGGCCTTCTTGTTCCATAATGCCTAGATGATAACCATTAAATCACCCTCTATATGATCTTGATCAATCCTAAATTATACCCAAAGATCCAATCCCAAGACAAGTGCTTGAGCTTAAGCCTTAGTATTGGTGTCATCTAAAAGCTTCTTGAATGCATCTCAGATTACAGAACCAACATAGCCTTGAATAACACAGCCTGTTACAAAGTCCCCTAGGTTGTCCCTAGAAGTCCCATCAAAGTTCAATTTGAATATTCTTAGAGGGGGAACCCTCTTCATTATGTTCTCACATATTGATACCTTCAAAAACATAATCAACCCCTTAACAAGAGGCACCTTCAACCAGCACCAGGATGAAATGATTTATGAGTCCTATGTAGAGAGAGTGCCATTAAATACTTTATCATGAGTAGACCAACATTCAATATTGATGACTCAGCTCTTTTCATCACCACCTCAAAGCTTCTAACCTTATCTTCAAAAATTCTTTGATTGTGTTCCTTCCATAAGTTCCATGTCATAATAGCTGGGCCTACCTACTACAAACATGTGAGGTATTTTAGTCAACTTTGTTGGCCAAATCAAAAAATCTTATAGTAAGGATTTTGATTTAGCCCAGTACTAACTCAATTTTATACAAAATTAGTTCTAAGCATCCTCTGCAAAGGGACATGTGAAAATTAAATGGTTTGCTTCTTATTCATCTGCCAAGAACATGATGCACCTTGATGAACTAGCCATCCCTATTCTATGTATCTAGTCCTAAGTTAGAATTATATTTTGTGTCCCCAGCCAAGTGAATGCCCCAGCTTTGGGTAATTTTTCTTTATTCCAACACAAGAGTTTGGTCTAAGAATAAGAGTGTTTCATCTACTCCACCATCTTATAACATGTGTTGACTCAATATGAACCAAATTTTTCCCCAATCCATTAGATAGAGTAATATTTATTATTAATGAAACTTTTCCTCTTAGCCAGGGTATCCATTAGCAAATATTTTTGGTTATTTAAAATCAGTGATAATTCCAAACTTTTCCATCTCCATCAATCTATTCTAATGATGAGAAATGGTTTAAGGTAGTCCCTAACCTTTCTTCCCCAACAATCCTCCATAATCTCCTTGGTTTTGGCTAGCTCTTGAATTTACTATAAGGGTATGTGTCCATTCCAAGAGTCTCTCCAAAATTCAATTGATCATCCATTCCTCACAACCCAAAAAACATGATCTTTGATTATTGGTCAACATTTAAGGATTAAATTCTATAAATGAGACCCTTTGGGTGGATTATCAACTTGTAGGATATTTGTGGAGGAATATTCACCAAAATAATTGAATTGTAGAAGCATATTACACATAGCCTTTGTCTGGGTTACCATTCCTCAAACTAATTTCCTGCCAAACACTACACTTTAATATTCCATCTTTCTAATTCTCACACCCCCACCAGTGTAGGGTAGGCATACCTTGTCCCATTTCATGAAATGAATATTTTTTTGTCTCCTATGCTCCTTGCCATAATGAATTCTTCATGATACAATTAAGCTTCTTTAGTACCTTGGATAGTGGTTGTAGGACCAAGATCATGTATATGGGGATGGAAATGAGAATAAACTTAATGAGGGCAATCCTTCCTACCAAATAAATCCACTTGCCTTTCTACTCTACTAGTTGAGCCTTAGAAGATTTGATTAAGCCATCCCAAAGGGAGGCTCTACCTACTCTAGAAAAAATAGGAAACGCCAATTAAGAGGCCCATAGCATCCCTATTTTGAAATCTAGGATGACTAAAAATGCAAGTTGTAAAATTTTGGGAGTGTTGATGAAGTAAATTTTTGATTTGGCAGATTTGATTCTCTACCCCAACACCTTTTCATGATTGACTATAAATTATTTGATAGCCATGACTTCACCTTCTGTTGAGATCCCAAATAGAACCATATCATCAAAAAAAATTGATGTGTTAATTTTTCAATCTCTTTAGCCACCCTAAGACCATTGATCACCCCATTAGACATGGCTCCTAAAATTATCCTTCCCAAACCCTCTACCATTCGGATGTTAAGAAAAGGGGAGAGAGGATCACCTTGTTGAAGGCATTGGGAGGCCTAAAAAAACTAGTCAATTCTCCATTCACAATGATAAAAAATCTATGGCTAGAGATACGAACGAATATCCAAGAACACCAATCCTTAAAAAAGCAAAATTTATCAAGGGTTTTCATTATGAATCTCCAATTTACTCGATCATATACTTTGTTGATGTCAAATTTGAGAATAATTATTTTTTTGGGGTCAATAACCAAATAATGGCATAAACATGGCATAATATTGAAAAGTATATATAATATTTGAAGGTGGTTTTAGGTGATTTAAAGACCATTAAATGACACTTCACTCTACATGTAACACTACAAGGACATTATCTATGTTGTGTGATGCAGTTGTGATACAACTTTATAATGTCGATAGGAGGTAGCTATGATGCATATTTAACAAGGTATCTAGTGGTGTCATATAGGGGCTAATAGGAGGGATATTTACATTATGCACCGCCTTTCCTGATAGAGATGACTCATTGTTTAGTGATGTCACCAAAAACATAAAATTGGGACTCACATACATGGAATTGTGATTGGTACATGGGTCATAGTTTCTACAGTAATTTTTACCATACACATTTCCAAAGAAGCAACATGACATCTTCTTCTACCTTCCACAAATAGAATCATATCAAATTCATTCCTTCTCATTTGTATGTTGTTTATCTCTATATTTCTCTCCATGAAACACTTTGGTATAAATTCCACTAGATTATTCCACACTCTTAGGTATTTATGAATTGCCCATGCATTTAGCATCGGCATTGCCCCTATAATAATATGGTAGCCTCCAACTGTGAAAGCCTCAATCAATTTGTGTGGCATTAGTAATAGCCTTGGAGGATAAAGACAGATAGTATCCTTCACTACTATCTGTAAGTATTTTAACTGGGGTGTATCTAATTCCTCTATTAATCTATCCCATCCAACTTTATAATCAAGTTCCTCTTGCACCTTCTTCATTTTATGAGGATTTCATGATAATAATGATAATGCCCACTCTAAGGCAACTAAATATGTATTAACACTTGCAATAAGCATAACTTGTAAATCTATAAATATTAATAAATAAATATAATAGTTATATTCAAAGCTTAAAAACTATTTAAAATATATTGGCTATTAATTTTTTTTGTAGGGATGTCATGGCTTATAAGACATTTATGTATTTATCCATAGGAAGGCCTTGTGGTACTGAACTGATATCATGTGATCAATGAGGTGGAGGACCTTTAGGATATTTATAACTTGGTTTAAGGGAGGTCCTTATAATATATTGACACTTAATCATCTTCCCTCCCAATCAATAGGTCGATCTATTGGCATGAATCAATTATCTATCAGAGATAAATCAGTAATCTCATAGCTAAATTGATAAGTTAAGGTCATTGAATTGGTAAGACAGTGTTTGGAATAGAATCTACTTACAGAGAGGACCTAGCCTTAAGATGGAAACTACTACTTGACCCTTTCCTTGCCTTTTTCATTGCTTCATCATTACCCACCTCTTCATCAAAGTGATAGACACATGCACCTTCCATAACACACATCAACATTTTCAATTGGTCAAGGTTGGACAATATGTTGATCAAGCCAAGTGGTACACTTCCCAGCAAATTCGAGTATAGTTTCCACAATTATACACCAACATAATGGATACCATTTATCTTCAAGAAAGGGTGAATGATCTATGCACAAATCCTACATATCAAAATAATCCACCCTCTTTTTTCTATGCATATAGATTGCACCTTCTTCAAACTTATGTGCACTCCTCTACATGAAGCTTATTTATACTCTTATGCATAATTCTTGTACTAGTTCACAGACTTTGGCACTCAACTTGTAACTCTGTGCACCATCTTAGTACTCACTCATAGGCTCACATACCTATATTTATCCTCACTTAAACACATCCACATGTCAACCTATTCTGGCTACGTGGCTTTGTAGGAGGCATTCTCTAGTTGGGAATCTTGTCAATTATAATGTTAGTTGCCACCAACCTGGAAGCTCAACTTTCGTCTAGCAAGGAAGATGAAATAACTATTAACCATATTCTTTGTAATCGATAATAGTTGTAACTACTCTTATATTATTCATGTTAAATATGTAACATATGCATCTAATTTAAGGGTCGATGCCATACAAATTTGTAACATAGATAGCATGTTTTGCATATCTAGTTTGTAACACATGAACTATAGCACATTGTACCATTTTCTATATTCTCTCCTATTGAATATAAGTTTTATTTATTTAAAGTAATACTTTTGGTCCATTGAATGTTTTTAGTTGTTATGTCTAAATACATCTTTATGCATTCACTCTACATAGCCAAACTTGGTTGTTCCCCTTAAAGTTGGTATGGGGCCCATGGTGTGGATCAACTAGTAATTGTAATTAGTTTATTATAACATATCAAATCACATTACCATAATAAGATTAATATTAAACTAGATACTAAGTAATAACAACATTAAGTTTGCCCATATAATTATAAATTCTTAGCATCATTGACTAGATTAATTAAAATGTTTAGGCAAGATATTATTCAGAATGTTAAAGAATTAAAAGAGATCAATGATATTAGATTTCAGTGGTAGACCACATGATTTTGGTTACATTAGCATCATTTTTAAAATCTAAAAGCATCCTAAATCTAGAAATTTATTACAGTATAAAAAATATATCACTTCTAAGGTGCCCCACAGTAAATTTTACATTTATCATTATAAATTGTGTAAAATATCTAACTTATATCTTTGTATGAATCAAACTATCAAACATATTCTTCTCATATTAGCCATTAAAAATATTTCATATAAAATACACCAGGTAATTACATTCTGCTAGTGCTTTTAAATATCTTAATCTACTTTTATTAATCAATGACATTTATATATTCTAAAAGCATCTTAAATCTAGAAATGTATTACACTATAAACAAAAATATCACTTCCAAGGTGCCCCATATTAAATTTTATATTTATTATTATCAATTACATGTAAAATATTTATCTTATATCCTTGCATGAATCAAACTATCAAACATATTCAACTTAGATTTACCATTAAAATTTTTTCATACAAAATGCACTAGGTAATTGCATTCTGCAAGTGCTTTTAAATTCTCAATCTAGTTTGATTGATAATTACATTGAATAAAAGAGTAATGCTTTTATTAGGATGCATAGAAAGGAAAAGAAATGGATCAAAGACATACCAATCATTAGATTTGTCTAATGATGGATCAATATGTTTGATGAATAATAGAGAAAAATACATTGATAGCTCAACTTAGGGATTATTTTAGTGGAAAACCTTCATTAATTCACAAATATTCCATTTTTTGAATTTGGCATTTGAAAATTTTGATAGCTCAACTATATTCAAGACTAATACTAAAATATACTCTCATCTCATATACCAAATTTTATCAACAGATTCCCATTCGTTAACTTATCACTATCAAGCAAGGACTATTCACAAATTGACTCTAGTCCATGCAACAAAACACTGTTAAGGATAATGATTTGTATGTGCATGATTTTCCTAATAAAATAAAATTGCTAATAAAAATTATAGCCCATTAAAATAAAATTATTAGGATGAAACAAAACTAAATCCCTATCACTTCTTGTGGGGAATAAAGATGTCATGTAGTTGGTAGAATTGTAAAACATATGAAAACTCTAGATAAACAATTCTAAGCAATTTATACAAAAAAGCTTTGACAAACATGAAGATTTCTATATTTTGGCTAAGCTCGAGGGAAAACATAGGATTTTTTTTAAATGCATGAAATATTGGAAAATATAATAATTTTATGTAACTTTATTTGAAAACTTTGCAAATATTAGTTGAAAACAAATTGTTGATTGTCAATTTTGTGAGCATATAGCTAATTTGGGGGAAATATCCCATAAAAACTACCATATTCCTCTATGACTGCATTGTCTTGAAATTCCTAGATGTTGTTGGGAAACCAAACACTCTATAATGATATAAAAATAACAAAATGTAATAGTAGAGATAATCAAATAGATAAAATACACAAAATGCATGAGACAAAACAAAAGATTTACGTGGTAAAACCTTAGCAAGCTAAAGACACATTCACGGTGTAGGATTTTTGAGGTGTGTTTCTATTTTTGGTGTTGTTTAATTGATGTTGTCATTGATTTCAAGTTCAATATGGATGTCATTAATGTCAAGGTCAAAGTTGATATCATGCATGGTGAAGTGGTATGTGACAAGGAAGTCTTATGACAAGAGAGAATTTGAAGGAAACCTATTGTCTCTCTGTTGAGAGAGAATTTCAAGGCAACCTATTAATTATTTTGAGGTTGATGACATGTTTTAAGATTAAGATCAAGATACAAGGTAAGCATAATGTTGAGCACTAGTCTTGAAGAACATTTTCATATCATGAGCATGTGCATGAATAAGTGTGTAATATGGATAAGTGTGTAAGATCTTGAGAAGCCTAGTCATGACTTTGATCATCACATGAAGAAACCCTATGAGAAGGTATGAAGATGGTGGTCTAGTAATATGGATACACATAGTTATGAGTTAATGTTTAAGGATACCCAATAATCCATATGAAGTGTTGGAACACTCAATAAATTTTCAAGGTAAACCTACAAGGGTAAGGTCTTAAGCTTAAGCATGTAACTACACTAGTCCTAGACCCTACCTAACCTAATAAGGTACCATGAAGTATTTTGAAGACATATGAATGATATAAATCAGTGGTAGATCATGTGAAATATTTTTTGGGAATGTGAGTAAGGTGGAACGTTCTTGGACAATAGCTATAAGTTTTACTTTAAGGCCTGATATGAACTATAGATCCAAAGCCTAAAGAGCAAAGAGAGAGATGGTGATCAAATAGGGTATGAGGTTCAAATCCCAAGGCATGAATGTACAATAGATAATTTACATAGGTTTTACATGTTGTTTTAATTGTGTTGGTGAATTTTGAGATCTTAATTTTATGAAAAAATCATGATATATGGTTTTGAGATTTCCTGCGTGCACAAAATGAAGGGTTCTCAACCCGAGAAAGAATTTCATGTTCTCGTTGGAATTTTCAACCTTTAAAATATATCTTAATATGTTCATGTAGTTTTTTTAAGGATACTATATCAATTTTCTAATCATTTTTTCTAGATCAAGGGCCCAAACTTTATGAATGATCATTAAGACTATAAGGTGGTATTAACCCTCTCTAAAACCTTGACAATGACCTGATATATAAGATCTTGATATAAATGGCTAAAAATGAATTATATGACCTATTTTTATGATTTTATAATGTATATGACTCTACAAGGCACCTCTAGGTGGCATTGGTATGACAAATGAGTGAGTGGACACTATAGGAAAAGCCATGTTTCTCATTAACTTTTTATAGCAAGCAAAGTTGATTGAGTCAAAGTTGATAGGTGGATGAAGGTTGAATATTAAGACTTACATATTATTCCCATGGTGTTTTTTGAGTTATTTTTATACTTTAAATATGCTAAACCAGTCACGAAACTTGACCTATCACTAAAAGACCTATAGAAGTAGACAATGCAAAAAACTAAGCAGAAGTGAAAATGAGATTAGGGATATGTTTCCATGGATTAAGGATGAATATAATTATTTTTTTTTTTTTTTAATACCCTTAACACATGTCTATACTAAATATAATATTTTTAAATTATGTTATATGATAGAAAGCTGCTCCCAAACTAACTTGTCTAACACAATGAGGTTTGTGTACAGTGAAACCATGAGATTGGTCTGTAAGACCAATGTTTGATATTTTAAATTATAAAATATTTATTTAAATATATTATAATTATATTTTGGTATCATATAAATATATTTTAAGTTCATAAAAGTGTTCACACAAGTTTTTTAAGTTAATGTTTTCATGACTATGTTTTGAAGTTTTTTACAGTTCTAAGTAACATCTAGTAGGGATGAGAATGATGTGGTTTTCCTAGAGTTTAAGGGTATAATAAACATGAATATGTTCTTAGGGTCTTTTATGTTCTTATTATTTCATTGAGATTCATGAAATGTTCCTTTATAAATTTAGTGGTCAAATGATCATGAATGGGTTTTGCGCTAGTTGGTAGTTCTGAGTGGTCATGTTACAAGAGTGAGTTAGAGGCTTTAAGCCCTATATTATAGTGTTTCAATCACATGGTGATGAATTTTAGGTCATTTATTTTCTATTAATATTATTTAATTTTATGGTTGTTTGATAAAAATTGGTTGTGTGCTTCAATTTTTGTCAGCAAACTTTCTGGCAGTAAGAAGACCTAACTATGAGTAGGCCTAATGGTATGGTTCAAGGAGTGAAATGAGCTAAATGGTGTTGGGGAACTAAGGTGATATTATAAATGGTATAATTGAAGCTTGTTTTAATTTTTTCATATTTTTCTAGATACTCAAGATGTTCCAAGGTGTTCAATATGAAACGTGTGATTTAAGAAGACTTAATTGCATTAGGTCTTTATTAAGCCTAATGGTGGTTTTGGTCCTTATTAATGGTGACCAGTATATGTAGTGTTTGTTTCTCATATGAAACATGTTTTTTGATCTATTACAAGTGTGGTCCAAGTATGAGAATTTTTTTGTCTAACCAAGCTATGTAAAATCAAGAGACAAGTATAAGAAGGAGGTCTAATAGGCCTAATTTGATTTGTTAGAAAATTGAAGAGATGAATTAAAAAAATAGATGTTTTAGAAACTAGGTAGAGGGATTTAAGACAATAATATATGTGTGTTTAATATTTTATGAATTTATAATATTGATTATATATATGATGATCAAGGTTATATGACCTAAATCTATCAAGAAGAGGGAAGTTGAGCGAAGAAGCCTAATAGGTTGTTTGAGAGAGATAGAAGAGAGTGAAGAGAAAAAGAAGATGATCATCATTATTTGAGTGATAAATAGGTTTATAAAGGTGATCAGAGGTTCCAGGTGGTTGATTTGGTGTTGAGTCATCTAGGGGGTTGGTGCCTCCTTTCAAATTGGTGCTTGTTAAAAGCCTAGTTGAGTTGGTACTTGACTAGTGAGGGGTTAGCGTCTCACTAAATCTTGATTAATTGATTATAGGACTATAGTCAAAGCTATATTTTAGTGGGTTTCATCCCTCATGAGGGTTTTTCATATATTTATTGTGTTAATATGTTGTATTCTTATGTGGATGTTTGTTTATGCATTGGTTGATGTATATGTTTGAATGAATGCTTAATGAATAATAAGTGAAATTGAATTATTGTTCTAAGGGAAATGATTCACACCCTTCCTATAAATAGTTGTGCTTCCAATAATTAGTATCAAATTATGTCCTTTTAAGTAGGCCTAATAGCCTAAATAAGATTCTAATTAAGCGAACATGGCTAGTCAAGCATAAGGTGATTTCTCTACAAGTAAGGATCCATTGTTCAATGGATCTAATTATGATTTTTAGAATGTCAGAATGAGAAATATTTTGTCTCAAGGTCATGATTTTTTTAAATCATTTTTGGATGGATATATTTCACCATTTATTTCCCATACAGATGTAGTAAGTAAGAAGGTTAGTGACAATAATTCAAAAGCAATGAATGGTAGTCTTTGTGGCCTATCAGAGGTAGAGGTTTTGAAGGTGATGCTTGTGTGTCTTTCAAAGAGATGTAGGACAAGTTGAAGACTATCCATGAGAGATAATAAAAGGTTAATTTTTCTAAATTAGAAACTCATAGATGATAGTTTGAAATCCTAAGGATGAATGAATATGAGACCATTACAACCTACTTGTTGAGGGTTGATGAAGTAGTCAACATCATAAGAGGCCTAAGTGAAGAAGTGAAAGAGTCTACTATTTTTCAAAATGTATTTATATATCTAACTCCTAATTTTGCTTCTAAAGTGTATTATGTTGAAGAGATGCAATATCTAGACAGGCTAGAGATGGATGGGCTTCATGGCACCCTATCAACCTATGAGATGAGGACAAGTGAAGGAAGACCTATAAAAAAGAAAGTTGCATTCAAGCCAAAAAATAAGTCAAAGAAGAAGAAGACACAAGGTAAAAAAAACTTTAAATATAATGATGTTTTTGGTATTGATGATGATGAGTTAATATCTATGTTTGTAATAAATTTGAAAATTTGTTTAGATAAATACAAGGGTAAGCTGCCCTTCAAGTGTTTTACTTATGAAAAAATTGGACACTTTGATAACAAGTTCCCTCATGATCATAAGACAAAGGATGATGAAGATCATGATGAAGGTCATGATGATGACAAGAATTCCTATAGGTCTGATAAGAGCAAGAAAAGTTAAGTATGATGACAAGAAAAAGTCTTTCAATAACAAAATAAATTTTTACACTAAAGATGATTGCAGCTCATCTAATGAGAGTGAGAAAAGTGATTATGAGAGTGACCATGAAGGTGTTGGTTTTTATTTCAATGAATTTCTCTTCATGGATGAGGAAGCAATTTGTTCAACTTAAAAATATTCCATGTGGTTTGGAGGTATTGTTGGTGATTTAGATGAAGAAGAAGATGAGATGGACTTTGAGGTCAAGTTGGTGAATGCTATAGAAGAATTGGAGATGGTGAAGAAGAAGAATAAGGTGATGAGGTCTCTTGTAAAACATTATGAGGAGAAAATCAATTTTTTTAAAGAGAGATTGAGCAACAACTCCAAGGAACAAGAAGAAATAGTCAAATAGGTGGAGTCTAAAATTGAGATTGTGACTCCAAGCCTAAAGGCTAAAGTAGAAGAATGTGCTAGGTATGTCACTGATGTAGATTCATTAAGAGATAAGTTATATTAGGAATCAATTAAGGTTAAGTCTTATGTGAAGTTTTAAAAGATTACCAATGATATAGACAATATTTTGAGTAGTCAAAAGACTGTTAATGATAAAATAGGTTTTGGTTTCAATGGAGACCAAAAGAAGAATACTAATGTGATCAAGGAGAATCATATCTTAAAAGTCAATGGTCAATAAAGGAATGATGGTATTGATAGAATAAATACTGATTATATTAGTAATTTTAATGCTCTAAGGTATGCTAATCCTTTTAATGGTTATTTTTATTCATATAACAAATTTGGTGATAGAGCAAGGAATTGTAGTATACCCTCCAAGAATGAATATGCATGGAGCTATGAAGACAATAATCAATCAAGGGATATGAATGAGGTTATATATTATATTTTTGATGATATAAGACACAATGGAAGATAATGTACCAGTAAATAAAGAATAAATCATCATTCAAGAGGTATGGGTAATGGTGTGTTTCCATCAAGAGGGATAGTGTGTTTCAGTTGTCAAAAGGTTGGTCATATTGTAAAGTTGTGTAAGCATGGATTCTCAAGTGAAAACAAGAAGGTTGAGGCCCCTAGAGTGAAATAAATAAGACAAAATAGTTAATGAAAACCAAAGGTATCTAAGGTGAATGATGGCCAATCTACAAGTCCAAGTGAACTATTTGTCATGGTGAAGCATAGTTCAGATGTAAAGGAGTACCAAGAATTCTCCCTATCAGCTCAAGTTTTAGATGGAGTTAAGATAAATAAACCAAGTCATAATCTTGTTAAAATAGATATTGAATAGGTCAATCCAAAGAGGCTATTCAAGCCTAAGAGGATCATGAAGAAAGTTCAGTCTAGTGAGGACATGGAGATATGGGAATCTATTAAGTTTATGTTGTTTTAGTACCCTATAGAAGATGTGACTCCTTTAGGATTTAGAGGCACTCATCTAGTGAGAAGAAGCATGGAGGATGTTTGATCTGAGGGGTAGATTTTTAGTTGGTTCATAAGTTCATAAAGAAGATCTATGTTAATAAATGGTTCATGTTGGTTTAGAGATGATTTGTCAAAAAGGGATTTATTTCTTCAGTTATTGACATTGAGTGTTGTTCATATGTTGAGGTATGCATGAGCTTAGGGAGAGAATTTTTTTGTGTTGAGTTTTTATCAAAGAGAGAGAGAATGATCTTGTTTGGAGATAAAAGTTATGTTTTTAGTTATTCCAGGTCTAAGGATCAAATAGTTGTTAAGAGATGACCCTTTGTCATTAATGTCAAAGTGGGAAAAAGTTCCAGTTTGGGAGAAAGGTTAGTTTGAATAAGATCTAGCTTGGGGAGATGAGAATTATTAGATTTGTTTAATTATTTACCATCAATGACAAAGGGGGGGATTATTTAGGTATGTTCTTATTGTTGACGTTGTGGCATTGATGTTATCATTGAAGTCAAGGTCAAGATGGATGTCATTAATGTCAAGTTCAAAGTTGATGTCATGCATGGTGAAGTAGTATGTGACAATGAAGTCTTATGACAAGAGAGAATTTGAAGTCAACCTATTATCTCTCTATTGAAAGATAATTTTAAGGTAACCTAGTAATTATTTTGAGGTTTATGACATGTTTTAAGGTCAAGATCAAGATACAAGGTAAGCATATTGTTGAGCACTAATCTTGAGGAGCATTGTCATATCATGACCATGTGCAGAAAGAATCATGTAAAGATGTGTGATACTATCTAAGCAACATATAAGGCATATGATCAAAATTTTGAATCATCAAGGAATGTTTGAATTTTAGTTTTCAAGATTCAAGAGCTTGAAAAGCCTAGTCATGACTTTGATCATCACATGAAGAGACCCTATGAGAAGGTATGAATATGGTGGTCTAGTAATATGGATACAAATAGGTTTGAGTTAATGTTTAATGATTTCCAAGAATGCATATGAAGTGTTTTAACACTTAGGAAAGTTTCAAGGTAAAGATATAAAGGTAAGGTCTTAAGCCTAAGCATGTAACTAGACTAGTCCTAGACCCTACCTGACCTAATAAGGTACCATAAAGTGTTTTCAAGACCTATGAAGGATAAAAATTAGTGTTAGATCATGTTGAATGTTGTTTGGGTATGTGATTAAGGTGGAAAGTGCTTTTAAAATATTTATAAGGTCTACTTTAAGGCCTAATATGAACTATAGATCCAAAGCCTAAAGAGTAGAGAAAGAGATGGTGATCAAATAAGGTATGAGGTTTAGTTCCCAAGGCATGAATAGAAAAATAATAATTTAAAAAGGTTTGAAATGTTGTTTCAAGCATGTTGATGAATTTTAAGTTCCTTAGTTGAAGAATAATGCATGAAATGTGGTTTTGAGGTTTCCTATGTGCACATAATGAAGGGTTCTCAACCCAAGAAGGAATTTCATGTACTTTTTGGCATGTGAAATATTTGAATGATATCATAATAATATCATGATTATTAAGGAATTATCCTATCTCTAGTTTCCAATCATTTTTTTCTCGATTAAGGGCCCAAGCTTTATGGATGATCGTTAAGACTGTAAGGTGGTCTTAACCCTCTCTAAAAACCTAACAATGTCTTAATATAGAAGATATTGATATAAATGGATTAAAATAAATTAGATGACATATTTTGATAATTTGAGAATGTAGAAGACTCTGTTAGGACCTCCAGCTGGTATTTGTCTGATAGATGAGTGAGTGGACCCTATAGGAAAAGCCACGTTTCTCAAAAATCTCTTATAGAAGGTAGAGTTGATAGAGTCAAAGTTGATAAGTAGATGGAGGTTAAATATTGAGACTTATATCTTATTCCCATTTTTTTTATAATTATTTTTAAGACTTCAAATATGCTAAACTATTCATGGAAGTTAACCTATAGCTAAAAGACCTAGTGAGACAGACAGTGAGAAAAACTAGGCAGAAGCGAAAATGAGATTAGGGATATGTTTCCATGGATTAGGGATGGATCCAATTACACTGAGTTGTTTTTAAATAAATATAACACATTTTTATACTGAATATAATAGTTTTAAATGATTGTATACAACAAAAAATTACTCCCAAACTGACTTGTCTAGCATCTGAGGTTTGTGTATAGTGAAGCCATGAGATTGGTCTGTAATACCAATATTCATATTGTACCTTATATCCTATTTATTTAAATATATTATTATAATAATTTTAGATCATATAAATTCATTATAAGTTCATAAAAGTGTTCACATAGGTGTTCTAAGTCATTGTTTTCATGACTATGTTTTAATGTTTTTTATAGTTCTGAGTAGTCATCTAGAAGGGATGAGAATAGGTGATTTACCCAGAGATGAATATTTTAATGCACATGAATATGTTATAAGGTTATTTTATATTTTTATTATTATATTGAGAGCCATGAAATTTTCCTGTACAAATGCTGGTGGTCAAATAATCATGACTGGGTTTTGAGCTAGTTGGCAATTTTGTGTGGTCATATTGCAAGAGTTAGAGGATTTAAGCTCCATGTTGAAGTGTTTCAAACACATGTTATGAATCTAAGGTCATGGAGGTTATATCCATGTTATTAAATAGTATGGTTTTTTATCAAATTGGTTGTATTCTTCAGTTTTGTTTGGAAAACTTTCTACCAGTAAGAAAGGATAATTATGAGTGGGCCTAATGGTTTGGTTCAAGGAGTAAAATGAGATAAATTGTGTTGTGTGTTTGGTAAATATTTTGTCATCCAGCTAACTAGTGACCAAAATAGTTCCTATCACCACAGTATAGGGAGATTGGTCATCCAATGTTGTAGGTTTACCACATCTAAAGGGGAAATCTCTCCTCTCATCAAGGGGAGGTTCCCTATTAAATATGCAAAGGCTATATATATATATATATATATATATATATATATATATATATATATATATATATATATATATATATATATAATTAGAAGGTAATACATGGGGGTAGAATACATCATCCATCTCTCTTCTTTTATAAATGATGCTCACAAATAGAAGAGAAATCATGGGTGATTGGTGAAGGTACTTCTCTTCTTTCAGAAGTAACATTCAGCCAAGAGCCAGATCCCTTCTTGGATAGTAGAAATCCTAGTGAAGTGATAGAAGGCACTTCTCTTCTTTCAGAAGTGCTTGTTCTTGTAGGCAATAGGAATCTTTCTAGTAACATGTGACAAAAGGGTGCAGAGTAACCAACAGCCTAAAATGTAGTGCAAAGTCTCCACCTCGATTTCCCAAGAGTGAAATACGAAGAACAATGGGGGCACAAAGTCATCCCAAGGTCCTTTACATAGAAATAGAAAATAAACACACACTAAAGACAACTATGACAACATAAAGTCTGAAAGTAGTTGGTTTTAGGACACCTTCCTTATCACGTCCACTAGTCCTACTTGTTAAATCAAATAAATAAGAATGCTTTCAAAAGATAGACATAAGAACAATCTCCTAAAGTATCAAAAGCTATAACATCACAAAGTCTACAAGTAACTTGCTTTCTCATTCAATCAAAGAAATATGAATTACAATCTGAGCTCAAAGTCTCAGTAATGCCTTTCAATTTGGGTAGAGTTTTGCTTCTGGTAAGGGGAAGATCTCCTTTACAAATGAGATAAAATACAAACTTATAGCAACTACCCAAGGATTGGCACCTTTTTCCATGGGACGGCCCATGCTGCAGTCAGCATCTTCAATGCATCTCTAGTTTTGTCTGGAGAGACCATGCTAAGAGTAGTGCACTGCCATAACTATGGTGTGTCCCTTCATCTGATATGTCTCCTCCTTAATATAGACCATCTTGTCTTTTGCATATTTGTCTTTACTTCATGGAAGAAAATAGGCCACGTCCTTGGTTTGGTGTGCTCAAAAGTCTACTCAATCCACTGTTTCACCTACTGGAAATAGCTCTTTCAAAGATATTTTTGATCTTTTGGTCTCATTCCTCTCTTCACTACTTAAGTGCTTCTTTTCTCTTTATATCCCTTCTTGCCTAAGTCTTTGGGGGGTCCTTTTTGTTTCTTTGATAAGTGGCAAGTTCCATTGTTATGAAACTCATTAGAAATTTACGAAAAATGGGGTCCACAACACATTTTGCCTGAGCAACTCTAAAAGGGGAACACAAATGCAAACACTTGTCACATTTCACTAAGTGATAATAAGACACGTGATGTATTCTGCTTAACTTATAAAAGCTTTAGAAACCTTTGGGGGTCCTACAGAAGATGACACGTGGCAGTTTCCACTCTGCTTTATAATGGACACATGGTAGCTTCAGCTGCACTTTGTCTTTTTCCATCAGGCATTTTTTCATGGGCTTTTCTCTTCAGTCAGGCTTTTCCTTTGGACAAAAGTCTGAAGGAATTCCTTCAGGCTCTGCCTTAGTCATTTTCCCATAGAAAATAATTCTGAAAGAATTCTAACGACTCTTTCTCTTAATAATTTCCTTCAAATAAAAAGTCTGAAGGAAATGTTCTCTATTCAGCCATTGAACAAACCCGAAGGAATTATATATTTTCAGTCAGTTGCTTGGTTCTTCCTTTGAGTTCTACACTTTATTTTAATTTCAATGAATATTCCCTTACTTTAAATTTGATATTCGTGAGGCTGTCAATGGTCGCTAGCCACTTGAACCATGTTAAACCTTAAACCTTTGAACCTGCTAAAAGTACATTGGTTCATTGGTTCATCGGTTCATTATGTCTCTTTTGTTCCATCACTTCTTGGTTTAATTGTTTTCCTACTCCTTGGTTGAACCATCCATTGAACCACATGTGTGTTTCTTCTCTCTCTGACAGAGGCTACCTTTGAATCTTTGAACCCATGAACCATTGAACTCTAAACTCTTTCAATTCAAGGTTCAATCGGTTCATTGGTTCATCCTTTTGATTTTGTTGAGTCTCTTTGATGCCTTTGAACCAAGTGCATTGAACCAATTGGACATTGAACCCATTGAATCGATGAACCAAAATGGTTCAAGGTTCAACGGTTCAAGCCTCTGAAACTAGTTAAGTGCTCGGGGCCGTGGAACCTTTGAAATAGTTGAACTTTGAACCTCTAAACCCACTAAACCTGTTGAACCAAAATGGTTCAAGGTTCAATAGTTCAATGGTTCAATGGTTCAATCCTTGCTTAGATGCTTGTCGATGGACATCTTTGATTTAACCAAGGTGCCAACCCAATCCTGAAGATGGCCAAGTATTGGAAACTTGGTTCTTTTAATTAAACTCGCCTGTAGAAGCCTTTGAACTTGTTGAACTTGCTAATCCCTTTACTGAAAAAGCTTGAAAAAAGAGGAATTTGAAAGCTCAGAATAAATTTTGAGAAGGGAAGAGAGAAATTTTGGTCCTGTAGGACCAAGATAGCTCATATGTTGTTCCAAAAATGAGTGACATTTTTGGGGACCAACATCGGGCTCCAGTTGTGGAACTTCCTTCAAATGAAAACTTGGAACAACTAAGGGGAATAGAAACCAAAATCTCTGGTGCCTTGAAGTGTGCCATTGGGCTACAAAGTCATGCTACCCAAAAATAAAGGCTCTAAAAACAAATGAAAATGAAAAGCATAAAACAGAACTAAAGACTATACAGATATACATATGTACAGATGATCTTATCTGATGCCTCAAGATTTGAAGCGCTTCTCAAATGCTGCCCACTATGAGATAGTGAGAATGGTGTGCCATCCTGATAAACCAATAGGAAACCATTTTGTAACCAAAAATAGTGATGGGTGAATGGAACTCTCCACCAGGAAACCACTTTTTTGTGTCTTCCCCTTGGTTTTCTTCTCTTCTTGCCCCAAAGTAAGACTTGACTTTTGGTCCAAAAACCATGAATCTTTGCTCTCCTGGCAAAGAGTTCCTTTTCCTGATTTTGATGGGTAGTAACACAGCCAAGTACCATAATTTATTATTCTGATAGCTCAGCCTAGCACATGTCTTGATTGTCCCCCTCAGATATCTCAGATTCTTCTTCATTTGGAGGGGAGGGTTCTTTTGCACTTATGTTGCACTCCACCAATTCTTCTGCTATTTCATCCTTGCCTAAAGACTCAAACAAAATTTGGCCTACAGGGGCCACCGTTTGGGTCTTGACACATTTTACATGATTAATTATGTCAAATGGCTAGGTTAGACTAGGCATAGGGGATGGGAGTTCTTCCTTTTGGTTTATATGAGGGGTGGGAGGACTGCACTGTGAATTTGAAGTAGAAAGTGCAAAAATGTTTGGGATACTTTCTTAACAATCACTAGGTCTTTTGGCTAGATAGGCAGAGTGGCCCCATGCTTAGCAATCAAAATTGTAGGTTGAGGTCGCTCCTCTATTTCTCCTTTATCAACTTGTTAAGCTGATTGATTCTGGGACTAGGTGACCATAGCATATGATCCTCGGATGCTTCACCTTTACTTCTAGGTTCATCCTATTAATCTAAGAAACTGATGTGGGAGTGACCAGCTGACTCTTCTTGATCCTCTGTGAAGAGACCAGCATCATTTTCTTGATTAAACTCAGTTTCGAAAGAGAAATCATGCTCTATTTCCAAATACCCAACTGTTGAGTTGGCTGGAGGTGATTCAATGGCAAGGTTCCTCTGTTGGGGGAGGAAGATGATTGGGTTGCCCTCGATGTGCCTGATTAGGGAATGTCCTCCTTGGTACATTTATGTATGAAGGAGTAGATGACATCCCTTGTGTCATTTGTCTTTTGAGGGCCAACACTTCATTTGCTAGCTTCTGCACCATTGGATCAGTGGTGGCTGCAGGTGAGTTATCAAAATATGAGGAAGATGCACCTCTATTTGAATCCCTTCTTATCTTTCTAGCCAAGATAAGGTCATCTTATAACTTAGTGGCTAAGTCTTGAGCAGCTTCAAGATCTATGCAGCCAACACGTCTTAGCAGAAAACTCACTTCAAGCAGCTGTGAGTTTATGAAGAAGCATTTGAGGTTCTTAGGTGTGGGCTGAGCAACTGCGAGAATCCTATTTCTCAGCTTGTCGAATTTTGCAATAAAATCCCTCATGGGCTCATGAGGTTCCTTCTTCATCTGCGTAAGTTGGGCTAGCAAAGCATGAGCATCTTCTATAAGTTTGAACCTTGCTTCAAACTTGGCTTTGATAGTGTCCCAGCCAGTCACTGATCTAGTTTGCAGATGGTAAAACCAGTCTGCAACGACACCTTATAGTGTCTCCACGAAAAGCCTGACTGCCATGTCTTCAAATTCCACCCCTATCACACCACAGGATATGGTAAAGGCTGTAATGTGTTCATCAAGGTGGACTCTTCCATCACCAAAGAATTTGGGGAAATTCTTCCTTGAACTGAGTGGTAGCTCATGCAGGGGTGGAGTTAGATTAAGTGGGCCAAATGAGTTACCCCAGGGGCCTCAAACTGCCATGATTGGATTATGAAAAATAGGGATAACACATCTATGTGGAGTTTCCAAATTATAAGGCAAAAATGGAAAAGAAACTGACCCTACTTCAGCTTAAAGCATGAGGCTTCAAATTGTGCTTTCTTTTTGAGTAGCTCTAATTTTGCAGACCAGATAATATAACAAAGATGGAGGAAGATGGTAAGGCTATAATGATAATGGATAAGACACAGAATGGAGTCACCAGAGTCTATAATGGATAAGGGTTATAATGATAATGGGTAAGGCACATGTGATGTTTCAATCAGAAACTTGAGGTTCTAAATTGCACAAAATTACTGTGTCCCCAGTGGAGTTGCCAAAAACTATTGGGTGAATATTTTGTCAGCCAACTAACTGGTGACCAAAATAGTTCCTATCACCATAGCATAGGGAGATTGGTCATCCAATGTTGCAGGTTTACCACATCCAAAGGGGGAAAATCTCTCCTCTCATCAAGGGGAGGTTCCCTATTAAATATGTGGAGGCTATATACTATATATATATATATATATATATATATATATATATATATAAGTAGAAAGTAAGACACGGGGGTAGAATACATCATCCATCTCTCTTCTTTCAAAGATGATGCTCATAGATGAGGAGAAATCCTAGGTGATTGGTGAAGGTACTCTTCTTTCAGAAGTAACATTTAGCCAAGAGTTAGATCCCTTCCTAGATAGTAGAAATCTTGGTGAAGTGAAAAAAGACACTTCTCTTCTCTCAGAAGTGCTTGTTCTTGCAGGCAACAGGAATCTTTCTGGTAACAGGTGACAAAAGGGCATAGAGTAACCAGTAGCCTAAAATGTAGCACAAAGTCTCCACCTCGACTACCCAAGAGTGAAATATGAAGAACAATGGGGGCACAAAGTCATCCCAAGGTCCTTTACATAGAAACAGAAAATAAACACACACTAAAGACAACTATGACAACACAAAGTCTAAAAGTAGTTGGCTTCAGGACACCTTCCTTATCACCTCCACTAGTCCTACTTGTTAAATCAAATAAATAAGAATGCTTTTAGAAGATAGACATAAGAACAATCTCCTAAAGTAGCACAAGCAATAACAACACAAAGTCTGCAAGTAACTTGCTTTCTCATTCAATCAAAGAAATATGAATTACAATCTGAGCTCAAAGTCTCAGTAATGCCTTTCAATTCGAGCAGAGTTTCACTTATAGTAAGGGGAAGATCTCCTTTACAAATGAGAGAAAATACAAACTTATAGCAACTACCCAAGGATTGGCACCTTTTTCCATGGGACGGCCCATGTTGCAGTTAGCATCTTCAATGCGTCTCCAATTTTGTCTGGAGAGACCATGCTAAAAATAGTGTGCTACCATAACTATGGCGTGTCCCTTCATCTGATATGTCTCCTCCTTAATATGGACCATCTTGTCCTTTGCATATTTGTCTTTACTTCATGGAATAAAATAGGCCGCGTCCTTGGTTTGGTGCGCTCAAAAGTCTACTTGATCAACTGTTTCACCTATTGGAAATAACTCTTTCAAAGATATTTTTGATCCTTTGGTCTTGCTCCTCTCTTCACTACTTAGGCACTTCTTTTCTCTTTATATCCCTTCTTGCCTAAGTCTTTGGGGGGTCCTTTCTGTGTCTTTGACAAGTGACAAGTTTCGATGTTATGAAACTCATTAGAAACTTACAAAAAATGGGGTCCACGACACGTTTTGCCTGAGCAACTCCAAAAGGGGAACATGGATGCAAACACTTGTCACATTCCACTGAGTCATAATAAGACATGTGACGTATTCCACTTAACTTATAGAAGCTTTAGAAACCTTTGGGGGTCCTGCAGAAAATGACACGTGGCGGCTTCCACTCTACTTTATAATGGACACGTGGTGGTTACCGCTGCACTTTGTCTTTTTCCATTGGGAATTTTTTCACAGGTTTTTATCTTCAATCAGGCTTTTCCTTCAAACAAAAGTCTGAAGGAATTCCTTCAGGCTCTGCCTTAGTCATTTTCCCATAGAAAATACTTATGAAATTATTCTAACAACTCTTTCTTTTAATAATTTCCTTCAGACAAAAAGTTTGAAGGAAATGTTCTCTGTTCGGCCTTTGAACAAAATCAAAGGAATTACATCTTTTCAATCAGTCACTTGGTTCTTCCTTTGAGTTCTGTGCTTTTTTTGAATTTTAACAGATATTCCCTTACGTTAAATTTGACGTCCGCAGGGTTGTCAATGGTCGCTAGCCGCTTGAACCATATTGAACCTTAAACCTTTGAACCTGCTAAAAGTACATTGGTTCATTGGTTCATTATGTCTCTTTTGTTCCATCGCTTCTTGGTTCAATCACTTTCTTGCTTCTTGGTTGAACCATCCGTTGAACCACCTGTGTGTTGTTTCTTTCTTTGACAGAGGCTGCCTTTGAACCTTTGAACCCATGAACCATTGAACTCTAAACTCTTTCGGTTCAAGGTTTAATTAGTTTAATGGTTCATCCTTTTGATTTTACTGAGTCTCTTTGATGCCTTTGAACCAAGCGCGTTGAACCAATTGGTCGTTGAACCCATTGAATCGATGAACCAAAATGGTTCAACGGTTCAACGGTTCAAGCCTCTGAAACTAGTTAAGTGCTCAGAGTCGTGGAACCTTTGAAACGATTGAACTTTGAACCTCTGAACCCACTAAACCCATTGAACTAAAATTGTTCAAGGTTTAATGGTTCAATGGTTCAATCCTTGCTTAGATGCTTGCCAATGGACATCTTTGATTGAACCAAGGCGCCAACCCAATCTTGAAGATGGCAAAGTATTGGAAACTTGGTTCTTTTGATTGAACTCACCTGCAGAAGCCTTTGAACCTATTGAACCTACTAATCCCTTTACTGAAAAATCTTGAAAAAAGAGGAATTTGAAAGCTCAGAACAAATTTTGAGAAGGGAAGAGAGAAATTTTGGTCCTATAGGACCAAGATAACTCATATGTTGTTACAAAAATGAGTGACATTTTTGGGGACCAACATTGTGGACATAAGGTGAGATTAGCATGGGTATGATTGAATTGTGTGTGAAGTGTTTCATCTATTTTATGATAATTAAGATGTTCTAAGGTGGTCAAGATGAAATGTGTGCTTTGAGAAGACCTAGGTGTATTAGGTCTCTATTAGGCCTAATGGTGGTTTTGGTCTTTATGAGTGGTGTCCAACATATGTAGTGATTTTTTCTCCTTTGAAACATGTTTTTTGATCTATTCCATTGGTGATCCAAGTATGTGGAGGTTTTTGGCTGACCAAGGTATGTAAAAGGAAGAGTCAAGTATAAGAAGAAGGTCTAATAGGTGTAATTTGAGTTGTTATAAAATTTAAGAGATGAATGAATAAATTAGATGTTTTAAAAACCATGTAGAGGTATTTAAGACCATTAGATAGGTGTGTTTAATATGTCATGAATTTATAACATTGATTATACAGATGATGAGCAAGCTCATATGACCTAAATTTGTCAAGAAGAGGGCTAGTGGAGTGAAAAGGCGTAATAGGTTGTTTGAAAGAGATAGAAGAGTGTGAAGAGAAAAAGAAGGTGATCATCATCAATTGAATTATAAATAGGTGTCTAAAGATGATAAGAGTTTCTAGGTGGTTGAGTTAGTGCTGAGTCACCTAGGATTTGGTGCCTCCTTACAAGTTGGTACTTGACTAGTGAGGGGTTGGTGGTCCTTGTGGGGTTGGTGCCTCACTAAATCTTGATTCATTACTTATAAAAATATAGTACAAGATTTGTTTCAGTGGGTTTTATCCTCCATGAGGGTTTCTCACATATCTTTTGTGTTCATATGTTGTAAGCTTATGTGGATGCTTGTTTATGTATTGGTTGATGTATGTGTTTGAACTAATGCTTCATAAATGATAAGTGAAATTGAATGATTTTTTGAAGGGTATTGATTCACCCCCCGCCCTCCCCCATTCTCAATAGTTATGCTTTCAAAAAATATATCAAGATTTATATTTTTTAAATAAAAAGAATACATCTAAACTCATTGTATAAATTACATGTGGATTCTACAAAGATAAATACGCCTAATTGGTAAAGTACCATTAGGATTCCTCCTAAAAATAAAGTATAAAAATGCCATTAGGAATTTTCTTTATAAAAATAGAATCCAGTGAAATTCATCTTCCTAGAAATAGGGGTTGGAATTTATCGCCACCCCCTAGACCCCCCTAGGATAATAGTGGGGGAGGGGATGATGGAGAGCGACGTTGACCCCCCACACTCCTCATTGTTAGGAGTGGGTTATAAACTACATTGCAAAAGGACCTAAAATTTAACTTTGTTGTCACATATCTAACAAATGTCATCATGGTTATATGATATTATGCATGTCAAATGAATAGCAATATGATATGGTAGAATTTTAAAATAGAAACTCCCATAACAAAATTATTTTCTATGTATGTATAATCAAAATTATTTAATTAAAAATGGTTCATTTAAATATTTTTCAATGTTAAGGAATGATTTTTAGCTAGTTTTTGAAATTTTATGCTATTTATCCCAAAATATTTATAATAATGTCAAACCCAAAAAGTGATAGTAATTTTGCATCAATGGGAAAAGATTAAATTGGACTTAATCTGACCAATGTTGCTTTAAAACAAACAATCCTAACAATAGCTAATCACATTGAACATTAAAACTTAAGTCTTTTTTTCTGGTAATATCCAAAGTTGACTATAGTATGTGACATCTGAAGATTAGTTCACTCAATCTTGTTAGGAAACCACACACTCTACAATAAGAGAACAATAACAGAATGCAATAATAGAGATAATTAAACAAAAAAAATACCCAACATGCATGAAACAAAACATAAGATTTACATGGTAAAATTTCAGCAAAGTTAAGGAAACATCCAGGGTACAAGATATCAAGCTTTATTAATTTTAAGATGAATAGATTATATGATAACTCATTGTGCAGATTACATGCGAACTCCACAAAGATAAATACATCTAATTGACAAAGCACCGTTAGGATTCCTCTTCCTAAAAATAGAATGGAAAATCCCATTAGGACTTTCCTGCTAAAAATATAATCCAATGGAATTCATCTTCCTAGAAATAGGGAGGCTCCATAGGATGTCACTGTCCCCTAAACTCCTCCTTACAACAAAAGTAAGGGGTGTTTCTCCCCACACCCCCTTGTCGATGAGTGAGCTATAAACCATACCACAAAAAATACAAAATTTAACTTTATTATCACATATCTAACAAATCTTACCTCCCTAAAAAAATAAATATTATTGAGCAATATAATATAACACAATGACCATAATCATTTTGCTAAACTTCTAAAGAAATAACTTTCCTTGAACTATTTAGCTTACTCAATGACCAGTTGTTGACCTTGATACAATGCACATAATAATTATGTGTCTTGCACGAGACTAAGTGTTACACACAATACAATATCTGCTACACACATACCATAATTATGTTTGTTGAAGTGGACATGTCAATAACCATTGGAGCAGCATTCACATTCTATAGGATCAAGTAGATCTCAGTCTCCTTGCAGAGAACATTTTCAACAAAAGATTTACAAGGTAATGCAAAATGGTGATAACATCAACTAATAATAACAAAGATTGAAGAATGGCAACTATGAATAAATTATTTTTTATATAGCAACAGTATCATATTCTTTTTGAAATGAGGAACAATAATTAGTGAATAAATTCTTTTTTAGAGAGCAACAGTATCATTTTTTTTTCTAATGAGGAACAATAATGAATGTCTATAATACTTTTATATTTAAAATTTGATACCATCTCACATCTCAAGCATGCTATCTCATCTGCAAATGAAGCATTGTCTATTTTAGCAATTAAAGATTGATCTTAGTTAACAACGATATAAGTAAAATATTAAATGATGACTCATTTTGATTGTTTTTTCTTATCCTTCAATATTTGTCCTTTCCGATCCTTGGTCTCTGAAAATAAGATCCGATTATTATTTAATCAATCAATTTTAATGAAGAAATTATAAAAAACCAAAAAATTGTTAGAAAAATCTTTAAAAATTTACCTGATGGTGGCAATGGCACCGTGCCGCTAGTGAATTTGCTGACCTAGTAGCGAGTGCGGTCTATGTATGCATTCTGTGAGATGGTGCCATTAATATTTATGACAATCACTTTGCTATAGATTCAATTAAAAATAAAATCACAAATGAAAATAAATTAAGAATGAACAACTCTTTAAAAAAAAGAATTATTGAAAAAACTGGGATAAATATTTATTTGCATAGACAGTGCAAATAAAGTTCAAACTTTTAATTCATCAAGACGATAAAAATTAATTAAAGGATAAAAATACATTTAAAATTAATTAAATTAAATTACTTTTTAATTATAAAATTTAAGAAATAATTTCAATTAGTAGGTGTGTACAGGGAAATTGTATAAATGAAAAATGCACGTTGACTATTTTATTGAGAATTGAACTTGAAACTTATGGAATAATGATTCAAGGATTGATTGGTCTCACCTGGTGGTATTAGTGATGACCTCAGGCGATTCTCCATTTCCTTTTTTGGGCACTTTTTTTTATAAATTCTTATTAAATTAAAAAATAGTGTCAAACACATTAGAGAACACTTGCATACCAATTAAAAAATCAAAATTCTCAGTAGGGATCAATTTCAATGGATCTCGCAACTACTCAGTTAGTCCAAGTCTGTACCATTCTCACTTGTCTATGGTTACTTGTTCCTATAAATCCAAAACTTACATGAAAAACATAGTGCAGACTTTATAGAAAATATGGGTTAAATGTTGAAGAAGGGAATTATTTAAATGAAAACAACCTGTTGATTACTTTGTTCAGAATTAAACTTGTGACCTATCAAAGAATGATCTAAGTGTTGGTTGGTCTCACTTGGTGTTACTGGGGTCATCAAAATATTGAAATAATGAAGAAAGACATATTACAGACTTTATAGAAAATATGGGTTGAATGTTAGTCAAACCATCACACATATCTTACAGATTGGAGTTCTTCATGAAATAAGATTGATTTAAAATGCCATGTCTTGGAAGATGAATAAAACAAGTAGGCTAAGAGTTGTATGGCATAACACATGGGCTTCCACATGATTTATATTGACAGGGGAATTGTATAGATTCATCTCGATATCTTTTGATACATTCACTATAAATTACCATCACGTGTAACATCTGTTACAGATACTCCTTATTTAGTTTTAAAAATGTATCTACTCGGGGAATGACAAGTGCCTTAGGTATTACCTGGACCAAACACACATACATGATTGATTGCATAACTCTTCCAAATGTACAACAATAGTTAGCATATATTTTTAAGCAATAACAAAAAGAGATGATTTTGTTGTTGTTGTTGTTGTATGCCTAAAGGTATTATATAGAATCACTGAATTACATAAACTATCAACATCTCCACTCATATTTCAGAAATAAATATATAACAGATTTAAAAATTATGATTTGATATTCAACATTTTGAGAAAAAATATATAATATTAATTTTAAACATGATGCCCAATTCCATGAGAAACGCATAGTACACCTTCTCGTTAGAACCCTTGAAGCTATCTGTAAAAGATGCCAAAAAACATGAGAGCTCATAGCATGCGAGGAGAATGGCAGGTGTGGTCATGCTAGTTGTTGTTGGAGACTAGCGGGCAAAGAACTTGGAAAAGCAACAGGGTGCCCATGGGTAGCAAGTTTACTAGATGGGATGAGTTGGCCAACGTCTCTGTCAGTGTAGAAGAATTCAATTTTTTTAATTGTTACTGAGTGGATTTTCATCTACGAGTGTTAAATTAGAGGCTAAAGAAATAAAGAGGGGAATAGAGAAAGAGAAGTTGAAGAAGTTGTAACATAGTCAGAATCATCATTGCATACACTATATATAAGGGCCACATCATACACCACCCTAGGTTTCAGGGTAGCTAATATATTTATATGACATGCACTCATTAAAATTAGGTCTGCATTTTGTAAGATGGTTGCATCTTTGATTAAGTGTTTTCTATTGTCAAGGTTGGATAAGTATGTCATGAGAATTGATTTGATTGTGGCATGAGTGTACATTTGATATGTAGATTGAATCAATATTGCAATACGACTGACATTAATAAAAAAAGAGGTCTGAAGCCTATTCTATAGGCAAGACCTTAAAAAAGTTCGATGCGGTAACCCTCGTGGAAAATGATATGTTGTTAGAGAATAACAATAACATAATGTACTTGGTGCTTACCTCGATAGATGTGGGCATGGAGAGGTTGTGTATGAACTATTGTGGGTTGCATGCCCCGATGGCATATGGCAAGAAGATTGTGTTGTATGCATGGGTAGAGAATATGGGGAGTCAATGCCTAGGACACTATGTGTGGTCATTTCATTAGCCACTTTATGGACCTTATACCCCTCCTATGGTGTCACTCAATGCATGTGGTTGTTTATTAATTGAATTCATGTTTATCAATATTTCTAATGTTCTTACAGGGGCAATGACAAGTCCCTCAAATATTAGATATATTTAATGTAAGTGACAAAAGAATATATTATTATTATATACAATTATTAAATAAATAAGGTTAGTAGTTTGTAGGGTGGATACATCATTGATTGGGCATTTTATAGTGTCAAGGATGGACGAGGACATCATGAAAATTGGTTTGATTGTGACACTGATCTGTCTAATGTGTGTCTTGATTTAGTGCTACACTATCATTGATGCGAGGACAAAACATTGAGGTCTCAGAGTCCATCTTGTAGCTTCCATTCATCTATTCTAAAAATATATTGACATCCAAGAGAAATTAACATCATGTTTAAGAACATATGAAAACACCATACTCAAACCCCTAAAAGAAAGGGCAAGGCAATACGAAACATGTAAATAGTGAAATATTTCAATGTGAGTTGTATGGTGATCATGAGGGGAAATGACAAGAAATTTTAGTTGATATTATACACAAAGGAGCCATTAAATTATATAATATAATAATACAATATAATATTAACATCGATGAACATGTTATAGTTTGGAAGACAAACATCTTTCCTTGTGGTAGAAAATAGATAACACGTATCCCATATAATTTATACCTAGACACATAACTACATTAATTTTTAAATTGATACATAAATGTAACAATGATGCATAATGATACGTGTCAGTTATATCAAAGCAAGGTGGTGACATTTTGAATGGATGGTTTTTTATTGTTAAGCCTGGATGAGGATGTCATGAGAGTTGATTTTATTCCAACAGGGCTTCATGTCTAATGCATAACTTTAATCAAAGATGCAATGCTATGATGTGGGGATAAGAAATTGAGGTCTCATAGCCTATCGTGTGGCTTATGTTTGTCCATGATATAGATTGCATTAAAATATGTGACATATCATTGAACTTTGAACATGTATCTTCCCAAGGTTCATCAATTCTATTACTAAAAGCAAAAATTATGCCATCCCTTATGGCATTACTTGCATCTTTAGGGTAACTTCTAAATTATATTGTGAAGCTGCAATAAGATATGTGATTTTGATTCATCTCCAGATATTTTGGGCACATTTTATTTTGTCTTGACATTTTGTAATTATGTTTCAATCCAGTCACATCCACTGATTTCAAAATGTGTCATGTGTTTGAAATCAATCTTGTAGACTGACACTATGGCATATTAAATTAAATTAAATTTAGATATTATTTCCCAAAGGAAGCCAAGAATGGCCTATGGGATTGAATAACATATTACATGAATGAATGATTTTAATAACATTCTGAGTAATCTATGGGACTACAAGCTACAACAAAGTTATTTTGTGCTAACACAATCTCCTAACACAAGGGTTATCCTACTTATCATGCAAAATTTCAAACACCTTCTTGATGCTAACTATTCTACTATGGATCTTGATTAGAAAACTTGTTTTGCTATTTAATATTTCCTCTTCAAACAATTCAACTAAGTTGTCAACCCTTAAGCTATCTTACCAAAAATAGAAAATAGCCTAAAATCTAGATTAAAGGATCTAGGGTTAAATGGGTGGAGATAGACTAAGGCACAAGGGTGATAAACTATCTCTATAGTGGGCCAATTAATTACAAAATTAGATAAAAAAATTATTATAAATTTAAATATTGAGATATGCTAAAAATATTAAGTACAACTAATGATTGATATTACAATAAATAGAAACTAATGATACTTAGCTAGATTACTTTTGGCATTCATATCTGATATGGATTAGGCTTGAGATAGATTGGATCTAGATTCTAAATAAGTCAGTAGATTCTAGATATTTGACCTTTGTGGCCATGGATAGTTACTTCGACACTTCTATCTAACCTAGATGTAGGTGTCCTATATAGAATACCCATTGTATCTAGATGCAACCACCTGAGATATTTTGGGTTTCGCATTGCCTTCACCCCTGTGTGCCTAGATCTAGATCATGGATTTTGTTATTTGTCACATAATAAAACCTCAATTTTTCATCTTCATCATGACTTTGTTATATATTCATGATCAATCATCATTCATTTTTCACCTATCACAAGTCTAACAACTCATAAGACAACTTACCAAAAACATTCAATCAAGCATTTAAGTGAGAAAAGCTTCCTTATTTTCTCCCATTTCCATATTAGTCATAGGGATAACACATTTGTAGGTTTGAATTACTGAAAGACCATGCCATGAATCCTATTTGCCAAGTTATAAGATAAATTCAATATTGTACTTATTTTCCACATATTGCATCCTTGTGCACATGCAAGCCAACACATTAGGGGATAAATGCATAAGTCTTAGGCACTCTTTGGAGTTTTAGATATGTAGGCAGTGCCCATGGATAGAGGGGTTCTTAAGGAAGCTTGGCATCATGTTCTCACTAACCCATTTTACCTATAGTCACTCTAAGGGTTAGAAATTTAGGGATAATTTGAAAAAAAAGTGACACAATCTATGTGAGATCTAAACACACCAGAGTAAAAGCAATAGAAAACTTATAATTTTCTAGGTGGTTACACCTAGATCTAATTGATATTTTGTACAAAACACCTACATCCAAGTTAGAGAGTAGTGTTGACACAACCATCAAAATATAACACAAGTGTTCAAGGCCCTAAAATGCAAAATTCTAGAATATAAGGTTGACACAAGTGTCTAAGAATATACAGGTCAAATTTTCATAATCTAGATTAAAATATCTAGGGTTAAAGGGATAAAGATAGCTTAGGGTACAAGTGTGATAAATTATGATTCTAAATACTAAGATATGCTAAAAATAGTAAGTACAACTAATGTTTGATATTGTAATAAGGGTATGTGCATGGATTTGGGGGATAATTATGTGGACATTTCCCATAATACATACACATTATCACGTAACACATATGTGTTATGGCTTGAGACACCCAGGTCATAATGTGTACATATTTTTGGTTAAAGGAATGTGTATTATCAATAAAAACATGTACGTGTTATAGGAATGGGTACACATTCCTATAATTATAAGGAATACATACAAGTTCCTTACATAAAAATAAAAAAAATCAAAAGCCTCATTGAATTTCTTCCTCTCCCATTCATGTTTTATTTCCCATTCACTTTTTGCTCCCATCGGCATGTAAATTGTTGGTTTTACTCCCATTAACAGTAGAAATTGTTGGTTTTACTCCCATTGACAGTAGAAATTATTGGTTTTGCTCACACATTCATGAAATCGATGATGTTGTCGCAAAGAAAAGGTAAGTGATAGTAAATTAAATCAATTTTTGTGAATTTTTTGTTTTGTGCATAGTTTAATTTCTAATTTTTCTCCATTAGGTCAACATGTTAACCCTCCACCTAACCCTCCTCCTAACCTTCCTATAATTCCACTAGATCCCTTAGCAATCAAGAGGATATAGCTACACACATAGTGGAGAACAAAATTGAAATTGAGTAGATAATTAGGAGAATGAGGAAGCCCACTTCTACCAATACCCACCACACCTATCTTGCCAATACCCTAGAGTTAGTATTAGGTCAAGTTGACTCGATAATGAGTCAAATTGATAGATAGATATCATATAGGGATTACTATGCTGACAAATTTTTAGTGTATGAGGTGAAGAGAAAAGAAATAATAAAACAATAAATTTTTACCTTATTCATTGACCCAACCACAAATACACCATTTCTCATAGTGACTAAACATTTCCCAATATATTGATGTCAACATAATTTGATTAAAGCCAATTTTTGGGAGCAATGGTAGATGATGTTTGATTATCCATTGTGTAATAACCATGAGCTCTCATTGTATTTTTTGAGGAAATTCTATTGTGAGTTTGTCCTCAATGAGATTCCAAGTTATTTTGACTATGGTGAATTTCAAGGTTGAGGGAAAGGCTCTATTCAAGATAGACCATGTACATAATTTGATTAAAGCCAATTTTTGGGAGCAATGGTAGATGGTGTTTGATTATCCACTGTGTAATAACCATGAGCTCTCATTGTATTTTTTAAGGAAACTCTATTGTGAGTTTGTCCTCAATGAGATTCCAAGTTATTTTGACTATGGTGAATTTCAAGGTTGAGGGAAAGGCTCTATTCAAGATAGACCATGTACACATCATGCACCTAATTTACCTGTAAATATCCCTACCCAAAAGCCACTTCATCCAGAGATTCCTTCTGTAGTGAAGGAGGTTGTAGATATCATCACTTTGTATGTGCTTAGTGTGCTTATTGATACACTCGTTCATCATATGAGTAGGCTTTCAGATATAGATGATCAATATACTCCACCTAGTGGGCATACCTGACCCCACCCATGTAGATCTTATGGTTCTATATGCACTAAACCTTCAGATGATGATTGTGGTGTTTCAAGGGGCTTGGAGAATGTAGTTTTGACTGATGAGTTGTTGGCACACACGTTTGGTTTGGATACATTGGTCTCTACATGCATGCAGTATATTTTATATAAATTTCATGTTAAATTTTTAAGTTATATTTTAAAATTAAAAAGGTAAAAATTAATTTATACATTTAAAATGAATTTTATATATATATATATATATATATATATATATATATATATATATATATATATAGTGTTTTAGGAGGAGATGTTTCATTTGACATCATAATTCTAGTTTACTTAGCTAGGTAGTGGGCCAACCACTACTACATTTATATGTTTCAGTACTACACCACATAGATTTATAGAGGTAAAATTTTGAGTAAATATTATATACTCTAGATGTACATTCATACACCTTAATTGCATCATTGGTAGATTTTGTGTAAGAAAAAATAAAATGCTTAATTTAATTTTGTTGGGATTTTTATTGTTTGATGTATTAACATGGATTGGCGTAGTCTTAGAAACTCTTCCTCCATATTAACTTTTTTTCTTTTATTTTGACTTCCAAACTATGTTTTCAATAACCAAAACCATGCACTTGTAAATAATATTGTCCACTCATTCTTATATCTACAATATTCAAGTATGTTTTCTATATGTTTCTTTGTATTTTGAGGAGACCTATTTTATAAGGTTCTAGACAATCTTAAAAGGCTTATATATATGTCCCTCATAAAATTAACCTTTCACTCTAGGTGTCTTAAATATTAAAACTCAATTTGCAAATTTCTCAACAAACACCTATATAGGTTACTTGTCTGATCACAATGACTATTTCTAAGGGATTTTTTATCACACCAATACTCAATTGGACTAAAAATTAATTAATTTTTGTAAGAAAAGTATTCAAGGTGTTGACATGATCAAAATTTCAAAACAAATCAACTTAGACACCATATCTCATAGGACTATCCTCAACTATACCAAGTCACTACCTTAAGACAATTAGGCCTAATGACCTTAATCAGGTCAAAATATGAAATACACCTCAACAAAGCTATAAAAGCATCCAAACTAGTGTATATAGGTGTATCAAAGATGTTTCAACACCTAACTTACATTCAATGACTCAATTTCAAAAAATCCACTCATAAATGCTCCCTCATTGTCTTAGAGATACAAGGTTGCAAGTTTACATGAAACTCATATTTCAATAAATGTGATTTTAAGGCTTTATTAGATCCAAAACCTTTGAAATCATCTTTTAGGCTTGTTTGTCTAACTATTTCCTATTTTTTGTGAAATTTAAAGGATTCAAATAGAAGTTATAGTTCTCCAATGATGCAAAGTTGGAATTTTATACTTTTTCCTTCATCTTATGCATCCTTGAAATGATAGATTCGAACTGATCATGTTGTTGAAGACTTCTCCAAGTTTAGGATGTGTTAATTTAGGTCCTTATTCCTCTAATAGACCTATCTCAAATTAAAATTGATCTTTGAATACTTATCAAATCATTTAAGACCTTTAAATGGGTAAGAAAGATAGATATGACCTTAACTAAACTTAGGAGACTCATATCCATGTATCAAAACTTCTAGACCCTATTAGACACATTAATTATTACAATTGAAGTAAATATTCACTCAAATACATTTTAAAATTCAAATAACAAGTATTGGAGGGAAAACATTCCAAAACCTCTAAATGACCTAAGACACACACTAAATGCCTCTTTCAAGGCTTATTGACACCTATCAAACCTTTTAAGACTAATTATAGGACCATATATACAAGTTTTTAGGATGTTCCTGCATCAAGAGGTGTAGGAGATGCATCATTGCCTTGGATGTCTTGTGATTCTCCCTCATGAAACTGACATTTCTTGCCTTTAGTGTGGTGTTACAAGTCACAGTGTACATATCCACTTGTCACATTCATGCTTCCCATGACCTCATTAGATATTTCCATATCTTATGCAAGACTAAGTTTGTTAGCAATTTATTTAATAAATGAATTGCCCAAGTTATTAATTATTGGGTTGTTTGTTTAGCTAATGGCTAGGGTAGACACTCCTCCATCATTACGAGTCAAGATAGACTCGACCATTGATGTTACAATGTCATATGCATAGGCACTCACAAATTTACATATTCACTTGTAATTTTTAATTGTGATTTAATACTTTTGTTTTAATAATTTTACTACATACTTGGGCAAATATAACTTATATGCACAAATTTATTATGTATGTAGGGATATCATATGACATTTGATAGTCCAACTCAGATAACTACTACGTTAGCTCCTCATGTTTCTTCATCATTTGAGATGCCTAATCATATAGTTGAGCTTGGCATTGACCTAGTCGAGTGTCAACAATAAATTGAGAAGGACCATGAACTTGAAATAGGTGCATGTTTAAATGATTTTTGCATTACAGTTTAAAATGAGTTAATTAACTTGGTTTCATATATACTTGTTAATTTTATAATAATTTTTGTATTTAAACAAGTTAAGCCATACATGTTTCATAGATTATATAATTGATTGGGCCATAAATTTGGTTTAGGGGCTCAATTTTACCCAAATCACATCCCTACTTGCACCAATTGACTAATCGGTTCAATTTATGATAGAATCATACTTAATTTTGTCCCAAATCATATATCTTGCTCTTATAGTTACATCAATAATGGGTTCAAATTGGCCTCCCATGCCTCCTCAAATAAATGAATCAACTCTTTGGTTCATTATATATGTGTGTGATGACATTCTAGGGTTGATTTCACTCCAAATCACATAATGTATATAATTTAATATAGGTTCATACATGGCTTATTTTGACCCTAATTACCCCTATAATTGAACCTTATTGTGCCACATGTGTACCTCATACACTTTAAAGTGTTAAAGTTATCAGAGATACATCAGGTCCTAGAATTTTTAGATTTGACAATGCCCTAGGAGGTCAAATCCAATTACATATCACCATATTTACCTTGTACACTCAAAAGTGGCAGCACTATTAGAGGTGTCAGGTCCTATGAGTGTTAATGAAATATCAGATCTCTATGAGGCCCAATCCAATTAGATGTCACCACATATATCTTGTACACACATATAAGTGTTAAAGATCTAACTGTCAAGTCCTATAAGCATCATATATGTTAGAGCCTCAGGATGCCCAATCTAATCAAATATTTTGACACGTAGGTCTAATACACCTGGAGAAGTGTTAAGTTGTTATATATACATACATTCTAGATCCCAAAAGGATCATAGATGTTAGTACCTTGGGAGTCTTGATCCAATCAGAGATGGCCACGTGTACTTCTATACACCAAGCGGCTAATTTGAATAAATAAGATTGATAGGTTGGGCTTAGCCCCGCTGTGTCAAGTCATCAAAATTACTCAATGATCCCATCAACAATAAGAAACACTTGAAAAAATATGAACACATCTCAGATGCCATGATGGCAAAATTAAGGCATGTGCATGCTGGACTCTTTACATTTATTAGCTCACATGAGTGGAGATTCATGATCTTTGATACCTAGATAGGTCCCATCACCTCCAACTAATCTAATTAAGGCCTATTCATAAATATCCTACATACATATAAGCCAAAAATGCTTAAATATTGATGTAGACACCTAAAAAGTGTCTAACCCTTGGTCTTCCTCTCTCCCCTTGGTCCCTTGCCACTTCAACTATCCCTAACCTACCTAGGTCTTATTAATTGAAAATAATCATCTATTTTTAATTAAATAAGTCCATTTTTCCCTCTCCTTGCCACCTCGCCACCCTAGGATACCCTCCTTGGATCCCCTTCATTCCCCACATGGCCATTTAATGCCTTAGACTCCCATTCCAATCTCTTCACTCGCCCATTTAACCCCCGTGGACCGTTTCATCCTCGCATTCATTTGACCCGGCGGCTGGAAAACGGGTGAAAGGCTATTTTTAGCCTTTCTCTGGCCTTTTAGCCATCGACATCGGTCAACCGTCGACTAACGTCGGTGATATTGCCGGCGTCGGCACCTTTCATAACGGCTTCTTCACCGTTATCTCTTGGCTCCTCTTCGCTCTCTGCGACTCTCTCTGGGCATCTCGACTCTTGAATCTTTGCATCAGACCCTCGTATCCGTCCTTTCACTTAACCTCTCTGCCAATCAATCTTACTCTCTCCCTCAGGTACACAGCAAGCTTCTGCAAGTGAACAACAGGGATTCTCCATCAGCAACAAGGCTTCACATCCGGCATCACCAGCAACAAGACACCAACCTACATAATTTTCTTCAGCAGGGCACAAGTAAGTACTCTGTTTGTGTTTTCATTATGCTTTCTAGTTATCTGCTTTTAAACTAGGTTCAGCACTTCTTTTCCCCAACCCAGATTGCTAACCAAACCAGGCAGCCCGGATTCCTATCTCCCTGATTGGCCTCCTTTATCTCTCTGTCCCTTTTCGACATTTTGTCCATTATCCTAGACCTCTGCACAGACCTTCAACTGAAACCAGACTCTCCCAGACCATTTTGTACGTCCACAGACCCGTCCACAGACCAAGCCCAGACCAGACTCTGCCCAGACTCGACCAGACCCTGCCTAAATCCCGTCCAGGCCACAACCCCGATCGACGCCGGTCACTTCCCCAACCGACGACGGTAGGATAACCGACGTCGGCAGATCATCTAACCGACGCCGGCGACTGCAACCAGGCCAACAGCTTCTTCCAGGTAAGCCTTTGCTTTCTTTTCTCTTTCAGTTTGCTATCATTTCAGTCTATTTTAGCATTCTGTCATTTACCAGTCATTTATCTTTTATCAAAATAGTGGGTTGACCTCCCTTAAGGAAGTTCTCATACTTCTGGGAACAAGCTTTCGCTTGGCAACCCACCATCTATCCATCTAACACCTTTTTGTCCAAGTTCTTTTTCTTTGTAGGTGTCATTCCTCCACAGCCAAAGAGGAGTGCTCACAAACGTCTGGATTACGGTGCGCAATCTTTATCCAGGTACTTCTAGCCTTGTCCATTTCCTTAGTTTCTTTATTCATCTTTTGAATGTAGAAAGCGAATTAGCGATAGAAACATTCTGGCACGCCCGGTGGGACCTTAGGTTCTTCCTCGGGTTCCTCTTCCTCTCATTCATTTAGGTGCATTTAGGCTCCTTCCTTCTTGTCTCTTTCTCCTATTCCAAATGACACTATAAGCAGGACTAAAAACGAATCTTTCTTCCTTGCATTTCTAGACTATTCTAAACATCATACTCTCAACCCTTTCTCAAACTTGTCTTCATAACAAATCTCACATTTCGACTTGGGCTTAAAACGTATTGCACTTTCATTTCTGCTTGTGCTTGCATTAGTCCACATCTAGTAACTTAAATCCGCATATTGAATAAATCGTAGACACTTGATGTTACACTACCAGACCACATGCACTAAAACGAACATAAAACTTACTTGAGACAAGGCCCGACTGGGATTTCATCCCCCAGCGGATACCTTACCCATCCCGGTGACCCTACTTGGATTTCATCACCAAGGGGGAAGCCCACTCCATTCTCTGGCGGAGGATAAACTCTAGGCGAGGTATATCTTGGCTAAGCGAGACCAGCTAACCACTGGAATCATGAAGTGAGGGGAGCTTGCTCCTTAGCACCAGGCCACGTACCAGACCTAACACAGATTTTTGAGCACCTAAAACAAGACCCGAAACCAGCTCTAGACTGCCTCTTCTAGGACCTTTCTTATAGCCAATCTCCCTAAACATTCATCTAAGGCATAAGCCACAAGATTCTAAGGTTAATTTCTAGGATTTATCGCTTAGGCTTGTCTGTCTCTCTCTGTTCTTCTCTTCTCATCTGTTTGTTTGAGTGAGTGAGGATGCTTTCTTCATTGTTTTTCCAAAGAATCTCAAAATATTTTTGTTCTCTGGAAGACACAGTCACCGGCATCGGTTCTGTCACCGACGTCGGCTTTCCTCTCTTACCGGCATCGGTTATCTGACTGACGTCAGCTATCTTCCTTACTGACATCGGTTTTGCAACCGACGTCAGTCTCTGTCACTGTCCTTTTTTTCAAAACCAGCAGCCTAAAACCTGTCCCTTCTCTGTCAAAAACCACATTCTGGTTTTCTGAGACTGCAAGAACACAGTTTCTGGAACAAGGACTCTCTTCTTAACCACTTTAGCCAACAACCGCTTCCGTCTACACAGTCCTATCATGGAGTTCCACTCAGAGACTGAAAGAACTCCTACAGGGCCGTCCCTGACCCGACCCAATTTATGTTAAGCATAAACCAATACTTGCTGAAGCATAAATAGACCTCCATTCATTTTTAGCATACATCCATCACGACTATGGAAACTTGCTAGGGATGAAAGACTCTCGACCAATTCTACTGAATACACCATCTGTAGCATCATTTTATCCTCATCTTACCCTCATCATTTCGAGACTTGACCACATCCAATCATCGACCAATCTTCTCAATTAGTCTGAACTACATTGGTCTGAGGCCCTATGACCAGGGCTATGTAGGCAGCACTCAGATACCACATCTTCTGAGGTTAGCTCGACCACCCCCATTTGTTCATCTCTTTGGTGGACAAACCTTCCCTCCGTCGACTTTGACCAAGACCAATCAATCTCTTTGACCCTTCCTCCCTTTTAGGGAGAACTACATTGGCCTGAGGCCCTTCACACAAGGGCTATGTAGGCAGCACTCAGATCACATGACGTTTTCTGAGGTTAGCTCGGCCACATCTTTTTGTCCATCCATCCCCTTGACCAATGACCATTGGAGATCATGCGTATCTCCTTCAACCTTTGACTACTTCCAAGCCAATGTTGCCTTGGTTGTTTTTGCATGTGTGCTACCTCACGGCTGGTTAGCAGAATTGTCTGCAGACTATTTTTGACCCTTCGCAAGTATAGGATCACAAGCCAGTTGATCCCTACTACTTGTGGCTTTTTCGTGTTTCTGAGAGCACTTCCTGAGCCTGGGATACCTGGAACACGACGACCTTTTAGAGCTTCAGCTTAGATTGAGTGACCCGATCAGCAGACGACTAAATGCTGGGGCCCGGTTACTTCAATTTTGGCACTCCTTGACCCTCGACATGTGATAATTTGACCCTACCTGTCCCGTGACGTGGTATACGTGCAATCACGACTTTTGTAGCATTTTCACTCACTTTTCATCTTTCTCATCCACCTTTTGTCAAATCAGCACCCGACATCAGGTTCCCTTCCCTCGACTCCCGCTTTGAGGGGGAATACCTCATCCATACTTCGGGGCAATCCACATCATCCCTCACCTGGGGCAAACACCCCCTGTTTTTGTCTTGTAGTTCGTCTAGAACAACCAACAAGACAAAAAGGGGCAAATGTAGACACCTAAAAAGTGTCTAACCCTTGGTCTTCCTCTCTCCCCTTGGTCCCTTGCCACTTCAACTATCCCTAACCTACCTAGGTCTTATTAATTGAAAATAATCATCTATTTTTAATTAAATAAGTCCATTTTTCCCTCTCCTTGCCACCTCACCACCCTAGGATACCCTCCTTGGATCCCCTTCATTCCCCACATGGCCATTTAATGCCTTAGAATCCCATTCCAATCTCTTCACTCGCCCATTTAACCCCCGTCGACCATTTCATCCTCGCATTCATTTGACCCGGCGGCTGGAAAACGGGTGAAAGGCTATTTTTAGCCTTTCTCCGGCCTTTTAGCCGCCGACGTCGGTCAACCGTCGACCGACGTCGGCGATATTGCCGGCGTCGGCACCTTTCATAACGGCTTCTTCACTGTTATCTCTTGGCTCCTCTTCGCTCTCTGCGACTCTCTCTGGGCATCCCGACTCTTGAATCTTTGCATCAGACCCTTGTATCCATCCTTTCACTTGACCTCTCTGCCAATCAATCTGACTCTCTCCCTCAGGTACACAGCAAGCTTCTGCAAGTGAACAACAGGGATTCTCCATCAGCAACAAGGCTTCACATCCGGCATCACCAGCAACAGGACACCAACCTACATCATTTTCTTCAGCAGGGCACAAGTAAGTACTCTGTTTGTGTTTTCATTATGCTTTCTAGTTATCTACTTTTAAACTAGGTTCAGCACTTCTTTTCCCCAACCCAGACTGCTAACCAAACCAGGCAGCCTGGATTCCTATCTCCCTGATTGGCCTCCTTTATCTCTCTGTCCCTTTTCGACATTTTGTCCATTATCCTAGACCTCTGCACAGACCTTCAACTGAAACCAGACTCTCCTAGACCATTTTGTACGTCCACAGACCCGTCCACAGACCAAGCCCAGACCAGACCCTGCCTAAATCCCGTCCAGGCCACAACCCCGATCGACGCCGGTCACTTCCCCAACCGACGTCGGCAGATCATCTAACCGACGCCGGCGACTGCAACCAGGCCGACAGCTTCTTCCAGGTAAGCCTTTGCTTTCTTTTCTCTTTCAGTTTCCTATCATTTCAGTCTATTTTAGCATTCTGTCATTTACCAGTCATTTATCTTTTATCAAAATAGTGGGTTGACCTCCCTTAAGGAAGTTCTCATACTTCTGGGAACAAGCTTTCACTTGGCAACCCACCATCTATCCATCTAACGCCTTTTTTTCCAAGTTCTTTTTCTTTGCAGGTGTCATTCCTCCACAGCCAAAGAGGAGTGCTCACAAACATCTGGATTACGGTGCGCAATCTTTATCCAGGTACTTCTAGCCTTGTCCATTTCCTTAGTTTCTTTATTCATCTTTTGAATGTAGAAAGCGAATTAGCGATAGAAACAATTGACTCGATCCCATCAAATCATGTCTAGTAAATAATTCACATGATGCGAGCCTCCAATTTGCCTTTATTAGACAAAAAATTTCATGTAAATCCCTTTAAGTTCCCATCCAAATTGAGCAAACACTGTTATCAGTTTTATATATATATATATATATATATATATATATATATATATATATATATATATATATTCAAATTATTTATATACCTCTACCTTGAATTACCTCTAGATCCCAAATTACATTCATATTAAGTCCCATATGTAGAAGAAAACACAATTCAACAATGGACTCCTCATCCTCAAATCCCAAGCTGGAGCAAGAATTATGAGATACTACTTTATTATAGTCCACATCATAAGGTTTGAGATCATCAGAATGGAATATGAATAAGATGATTGAAGATATACAAAATATAAACCTTCAGCAAGGAGGTGGACACTGGTATTCAATTTTGATCAACCATTTATATGAGGTGAACAACATCATCCACATGAACAATTATTGGGTCCCTCTGCTTAGCATCATCTTTGAGGGAAGTGGATCTTAGATTTAGGGGAAATTTTCAACTTTAATATATCTTGAATAAGCTCAATATATTTTGAGCTGGGGTAATTTATACATATCTCATACTTGGTTAATGTCAGGTCTATGCCACCCTATATTTCTACAGCATAACCATCCCTTAATGGTTTCGAACAAGGTCCTTAGTGCATTTATATATTTTATAAGCTATACATTCATCACTACAGGGATAACATCAAGGATACATGTGACCATTTCAAGTTTATTGAGCTCAAAACCACATCTTATATAAAAAAAATGCATACCCAAAGACCAAAATATCAAAATATAAGAAAAATGTGTACCCAAAGACCAAATTTGGCTTTTTGGTCTTATTAAAAAATAATGTGTATACACTCATAATACATTATATTATCCATACACATTATATAACATGTACGCATTATATAATATGTATGTATTATTTGAATTTGAATTCAAAACTAGGATTTTAAGCTCATAAATGGCTTAGATTTCTGAACCAAAGGCTTGTGACTGTGCATCTACAACTGAGATCGAGAGTTTTGATGGAAAACAACAAATTTCAACTTTAATCACCAAATACATTATGGATTTCAAAAACAAAATTCAAAAAATTATTTCCATCATGATGATCATGTTGTCCTCTTTCCAAATATATGTTTTTTATAATTTTTAGGCTATTTTAAGGATTCAAACTATATTTATTTCTAACTACACCTTTTCTAGGCCACTACATGTTACACATATACATGCCTATTCATGTTTATGTAAAAAAAATTTAATTGATCCAAGTGAAAAAAAAAATATGGTAACAAACTAGGCCTAATTCTACACACATTCAAAAAAAATCAATTTTCATTTTTTGAGGTAGTTAGGGGGTGGGGGGGGTGCACGGCTAGTTATTCATTTTTTGCTAGTTTTCAAGATCTATTTAATTGTAAAATTAATTAAAAAATATTCATTGAAAAAAAATTTTAAAAAAATGTAACACACTAGAAGATCTTATCTAAATATTCACCAAAGTGTTTCAAACAATATTTAATGATGCTCAAAAAATGTTGGGCTGCATAGCCATCTATCTAATATGTTTTCTTAAAAAAATAGGAGGTTATATTCAAATTTTAGAGGTGATATACAAAACCATTTTTTAAAAAAATAGATTTTTAGAAACTAGACTCGAAATGCTATAATTCATATTTTTATACCATCTTCAAATTTTGAGTGTAGCCATTTCAAATTATCTATAGAAGTTCAAATTTATGAAATTTTAAAAAAATCATGTCCATGGGCAGGGCCTTTTTTGTCTCCCAATTTTTTACACTTACCCATAAATTAAAAATAATGGTACTTAGCTGGATTTCTATGTACATTAATATGTTACATGCAACAGACTAGAAATAATCTAGATCTAGATTTTGGACTAGTCATTGGATTTTTAAAATTTGACCTCTATCACCTTAGACACTTGCATTAACCTTAAACATTTATATCAATGCTTCTATATAACCTGGACATAGACACCCTACATGAAATTCCTACTGGATTTGGATGTGACCATCTAGGATATTATGGGTTTTGTGTCGCCTTCGTTATGTTGTGCTCAGATCTGGTTCATGGGTTTTCACTCCTTATCAACTAGAAAAAACCTAGTTTTTCACCTTCATAATGACTATGTAAAAATGGGTTAGTGGGTTGTACGTGCACAAGGGTGTAATATGTGGAAAGTAATTACGACATTAATATAGTTTGTAAGTTTGAAAATAAGATGCATGGCATGCTCATTCAGTACTTTAGACTTGCAGATGTGTTGTCCCTATGATTAATATGGAAATAGGAGAAAAGAGAGAAGCTTTACTCACTTGAATGTTTGATTGAATGCTTTTGGTAAGTTGCCTTATGAGTTGTTATGCCTGTGTTAGGTGAGGAATGACTGTAGATTGATCATGCATATATATCAATAATTTTGTATAATATATCACATTCAATCACTTAGGCTGACCATAGGGATACATTTTATTTATAAATTGGATGACTCTAGGGAACTCGACACTTGTATTGGAATGGGACATTTGCATCGACATAGTCATTTGATTATGACACAAGTGTCCAAGCTGTTGGAAAATAGGTAAATGTCCAAAACTTGTAGACACAAAACATAAGTAGGTTTATAACATATTTAGTATGATAGAAGGTTTGAGTCATCATAATAACATTAGTCAGACTAAAACATAATAAATGATCATAGAGAGATAACAAATATGAGCCTTTCGATAGCAGGAAAGGTCTAGAACTAAGAGCAACAACCAAGGTCCATTTTTCCACGCGTAAAATACTAAGGTGATATATAATTTATAAATATTTTATACATTTCACTCCTCCCTCTCCCCCTCATTCCCTCTACCCCTTATTCTATTAATGAAATTAGTAGTTTAACATAAAAGAAATGTGCACATCGGTGTACATAACACACATTGTCTTTGCATGAGCCCAACTTGAGTGCTTTGTTAGAAACCAACATAAAACTAAGAGAATGTTATAGTATATAATCAATCCATATAATATGAAATCAAAAGCATTGAAATTATTTAAATTTAAAGAGCAAGGTTTAGGAATTCACTCGTGTATCAATGCAACCACCTTGCCTTTTGGCCGCATGATTTGAAAAGATGTATATTATGAACCATTAATGATGGGATTATGAAAAATATAGAAATGAAAAGTGCATAAATATATAAATATTGAAGGAAAAAACTTACCCTCCACCTTGGAGAAAAGGTGAGTTTCCATCCATTAGTCGAGATTAGCTTAAAATTGTGCAACCCTACCATACTTATAACCTAGTAGTGTGAGTGAACCAAGTCAAATAACACTATAAATTTGGTGAAGTCGAATGTTGTAATCAAGTCCAACCTATAAAATTATAAATATTTAGTGACTTAATCACCTCAATCATACTAAAAGTGACCCAACTATTGTAGTAGATTGGTTCAATATAGTCTTTAATAATCCAACCTAGTGAGCTAAAGTCCATAGAAGTGTTTGAAATTTGAAATCTGATTTGATTTTGTAACTTAGGTGCTTGTTGTAGAGAATATGCACCTTATGTATGTATCATACTAAAACCTAGGTATAAAAATGGTACCCAAGAACCACAAAAGAGGATGTGTGGAAAATAGTGGGAGTTATGACTAAACAAATATTTGGACAGAGAGTTTTGAAGTGATGGCATAAAATGAGAAGGTAGTTGGCCTTGGGGCAAGTTGGAATTTAAATGGAGAAGTATGACAAACACATTAATTGATGGTAGTTTTAGTTATGTTGTCCCACCAAAAATAAACCCTAGAAGTGAATAAAATAAAAAGGACACTCGAGGATTGTAGAGAGAGGATTGCGATTGGGAAAAGCAAGTTGAAAGGAGTAGTAGGGAGTATTATTGTTGAGCAAGAAAGGGGAAAAATACCTTGGAAAACCACCATTAGAATTTAATTATAGGGATAAAACTAGTTGTTAGAGAGGTGTCATCAGAGCACTTAAAGTGTTAATTGTAATACTAAGTAGTCATCTATGAGTTCTAGCCCAATATTTAATGGACAAAGTGTTGGTTAATTTACAATTGGTGTTATGATTATGCAATGATTTATGTGATATTTCCTTTTAATTTGTTATCATATTCATAAGTCTCTAGGGAATAATAATTTGTTAGACTTTAGTTATGCACCAAATGAGGTGTTTAAGATAACTAAGTATGTGGGAGAAAAAAATCCATTGTGCATTCTCACAATCTAGGTGAATCTTATGTGATCATGTTACTTGACAGTTGATCCAACCACATGAACTATTTAAGTTTCAATAAAATTCTATGCACACAAATCCACTTTATGACCCTAAGAGGTCGTGATGGCGATAAATGTAACCATCTCAGGGAACCACACATGGTTCTATTCGATGAAGTCTTTAATTCAAGATCATTTTGCATGGACATGTCAATTTATGAAAAGTGATTAGATATGTGAATAGTCATGATTTATCCATGTGTTGAACATCTTGTGGCCATGCCTAAGAGACTTCTCAATAGGACCTAAGCAAAATCTATGCCTTTCATGACTCTATGTCACCATGATGAAAACACATGGATGGTCTAGATCATCACACCATCATGTAATCCAAGTGTCATAGCTAAACCACGTTCGTTTAAAGCCTTGACATTAGCCACAGTCATGGAATTAATGTGTGTTAGGTAGAGGTCATGTGGAACACTAAAAACCTATTAATATGACTTGAAAAACCCATATTCAAAGCGACCCATGGTCTTTCTCTTTCTTTGAATGCTATGGAGATTATTCATAGAATTACACTAAACACACCCCAATCTGTATATGTTTGAGGTTATAAATTGTGATTGAATGTGAAGGAAATTGTAAAGCTTAGGTCACTTAGTTGTGGGTGCCACATGAAAAGTGAATTAATTTCGATATTATATATTATTAGTGATTTTTTAAATGAAGCCGCATGTACTCCATATCAATATGGACACATGGGAATCATCCCAACATCATGCTCATGGATTTTACTCACAAAGGTTTGAACAATTGATGATTACATGAGCCCATGGACTCGTTGAGTTATAAAATGAGCCTTTTTGTATTTGACATCCTCGAAACCATATGCTTAGTTGTTCACTATGCTATGAATATTTAGTAATGAGGGGCCACATAGATATAAGACAGATTTTTGGCTTAATTTAGAAAAATCATATTCCAAATAAATGATATGGACCCTTCATGTATGCTCAAATGTAGAAGTTCAGATGGCCACAATTGCATTGATAATATATAATAATGTGATTAAGAGGTGGCCACTTCGTTGAATAGAGATATTTGTGAATTTCATTATTAGTTGGGATTTCATGGACTTGTGAACTACTGATAAATATTATAAATGGAGAATATCAATTTAAAGGGGAATTGAATAGAATAATATTATCTATTAATATAATTAAAAACCTTAATTTATATAAGGGTTTTATATCTGATGTCAAATAAAGATAGGGATAAAGATATTCTATGAGTTTTCAAACGTTCTTAATTTGATAGTAGGATATGTTTTAGTGTTTGAACAACTTGAATAGAGTTGTCTTTCGAGGTCCCTAACTATAAACCTAATTTCGTAACCTAGTATGTACTTAACAACGTAGATCATAACCAAATTATTAATATTAATGCAACAAAATTTATTATAGATGAATTTATTATTTAATTCATATTAATACAAAATAAACTAATTAATCTGTCAATATTTAACCCTAAAATTTTATGCAATTACAATAATTGATAATAATTATTATAAATATGATAAATAATAATATATTTTATGATTAAAGTTATTATATATATTTATATATATATATATATATATATATATATGGGGGTTATTCTCTTAATTAAGTTGGAATATGAAAGTTATCTGTAAACTTAATAAAAAAGAGTTTAATGAAAAAGTGAGGTGAGAAATCAGATTTCATCTTTATTACTCTTAGTTATGTTTTATGCCTTGCCCGAGCATGGAGGACTCACGGGACACCATTTTTATTTTTTATGTTTTTTTTTCTTTTTTATATTTTATTTTATTTTATTTATTTTTATTTTTATTTTGGGGGTACGTTGTCCTTTCACATGTGATGTGGCAGAATATGTACCGTTGATCATGTGATTGATGATCTATCCCGTCGAACCTTACGATAGTGATAATACAAGATCCTGATCTGCTTTTTAAAAGTAAAAAATAATCTATGCCCTACGATGAGAAGTATAATCTATGATTTATTTTAAGGAGAGTCAAACAATTAGAAAAAACCTATGATCATTTTTAATTACATCGACATTAGCCTTAAATTTTATGATATTTTAAGATTGTAATGAAGTGGAGAAGCCTTAAATTTTTTAATATCAAACTTCCATTATTTAAATTAAATATATTTTTTAATTAATATACATATTTTATAAAATTTTATTTAAAAGATATAAGAGATCATTTTTAGGGTATTTATTTTATTTTTGTTATAAATTTAATATAATATAGATATTTTAAGAATAATATTTTTCAACATCTTTCACATTGATTTATGTGAAATATGTATATTAATTAAAATAATAATTTTATAATATAAATTAGTCATTTTTAATAAGATCTCCTATAATTTTTTGAGGAATGGTAATTACTTTTTTTTTAAATTATTTCATATCATATTCTAACTAAGGATATTAATTTGTAGTTTTAAGATTCTTTTTAGATAGATAATAATAAGAGAAAAGGGTTCTTACCCTATGGTACAAAAAAATTTAGCTATAAAATTAACTAAGAAAAAATAAAAGAAGCTTTTAAAAAATCAGAAGGAGATGGACAAAAACCCAGAAAGTCAAGAAAATATAAAGCCAACAAGTCAAATGAAAGAGAAGACCAAAATTGAAGAGCAGAAGATTCACATCCAAGAGCAGTCCTAAACTAAAAGAGAGAAACACAACCAAAGAACCATTCCTGGAAAGTAGGAAAATGCCATCACAATAATCCTCAGTCACCAAACACCATAACGTCCTTCAAATAGTAAGCCAATATCACTACTCAAAAATATTCATTGATGAAAGAACCCATGATGGAATCCATGGCTTCCCCAAGTATCTCAAACAAATATGGCCCATGGAGCCAAAACAAGGAGGAAGACTAGGGACTGCAATAAACAATCCAAAAGCTAAACCATTGATTTCTTCGATGACTTCTTGAACAAATGAGAAGTTGTTATCAAGAGAAGTATTTTCTAATTAGTTATCTATATTTCTCTTAGGGAGGGGAGCCTTCACAATGCCAATCTTAATTATGAGGAAGGTGAAGAGCTCCAAATGTAGTCAAGAAATTAGTTGGAGAGTTAGTCTCATGATAGTTGTGGGAAAAAGAAATGTCCTAAAAGAATGGGATGACATGGAGAATATCTTGAATAATTAAACTGAGTTGTAATTGATAAGATCTTCTTAATTTAATAGCATTGATAATCAAGAGAGAATCACCTTCCATAAATACTTTCTTAAAAATTGAATCAATAGCAGTTCTCAAACCTTTAAGAAGAGCTAAAGCTTCAATGAAATTGTTTGAAGACAAAATAAGAAAGTACTTGTCCTGAATTATCTCTAAAAATGCATCCACTTCAAAAAAAACCTGGGTTACCTTTGGATTCCCATACAATATTTAGCTTGACATAATTTTTGATTAGAGGCTTATAGGAGACGAAAAACATTTTATTGATTTGAGGAGGGCAGATGAAATTATTTTGCAGTAAATTCTATTTTAAGAGAATATGATGATTCTTTCAAGTGATTTTATTATTAGGGGGTTGCACTTTAGGCTTATAAACCTCTTGAAGGAGTGCTTCAGTTTTAAGAGTGAGGAGTATTTAGATAGGGACATGTTCCTAAAGACTCTATTTTTTATTTCTTTCCATAAGCTCCAAATGATTATAGATGGGGCCATATCCTAAATATTCCTAACCTTATCCCCTCCTTCTATCCAATTAATCATAAGTTTTTGAATAGAACCAACAGCTACCCAAGGTTTGTTCATTTTCTTAAAGAACTAATACCAAATTTTCTGAAGAGTAATGAAAGAGGACATGGTTGAAGGTTTTAAAATTACTTTACATAAGATACAATAGGGAGTTTGTGTTAGAAAATAGATTTATTCTTCATAATAAATCACATATGTACATCAGATTGAGGAAGTCCTTGAGGGATCCATACTTTTACCACATGCCATAAGGGTGTACAAATATGATATATTAACTTATTATGGTCTTGTTTCATCAAAAAAATTATTAAAGGATCACCAATACTTTTTAAGCCATTAAGCTATTGATATGGTGAGAGTTTAAAAAGAATTAGAAAGAAGAAATAAGATTAGAGGAATGGTTGGCTGCAAAAAACTTGGATTTTCCATCTCTAAGGATCCCATATACTTTGGGTTTCAACACAATAATAAAAAATCAATGATCCCCATAGGTTTGAAAATCATTCTGCAAAAATGTTGAAGGAAGGATGATTCTAGAGAGGACCCACACTAGACTAGGCATCCTTCTAAAAATTAACTAATCTATCATTTTTAATATCCCAGCAAAGTGAGTATGAGATAAGGTCTTTACATTTCTCAAGGAAGTTTCAAATGTGAGAACCATACATCCAATGTTATGTAGTAAAAATATTGGTTAGATCATACACATTATATAGATACTTTCTTCGAAACAAGATGTTCCAAGCGCTTTTTTTGTCTTGTATACTATACATAGAAATTTTGCTCTTAAATCTTTATTCATCTTGAACAAAATTTTGATTCTAGCCCCACCTTTAGATTCAGGCAAGCAAACCTCTTTCTATTTAATTAAATCAATTTTCGTATGCTCAGAATCACCATTCCATAGATTTATTTTTTTCATAATGTTAGTTAATCTAGACTTGACACTAACTAGATATTTTGTGACTGACATCATACAGATTGGAATTATTTAGAAAATTACTTGAATTAATTGAATCTTTCTTGCCAAGTAAGTCATTTTCCTTTCCAAGATGCTAGTTTATTCTGGAAGGTTGTGGTCATATTGTCCCAAAATTCTTTTTTCGACCGTCACTCAAAACGAAGGATCCCCAAGTATTTTCTAGGAAGAAAACCTAAAGAAAATCCAAAAAAATGTTTTATCTTATTTTTTCTATGGACTGAAATGTAGAGGGAATAAATATAAAATGTTAAGAAGTTAATCCCCCGACTTGAAATATGTTGATACCAATTTAATATTTTCTTTAATATATTAACTTCCCAAATATAAATAAAATGTATCATCTACAAACTATATACACTATATATATAAGATATAAATGCTAATTTTTAAAAAAAAATTATAAAATAAATTAGTCACTTTTAATAAGATCTCTTTAAAAAAATTTTAAATGATAATTCCCTTTTCTCTTAAATTTTTATTTTCTATCATATTTTAATTTAACACGTTAATTTTAAGATAAAAGAATATTCTTTTTAATTTTTAATAGTGACTACTCAGATCCAATTACAGCTTTATTACAAAGCACCCAGCCTTGGATGAGGAAAGGCGTTGCTCAAAGCCTTCGATTGCATGATTTGGATCACCATATTCACTATATCTGAGTATTACACATTTATTGAACCGCGTAATGCAAATACCACATTTGAGTCACCAGATTGGCACTTAAAATCAACGTGGGATTTTGTAAAAGAGGTGTGGAGTTTGAAGTGAGATGCCATACACAGTTAAAACCACCTTCTTCTGTCCAAAACCATTTTTGAAAGTCGCCTTTTTATTTTTTATTTAATATAAATTTCATACAAAACTACTTTTGGTTAAACCTGTGATATTGGGGCTGGTGGCGCCTTTTACTTAATGTGGTTGTTTTTTCTTTTATTTTGTATTGTTAATATCATTGCAGTTGTAATGGTTTAATTATGGTTTTGATTTCTGAATTTATTTTTCATCAGGTATTTATTTTGGTTGTGGGTTTGGGGTGTGCTTCCATAACATTTGTTTTCTAAGAGAAAATGCATGTTTCAATAAAAAATTGTACTGACGTGATAACTTCCTTATAATTATACTCTCTACATTATTAATAATCTAAACTATGAATTTGTGATTTCTAGAACATTTATTAGATAAGAAAAATATGATTTGACAAATGTGTTAGCCAAGTGAGTCCAATCACTCACAATTCTAAATATTTGCACTTATCTCTGGGAAATAGATCTTCTTATTAAAATCGTAATAAAGAAGTTGCATTTGTAAAAGATAAAGAAAATGGTTTATTTTGTAAATCATGCTACAGATCACCAGGGTTTTTAATAAACAAATACTCATCAAGCCCCTCAATGGTACCCAATATTGGTCACAACATGCTATATAAAATGTAATTTAGAAAAAAAAACTAATGTAAATCAAATGTGTTGTTACAATGATATTCAATGCCAATGAATACTTTATAAACAATTGATCTCTTCTAAAATGCAATGAATAATAAATGCTAGATAATCATTAGAATTATTTAGAACTTGATTGCATTCTCTATATACTTGCATTGATTGCTTATTTCTATTGATTGTATGGTGTTCTAAATGCTTAATGTACCTATGTATTTATAGACTTATTGAATTCAAATTATTGAATTCAAAATAGGACATGAATACAATGCCTTGTTTTGGATTTTTTCTATTCTAAACATTATTTTCTAGATAAAGAAACTAAGAAATCATGTTATTTGTTGGCATAAAGATATTAATGTATATTTATTGTGCTCTAAAAATATTAACATTGAGACCTTTAGATTCAAAAGTCACACCAATAAAGTGATCTTAGAATTTAAAAAATTACAGGTGACTCTAGCTTTAGATGATGCCTCTTGCATTGTAATCTACATGACTTGATATCTCCCCATCCCCTCTTTTTATCACCTTCTTCTTACTTCTCCATGATGATGGAGCATATATTTTAGTCACACCAACTGTAAATGATGGTCTATTTGGCCCCATACCTTCTCCTTTAGGCATTGCAAGATCAAGGTTAACCTACTAGTCCAAGTGACAAAGCCTCACATCTTGCTTCAGTCATCTCTCTAAATAGAAAGGTTTAGGATACATAGATCAAGCATGAGACAAAAAACATCATGGGCAATGATGGATGGATTACTAGTTAATGGGGTTTTTCTCTATCATTAGAAGAGCCTATAGATGTTGTGGGAAGGAGAAACATCCACCCTGCACCTAGCACAAGAGTTTTCGTGTATGCTTAGGATAGTGCACTCCTTTTCTCTAAATTTTGAGCCTTGGGATTTTTCAAACCTTCATGAGGGCTCATACCTAACCATAATCAAATAAAAGTGTAGCTAAATAAGTTTTTTTTTTTTTTTTTAAACAAATCATAAAACAATAAGCTGTTGAGCACTGAGGATACAAACAAAAATTTAAGGAAGAAGATTCCAATAAAATTATCTTTTCATTAATGACACCGTATGAGCTAGGTCTCTGTAGTATATAAATTTAAGTATTGATTTTTAATTTCACCCATGTTGTGTTCTACAGGGCAATTTATCAACACTTTATTTTGTTTGTTAATCAATTTGTCATTAGAGTATGAGAATATACAATTGCATACACCGGAGACCCTGATCGACCACTTCATCTACCCCACCTAACACTCTGTATCAAAAATTTAATTAAATTATAATCAATAAGAATACACATTAAGAAATAATTGACTTAGTCTTAGTTTGAAATGTTACCAATAGATTTATCAAATCATTTATCATAAAACCTGAGTCATTTCCATTCAATATAAAACAATGATCTTTGGCACCTATAATTTTCATGCATGCACCCAAAGATCATAATCAAATGAAGGTGCATATTAGTCTATTGAAAATCATATAATATAAAAAAGCTATAATATCAAATCATCATAACGTGTATTTTCATTTTCCTTGCTAGTTTTCACCTATTACTAGAATTAACACCAAAAGGTGTCTTTGCATAGTCGGTAGGCCCCTGCATTTATAGGCCTATTGGTCTAGGCCTGCAAAAATTCCTTAAAACAAATGAGTGTACATTGTTAAAAAAATAGGGCTATAAATACTAGTGTGTATTGACCATTCACATGCATCTATAGGTTTTGATTCTAGTTTTTAAAATTCCTAACTCCTTTAGTTACAAGAAACAAATTGTGAACAAAAGAAAAGTTTTTTTTAGTGTAATTATTCTAAGAATTACAATAGTTATCGCCTGGTAAATTTTCATTATGAAACATTAAGACAATGGTATAGAATTTGATTATTCCATTATCAATGCTAATGAAATCTCCAATTGAATGTGTCTACCAAAATTGTTGGCGTTGTTTCTAATTATTTATTTAATGAATTGTAAACCAATGCTTGTAACATGCTTTTTAAAAATAATTCGGTGAAAATAAAACAACTATAGTTGTGATGCACCTAAATATTTTTGCTTCCACTTTTCAAAAAATATTCTATCTTTCTCTTTGTGTTGTTATGTACTTAAAATTTTGAATCTCTTTCAAGTGTATTGATGACTAGAGTATTAAAATATGCCATAATCTTGTATTAGTATTTTTATTGGGAGGGGGTCATGTAGATGTGAGCCCCCTTTGCCCCAAAATGTGACGTGCACTCTCCACAATGGGATATTCTTGGTAGATACCCCTTCTAAGTGAAACGAAGCTACCCTCGTTAAGTGATTGGCTTTCCTAATCATCGATTATTCTGACTTAGGTAATTATGCCTTCTCTTAGTGCATCTCCTTTCTCTTATACACAATCTTCTTCCTTCTAACCCAATTTCATAACTTTTAAAATAATATTACAATAATCAAAATGAAATAATAATATTATAATTCAGTAGCCAACTCAAGGAACTGAACAAACATCAATTTCTCCTAAGTTAAAAATTAATTATATAGATAAATAGATAATTAATATTCTAATATTATTTTTAAATCATCCATATATATGAATGGGTATTATCTTACGTATTTTTATTTTGGATGGGGCATTCATGCCTCCCACCCCTGTCCCGAATAGAATAAATATAAATTGACTCCCTTAGCCAAGAAAAGAATGTATATTCTAAAAAGATGCCAATACTTAACATTGCATTCATGTCACTATAAAAAATTATGAAAGAGTGCCATGCTCAAGGTGAAGGGCTCTGTGTGGTATGATTTAATCAAGAAGTGAATCTGGTGGAGGGTTGATCTAAAAAATATGAAGACACTTGCCTTGTTCAAAGTATACAAGTAAAAGTCATAGTTTGTATTTATTGTTGAGAGAGTAGGAAATAGAAAAATACTGGGAGGAAACCAAATAAGAGTAGCATCAAGGAGTGAACATTGAAACAAAAGTATATGAAGTTAGATAGCATTTCAGTTGAAAGTCATAAAAGCGTGAAAATTCTTTAATAATAATATAGGGTAAAAATATTTTAGTATTAGCATATGAAGCTTGATAGCCTTTCAATTTAAGGCTATTAAAGCATGAAAGTATTTGAGTTGGTTTTTGTTGTGTGGGGGCCATGCAAAGGCAAGCTTCCTCTAACACAAACTATGACGTGCACTTTTTATAATCAGAGATGTTAGGCAGAGTCTTCTTCCAAGTGCAATGAAGGTGCCCTGCTTAAACTATTCCCCTGATCACCTCAGGGGAAGGTGATGACAACAAAGACAAAAGATATGATAAAATATATATCAAACAATTGCAAAAAACTGGGGATCAAATTTTTGTTGATATGTGGCCAAGCCTTACAATGTCTATTTTGCCTTAGACAATTGTCTATGAATTTTGGTGACATGATCTTTTACAGATAAGATTTGAGAAATGTGATTGGCAATATAAAAAGAAATAGAACTCGGGATTTATTTTTAAAACTGAACCATATTTAAAAAAATAAAATCTGAATTTTTTGATTTTTTTCGTCCTTGCAAAACCTTAAAAAACTATAGTAAGATGGTTATGATTAGTTCAATATAAAAAATTCTCATATATGAAAATCACCAAAATAGAAAAAACCAGGTATACAAATATATTTTCAAAGAACATACTCTAGGATTTTTTAAGGAAACTATTCAACTTAACAAGGAAGATTCCCGAGGATGAGAATATTGGAAGATAAAACAAACTTACTTTTCGATGGATAGCGTAAACTTTTCCAAACGGTTTGGAACGAATCTATACCCTTCCTTAGATCAGTTGTTTTAGTGAATGTCAGCAATTCGATAGTGATGTGAAATTGAAATTGTAGTACATACGCGTAAGCATATGATATATAACATTGACAAAGTTTACCTGAGCGCAAGTTATGATATATAACATTGGCAAAGTTTAGCTGAAAGGAGACTTCAAAATAAAATTTGAAACGAATAACCACATTGAGTTCATCATGTCCTGCCGTCGCCGACACATTATTCAAAACAGAAATGGAAAATGGAGAAGTTAAGAATGAAAAGTAGAGACTTACAAAAATCCCAAACATAACCGCCACGCCAAGCTGACGAGGGAGAGAAGCAGGAGGGAAAAAAAAAATTTCAAAAGCATAGCTCTTTCAGTTGTTTTAACTACAATAATATCGATCTTATTCGAAGCTTATTATTCGTTTTGCAATCTATACGATCGCTCTTATTCGCAGCTTATTATTCAGACATATCTCTCGATATTCATCTAACTTATTATTCTACACTGTCACCGCGCCGCCGGTGAAATTGCTGACCCAGTAGCGAGTGCGGACCAGGTATGCGGTCTGCGAGGCGGTGCCCGTCTTGCCATAGGCGCCGTTGTACGTCAGGTAACCGTGGCCCGCCGGTGGAGTCGACGACGCCGGCTCGATCTGCGTGCCCTCATGCCACTCGTTGAACGATGTAATCGAGACCCAGCTCGGATTGCCGCCGATAATCGGAGTGACGGCGTTGCCCCACTCCCGGTCGTAGGTTGCGCCGTTGTTTCGGTCCACGGTCGGCGTGGTGTTCCCGGGATCAGCACGGTCGTCGATGTATCCCGGTGCCACAGAAGGCGCCCACACCATGCCGTTGGCGAGTGCGTACGCCCCCACGGAAGCCCAACCGACGGCGGTCTGACCGGCGATCCCGTCGTAGGTGTAGACGCCGTTGAAATGTGTGAGCTTGGAGATATCCGTGTGCTGCGCGAGGACGATGTTCTTGCCGGTGACGGCATCGAGGGGCTTCCAGTCGGTGATTCTGAGGCTCTCGAACACGTAGAAGGCGCCCTTGTTGCCGTGAGCCGAGTCGCGGTAGTAGGCCGGCGACGAGCCGTATTGCGCGTTGATGTAGTTGATGTTGGACACCACCGACGCGGCCGTCCGCCCAGTGTAGGGCTCGATGTGCCAGGCGACCTTGAGGCCGAACCGCGCGGCCGTTCTCATGACGCCGCTGACCCTCTTGTCTTCGGTGGAACCCTGACCCCACCAGCTGTACACGATCGTCCCGACACCGGCCTGCACGATCTGTTGCATATGCAGCGCCACGGTATTGTTATAGTCGGCGGAGTCGTAGGCTCCCGCGACGGGGTAGAAGTTCGAGCCGATGTCGTTGGGCGGGGTGTGCCCGCCTTGCTGCCAGTGGCGGTAGGCGCCCGACACCGCGGGGTTCCCATACCAGGGGTAGTAGAAGATATGGACTTTGGTAGAGACAGACGTGGCAGCGGTGGCGACGCCGAGCGCGGCTGCGAGCAGTGCGACGATCGCGGCGACGTGCCAGCGCAGGCCCTGGCGTTTGGCGGATTTCATGGCGATACCTCCGTTGGACATGTTGGGCGACTGGCGGAGTGTGATGGATATTTCATCAGACTCCTCCTTATCTTATACTCTCTCTTCTTCCTCATCGAAGTCTCGCGGAGTCTGATGGGCACACGACAGTCCGTCAACGTTTCAACGAGATATTTATTATTTTCAGAGTTCAGACGTGGCACATAACAGCCCATTCAAAGTTAAAACGAAATCTTTCTAGATAGATATATGTTTTTCATTATTATTTTTATTTAATTTAACTCTTTTAATGGTTTGTTTGTTTTGTGGGATGATTGTTAATTGAATTTTTTCAACATTTAGAAAATTTAAATGTTTGAATTTTATTGTTTTTATAATCTACAATTATTTATAAATATTTATTTGTATGGATTTTTATGATCATACATTTTAATCTGTATTAAGAAATAGATATAAATATTTATGATTTTTTTTCAAAACAATAAATAAATTAAATAATGAACTCAAAAAAATATGAATGTACATTCAAAGTTCAATGACATGTTTTTAAATAAAAATAAAGGTTTTAGGTTTTGATAGATCCTAGAGCCTTGTACAAAAATGGTTCATAATAAATCAAATGACCAAAACAAAGAGAATGATAACAATAACAAAAATAGAGAAAGAACACCCTAACAATAATTAATAATAGTAATCAACTATCCATCAGCAAAAAAACGCAATCAAACATGTTATTTATGTCAATGCCATTTATAGTTTGTACAAAATTCAATGACATGTCACATATGTTAGTGCAATCTATAACTTCTACAAAACTCTTTCACTTATCTAATACATAATTAAAACAAGTATAGTATATATGAAAATAGATGTCTCTTTGAAATATTTTGTCAACCACAAATTATCATGATAAATATATAAAAAAATATTTTATTAAATGAAAAAGTTTGAAAAAATATTTTCAAAACCTTTTTTGTACAAGATATGTGTGATATAATAACGTAAGAGATGGAACTTTATATTTTAATAAAATATTATATATATATTATATTAATATAAATATATATTTACAATTTTTGTAAGTAATATAAATGTATACTTATATACATATAATATGTTTTAATTGCATATTTATTATATTAATAAGTATACAATTATATAATTAAGTTTACTTATTAAAATTATATACTTATTAATATTATAGGTATTTAATTAAAATATATATATAATATTAATTATAATAGTATTAATAATAATAAAGTATATTTATATTAATATAGTATATATATTATTTTATCAAAATATAAAGTTATATCTCTTGCATATATATATATATATATATATATATATATATATATATATATATATATATATATATATATATATATAAGTTTTAAAATATAAAATCATCTCTTGCATTATATATATTATTATATTAATTTTGGTAAAATTATGTATATATTTTATTAATACAGATATATACTACGATTATTATTATTATTATTATTACAATTAATATATAATAAATATATAATTGAGAAACAAACATAGAGTACGTGCAGGGAATTAGGGGGTCAAAATGGGGATTTAAGTGGACACGTTTTTCCCAAAAAACATGAAACCTCGACTTGTACCAATTATTTGAGATATCTACACTCACAATTTGAAGATGTTAAGGAAGATGAATTGTAGCAATTTGAGTCTAGTTTCGAAACTACTATTTTTTTTGAAATAGTTAAGTATAAGTAGGTCAAACATAAAAAAAATTTAGAGGTGGTACTGTTTAAAAAAAAATCATACTAGATAGTTGTCTATGTGCCCCACCATTTTTTTAGCATTATTTGATTTTTATTGAACCCCTTCATAAAAAGATAGGTAAGATCATCTAATTTGCAAACTATATATATATATATATATATATATATATATCCTGAAATATAATCAAAAATGTATATCCAACCATGCACCCCCCTAAATACCTAAAAAAATCAAAAATTAGATTCTTTTAATATGTATAAAATTAAGTCTAGTTTGCAACCATGTGTTTTCCCCCGATTTGGATCAACAAATCAAAATATACATAAACAAATATGAACATGAAAAATCATGACATATAACACTACAAAAAAAATACTTAGTCAATAAATATAAATAACAACCTTAAAGCAATACAAATATAAAAATCATATATTTAGAAAGAGGAGACGTAGTCAATGTTACAGTACTATTTTCAAAGAAATTTTCTATAAAATGGATAGTATCTAGCATGGGTGAAGTTGTATTTTGTTATTGTTGGTAGAAAACACGTATTTGACTATGCATTGGAATTTTATCCCTAAGGCTCAGGAATACAAGACATCCCTGAGTCTTAAGGCATATGCTGAAATTTCATGGTAAGTAACCACATACATGAAATTATTTCATATGCATAATTATTGCATATGCAAAACTTTCAACTTAGGGCTTAGGGATTAGGGTATATATGGTTTAGGTTTTAGGTATAAGGTCCATTCAAAAATGCAATAGGGCATAAAATAAATGTTGTTTTATTGGGGATAAAATTATTTGTTTAGAGTTTTAAGAGTTTACGATTTATGGTTTAGGATTTTGGGCTTAGATTTTATGGATTAGGGCATATGATTTATGTTTTAGGGTATATAAAGTGTACTTACAAAGGCAATTAAGGCTAGATTGAGCTCCTTGAACTTATTTATGACTATAGAATGTGACTTTGGGCTCAATTGGCCCCTATGTCACCATAGATTGAGTGAATTAGTCAATTGGGCAATGAGTGATGTAATTTAGGCCAAATTGAGTCCTATGAAAATAATTAAACATTATTGTAAAGGATGTTAATTTTGGATAAATAATTTGGTCTAGGGTTTATAATTTATAGATTAGGGATTTTGGGATTAGAGTTGCAGATATATAGGAGACAGGGTTTAGGGTTTAGAGTCTAATCGCAAAGGTAATTGAGGACAATTTGAGCTGATTCAACCTAGATTTATGACCACAATGTGTTTTTAGGCCTAGGGTTTATGTTTTAGGATACATTAGGCCTAATATTAAATGTACTTGGGGCCTATTTGAGCTCTTTAAACCTATTTGTGACTACAAAATATGATTTTGGGCTCAATTGGCCCCTACATCACCATAAATTGAGTGAATTAGTCAATTGGGACAATGAGTGATGCGATTTGGGCCAAACTGAGCCATGTGAACCTAATTGTTATTGTAAAGGATGTTAATTACATGTCTAAATCATTTGGTTTAGGGTTTATAGTTTAGGGATTAGAGTTTCAAGTATATGCGAGATCTAGGGTTTATGGTTTAAATTCCAATCATGACTGTAATTGAGGACAAGTTTAGCTAATTGAATGTATTTGGGACCACAATGTATTTTTGGGCATAGGGTTAATGTTTTAGGGTGAATAAGGTCTAATTACAAAGGCAATTGAGGCCAATTTAAGCTTCTTGAACCTATGTATGACTACATAATGTGATTTTGGGCTCAATTGGCCTCTAAGGAACCACAAATTGAATAAATTAGTCAATTGGGGTAGTGAGTGATGTGATTTGGACTAAAATGAGTCATGTGAACCTAATTTTAATTGTAAAGGATGTTAATTTCATGGCCAAATCATTTGTTTTAGGGTTTATAATTTAGGGCTTAGGGTTTAGGGATTAGAGTTTTAGGTATATGCGAGATAGGGTTTAGGGTTTAGAATCTAATCATGAAGGTTATTGAGGGTACTTTGAGATGATTGAACCTATTTGTGACCATAATGTGTTTTTGGGCATAGGGTTAATGTTTTAAGGTGAATAAGGTCTAATCATAAAGGCAATTAAAACCAATTTAAGCTCCTTGAACCTATTTATGACTATAGAATGTGATTTTGGGCTCAATTAGCCCCCAAGTCACCATAGATTGATTAAATTAGTCAATTGGGGTAATGAGTGATGTGATTTGGGCTAAATTAAACCTTATGGACCTAATTATTATTGTAAAGGATGTTATTTGCATGGTTAAATAATTTGATTTAGGTTTTATAATTTAGGGTTTAGGTATTAAAGTTTCAGGTATATACAAGATAGGTTTTAGAGTCCAATCATGAAGGTAAATGAGAACAATTTGAGCTAATTAAACCTATTTGTGACCATAATGTGTTTTTGGGCATAGGATTAATGTTTTAGCCTATCTAAATTATTATCTTACACTATCATATATCTCTCAATATTCCAATGCATTTCTTATATAGCCATCTAAATTATTATCTTACACTATCATTGCACCACTGATGAAATATCAATAGGATTCTTGCTCCTCCTCCTTATACTCTATCTTCTTCCTCATCTAAGTTTCGCTAAAATTCCATTAAGGGTTGTGTGCCTTGTCTAACTCTATCAGGCACACAACAATCCATCAAAGTTTAAATGAGATTTTCTAGATATTTATTATTTTCACAGTTCAAATGTGGCACATAACAACCCATTCAAAGTTAAATGAAATCTTTCTGGATATAAGTTTTTAATTATTATTTTTATTTAATTTAATATAATTATTTTAATTATTCTTTTTTTGGGTGATTTTTAACTAAATTTTTTCAAAAATTAAAAAATTTAAATGTTTGAGTTTTATGGCTTCCATAATCTACAATTATTTGTATGGATTTTTGCAATCACACACTTTAATCTGGTATCAAAGAATGGACATAAATATTTATCATAGTTTTTTCAATAAATCTCTTTTGTAAGGGATGAACTCAAAGAAATATGAATGTGCATTTAAAGTTCAATTACATTTTTAAATAAAGGTAAAGGTTCTAGGTTTTGAAAGATCTTAAAGCTTTGTATAGAGATGGTTTATAATGAACCAAACTACAAAACATAATGATAACAATAGCAAAAATAGAGGAAGAACACACCAACAATGATTAATAATAGAAATTAGTTATCCATCAACAAGAAAAGTAATAAAACATGTGATATATGTCAATGCAATCTATAGCTTCTACAAAACTCAATGACATATCACATATGTCAATGCAATCTATAAATTCTACAAAACTCTTTTAGTTATCCAATACATAATTGAAACAAGTATCCTATATATGAAAATAGATATATCTTTGAGATATTTTGTCAACCGTAAGTTGTCATGGCAAACATATGGAAAATGTTTTATTAAGTGAATTTTTTTGAAAAAGTCCTTTAAAAATCTTTTTTGTATGGGATGTGTGTGATAATGACATAAGAGCTAGGACTTTATATTTTTAATAAAATGATATATATTATACTAATATATATGTATACTACTATTACAAATGTGTGTGTTTTAATTGCATATTTATTATATTAATAAGTATACAATTATATAATTAAGTATACTTTATATATATATATATATATATATATATATATATATATATATCATTTTACCAAAATATAAAGTTTACATTTCTTGTCATATCACTTGTGCCATATTCATTTTGGTAAAATTATGTATATATTTTATTAATATAAATATCTACTAATTATTATTATATTAGTTTTAAAACATAAAGTCATATCTCTTGTACCATATATATAGTATTATTATATTAATTTTGGTAAAATGATGTGTATATTTTATTAATATATACTACTATTATTATTAATATTAAAAATAATATACAATAAATATATAATTGAAAAATAAACATAGGGTAAGTGCATGGAATTTGTATTTATTATTTGAGATATCTACACTCAAAATTTGAAGATGTCATAGGAAGATGAATTGTAGCATTTCGAGTCTAGTTTTTAAACTACTAATTTGTTTTTCAAATGGTTAAGTATAAGTAGGTCAAAAATTAAAAATTCAAAGAGGTGGTACTATTTTTTTTAAAAATAATACTAGATAGTTGTTTGTGTGCCCCACCAATTTTGGAACATCATTTGCTTTTTATATCCGACTATGCAGCCCCCTCCTAACTTCCTCAAAAATTAGATTTTTTCAAAAATGTGTATATAATTAGGTCTAGTTTGCAACCATTTTTTTCTCCAGTTTGGATCAATGAATGAAAGATACATTAAAAAAATATGAACATGAATAATCGTGGCATATAGCACTACAAAAAACATACTTAGTCAATAAATATAAATAACAATCTTAAATCAATAAAAATATAATAATCATATATTTAGAAAGATGAGACTTAGTCGATGTTTCAATACTATTTTCAAGGAAATATTCTATCAAATGGATAGTGTCTAGCATGAGCGAAGTTGCATTTTGTTATTATTTGTAGAAAACACATATTCTCTCTATGTGTGTTGAAGGTCCATGCCTGAGGCTCTGGAATATAATCCATTCATGAGTCTTAAGGTGTGTGTTGAAATGTCATGATAAGTAACCACATACATGAAATTACTGCATACACAAACCTTCCAACTTAGGGCTTAAGGCTTAGGGCATATAGGTTTTAGGTATAAGGCCTAATCAAAAATGCAATAGGGCATAAAATAAATATTGTTTTATTGGGGATGAAATAATTAGTTTAGATTTTTAAGAGTTTAGGATTTATGGTTTAGGATTTTAGGCTTAGATTTTAGGGATTAGGGCATATGATTTATGTTTTAGGGTACATAAGGTGTAATCACAATTGTAATTACGGCCAAATTGAGCTTCTTGAACTTATTTGTGACTAAAGAATGTGATTTTTTGCTGAATTGGCCCCTACATCACCATAGATTGAGTGAATTTGTTAATTAGGGAAATGAGTGATGTAATTTAAGCCAAATTGAGCCTTATGAAAATAATTAAACATTACTCGAAAAGATGTTAATTATGGCTAAATAATTTGGTTTAGGGTTTACAATTTAGGGATTAGAGTTTTGGATATATACAAGATAGGGTTTAAGGTTTAGAGTCCAATTTTGAAGGCAATTGAGGATAATTTACGCTGATTGAACCTAGATTTATGACCACAATATATTTTTGGGCATAGGGTTTATGTTTTAGGATGAATTAGGTCTACTTAAAAAGGTAATTGGGGTTAATTTGAGCTCCTTGAACATATTTGTGACTATAAAATGTGATTATGGGCTTAATTGGCCCCTAAGTCACAATATATTGAGCAATTTAGTCAATTAGGGCAATGAGTGATGCGATTTGGGCCAAATTGAGCACTGTGAACCTAATTATTATTTTAGAGGATGTTAATTGCATGACTAAATCATTTGGTTAAGGTTTCACACTTTAGGTTTTATGGTTTAGGGATTAGAGTTTCAAGTATATGTGAGATCTAGGGTTTACAGTTTAGAGTCCAATTACAATAGTAATTGAGGACAAGTTGACCTGATTAAACATATTTGTGACAACAATGTGTTTTTTGGCATAGGGTAAATGTTTAAGGGTGAATAAGGTCTAATCACTAAGGCAATTGAGGTCAATTTAGGGTTTTTGAACCTATTTGTGACTGTAGAATGTGATTTTGGCCTCAATTGGCCCCCAAGTCACAATAAATTGAGTAAATTAGTCAATTAGGGTAATGAGTGATGAAATTTGGGATACATTAATCCATGTGAACCTAATTATTATTTTTAATTATGTTAATTTCATGGCTAAATCATTTGGTTTAGGGAACTTACAATTTAGTGTTCTATGTAGATATTGGTGTTCATATGGGCCTAAGGACTTCTTGAAAACTGATGTCATGACATAATACAAGTCCCTAGTGTTAAAGAAGCAAAAATGTAGTTGACTAGGATGAAAATATAAAATATGTGGCTATCAATGTCATTTTAGCACCCAAAAAATGGTTAGTAGACCTAATCATGTGTTGCTGACATACAATAAAATAGAATATATTGATAGTCAAGCTAATCATTATCATGGATAGAAATATGAATAATTCAAATGGAAGAAATATTTTTATCCCCTTATATTATCCCCTAGATGAATGAGTGGGTTCATAGGCTACTATTTTTAGATGTTTTTGTTGATGTTATCTAATCTTAAACACAATGAGATAGTGCATGTGAAAGTTACATTGTGCAATGGTGAAATTGAGATGATTTATTAATCAAGGATGACATATACAATTAAGAATGCCAAATAAAGGAAGTGAAATGTTTTTTTAGTGTCAATGATGCATAAAGAGTTTAGGATTGGGTGTTGGACAATCTCGATTAATGTTTTATGTATCAGGGATACAATAATGAAAGTAATGGTGATTATGGATAAATCCCATTCATATTGGGCATCCATATTCCCATAATAGCTGAATTGGTTTTTGAAATATGGAAATGATAGATTATCGGTGATGGATTCAATATTTGAAATAAATGGGATCAAGTTATGCTTTTAATTCTTGTACTACTAGTAGATGATATAGATCTTTGTAACTTACAAATTGACTCATGTTTTAAATTTTGATGTAGTTTCAATTGTAAACATTATTGGTGTTTGATTCTAGACACTAATGATTCCCTATAACATGAATCATTATGTCTAATTGATGTACTAGTGACATCAGCCAATGGATGTAAATACTTAGACAAAGAGTACACTTGAAAATCAATAACTATAAAATAAACACCTTCATGGTAGATGATGACAGTGTAGAGGTTAAATAAGTTAGGTGCGTGTTTATTAATTTGTATAAGCACGATAATTTTTTTATTTTGATGTTCATATATACCATTATTACCTTATATTTAAAATTATTACCAACTTATTTTATTATGCATGGAAAATTTCAATTGTGATGTGTATTTATGTAGTTGTCATGTACATCATGCATAACTGAAGAATTTGATAGTAAAGGTGACATAAGATGATGTCAAGTGTGAGATGTTTAGTGAACTAAAATATGAAGCAAATGTTACCATTCACATCTAAAAAATTATTTCTTGAGTATAATATAGACTTATACACATCACATGATGGATTTTTTAGTTCACCAACTAACCACATTTGTTTATATATACTATTAGTGGTTATAAGTAAGTAAGGACAACAAATTTTTTGATACTATAAAGGTTGAGAAAATTAAAAATATTTCATGGGTTAAGGATTTGTGAATTCCAAATTGTCATGTCACCTTTCACACTATTAACAATTGTATAACTTGGGTCTAAATTTTGATAGGTGATACATTCCATTATCAAGTATATATTACAGTGGTAGTGATGTCAATGAGTATTTTTCCATTTTAACCCAAGCCTATATGTGTAAACATGATATTAAGGTGGATCTAATGAGAGAGGAGAGGAGAGGGTGTTAGTTCATGATGCGGGGGATAATATGAGTGACCCCAACAATAATAGTGATAGAGAATTAAATGTAAAGTTTTGTCCACTTCTATTTTATTTGTTTGTTATTTTGTTCATAGTCTCAATTGACTGGGTTATTTTGAATACACATGGCATAGACAATGGACTAAAAAATGCAAATGAAGGTGAAGTAGCTACATGGATATTGGAGGATCAAGGGATGTGTATGTGATTAATAATGTAATACATCACTCCAATGATATTAATTTGATTTTATATTTGTTGGTATTTCTAATGGGATGTTTTTACTTGTATGAATAGATCATGGTTAATGGAATAAAGGATGAACTCAAAGCCTTGAGAACCAGAGGTTAGAATGTTTTTTAAATATTATCTCACACCAAAAAATAATTGTGGAATGCTATCATTCTTATAAAAGTGCCTACAATATGTTTACAATAAGGTCAAGAGTAGATGAATATCAAGTAAATTTGGGTTGTAACACCCAACGACTCAGTTTTATAACAAGTGCATGATGGACAAGGAAATAACCTTCGTAGAGAAATAAACTTCATAGAAATGATGCAATAAAATGTGACAAACTTGGATGATAGTCAGATAATGTAGTTCACAGACCTAATTTTATATATTATAAATTCCAAGATTATGCATATACAATTTACTTTATGAAAGAATAAGTTTCCTTGGTTTTTTAGTTCAAATAAGTTATGTTCCTATATTTAGTGACCCTCTAATGTCTTAATCTTACTCAATGTAGATTCTATGGTAGCTTATGAAATGAACATGTAGTCCATTCTAATTTAGAAGTGAGAAAGGGAAGTATTATTATTGAACATGAATACATATGAAACCCATAATAAAGCCAAACCTTTTGTATATTATTTTAGAAGTTTGAATCTTATATTTATAAATATAATTTATGTCCTTCACCTAGGTGATCATTCCTTATATAGTTAAGAATTGAGCATAGGTGTTTCATGATAATAAATTAATTAGGCATAGGTGTTTCATGATTCAAATCCTTATTAAACTGGTATGGCTATGGTTGACATGTGTTTCTCTCTAGTAGATGCAATGTCTTATGGGGACTAATATTGGGTAGATACCAAACATATCACATCAAATTAAATATTTTTTTTATTTGTGATGGATTTGTATTATATTATTTGCATAACAACTATAGTTTCTTAGGATAGGTCTCTTCCTATCTAGGTTGAATACTTTTTCCATTTGGTCGGAGGGAAGAAGTTTTGCAACTAGGGAAATAATCAACTCATCTTAAAATAAGTAGGGAAACAAAATAATATTTCCTTTCATATTGAAATTTTCCATTGTCTCATTAGCATTTTCTCCTTTGAAAATGATATCATGCCTGCATATAATTTTTTTTGGATAGATAACATAAATTTATCCTTTATGTTCTACAGATTCCCTTCATTTTTTTCATAATTGCACTAACATGGAAGTAGCTTAAACAATAGGGTGGAATTCTCATTATGTTCCTCATTTAAATTAATTGAACATTGGACAATTCCATGTTTTTTCTTCTCAATAACCCGAGTATGAATTACCATATCTGAAAGGGAGGGCATCCAATTTAATTGAACATTAGTTTTCTTATTAACACCATCATTGGGGGAGATGTTTTGTAAGTTTACTAGCCTATTTTAAAACCTATTTTTAGAGGATATGTAAGTTGTATTTAATGAGAATGGGCATATGATTTATTCAGTTGTTTCTTTGCATTTACCATGGACTTTATGAATTATGATGCTAAGATTCGTATGAAGTTGATTTATAATTTATTTGTTTTTTATGGATTTTTTTTTTATGGTGCATTTGACCCCAAAAAAATGAAGAAAATTAAGGCATTTTATGAAATCAAACTTTCTTAGAGTTTCTCTAATTATTCTATAGTTTTCCATTTTTGCATGTTACAATGCAGTGTCCCTATGAGGAGAAAACAAAGATGTCATTACAGGAGAAATGAATGTACGATGAAATAACTTATTTATTCTCTTATAATAACTCTAGTAAATTTGAACTAGATAAGTGGGGGTGGAAGAGTGAAAAAAATTACTTTCAATAGTTAAATTATTCTTTGTTTCTATATGACAAATATTTTTAATTTTATTCTCCCGAATATAAATGGATATTTTAGTACAATGTTATTTAATGGCTTGTAATTTTATTTCATGTATATAACACCATTGTATCATCCTTTGAAAATATATATACATTAGTTAGAGAGAGATGTGAACAAATTCAATAAAATAATTTTGTTTCAAATGAACTTTAACCTAGGTAAAAGAGAGATCTCAAGTATTCTCACTTTAACTTCATTTTTTATTACAATAAAATAAATTTGATACAAAATTGAAAAAAAAATCTAGGAGAGAGTAAGCACATAAAATCCAGTGCATGGAAAACTTAGTATTCAACAATATAATTCAACAACCATACAAGTTCATTCTAACATATACATATGCCTGGATATGACTAAATTGTTGAACCAAATTCAATGGAAAATTGAAACAAATTCTAAGAATAAAAATATCATAGAGTAATATATCTCTATCTATCCTAAATTCTAATGATATTGAAGTGTAAACTTGCCTTGAGAATGATGATCAAATATTGACTTATCTTAGTTTCCAAGGAGAGTTCATGATGGGGCAAAAATTTATCAATTCATATTACTATAGTCTCTCCTTTAAAATCAAACTAGTTAAATAATAATACAATACTTTATGCCAAGATATTAACACAATAATAATTGGTATTCTTTTTGTAAGATTCATCTTGTGATACATGCTATGGTAAAATTCATTTATACAGGTACATGGTAATTAAGACATTTATTGTTTTTTATGAGAAAGGCAATCTATTAGTTAGACATAATAATGAAAATACATTTGGAGAGCACCTCTATCAACCAATGCCTCATCTAGTGAATCCACTACTAGTAATATGCTATTTATAATTTCTATAAGTTTGTTTAACTATCATGTTTTCATATTTTATTTTGTAAGTTTTTTACACAAAATTATAAGTCTATAATTCATTAAAATGTCAAAATAAACTGAATAAATGTTATAACTACATGAGTATAAGGGGATTCAATATGAACTTGACAAAAAGTCTCAATACATTTGCAAGATAGATGTTGAAATTTAGTTCAACATGTTATTGTTAGGTCATTTTAGCCATTTTATCCTAAATTGTCAATATGCATTGAAAGGGAAATTAATCAATGATGAAAGAAAGTGAATGAAGGAAAGGAACATAAATCTAAAGCTATCAAATCTAAATTTGTACAGCTTCAACCTAAAAAATATGGCACCTAAATAATATAACTTAACCCTACAAAAAATAAGACTAAACCCCATTAATTACTTGAATTTAGCACTTGTGATTTTTAAAAGATTCTTCTCATGCTTTCACATAGAAGATTGACTTATATAGAGTGGAAAATATAAGTAAAATTGTAGAGATTACTTTGTTCGATGTTTTTCACCATAACAAGGATGAATAAGGATCAACAACCAAGACAATAAGAATGCATTCAAAGACAAGAGGAAGATGATGGGTGTATGAATACACTATTGATGCCTTGATCAACAGTGAAATAAATTAAATGAAGTTAGGGAGCATAAGTCTCAGGATATCAAATCTCAAGTTGTATAACTTAAACCTAATAAAGATGGCACCAAAATACTAAAGTTTAATCCTATAGAAAATAAAATAGAAAACTATGAATCCATACCTCCATTAGGATCCATATGATTCATTGAAGTGTTCCATTCCTTTCCCACCCTATTCCTCTTCCTCAAATCAGGTTCCATAGACATCATTGAACTGTTGTGTGAGTTGCCTAAATAAATAAAGACAAAATTGAGAGAAGTAGAGGGAATTTTTTTTTTAAAAATCACATGATGCACCCTTCCTTAAAATCATGCACAAAATCCTATGGAACACTTAATCCCACCATGATTACTTGTTAAAATACATTGAGACATGTGAACATGAAAATTGATATTTTTAATATTCATTAAATAACAATGTAAACATGTGAACATGGTTGATTACATATAAATCTCATTACATGTCAACATCATTACATCATTATAGATCATACATATCAACATGATTACTTGAATACATGTGAACATCATTGTATCATTTAATCATGCAAAGTATTGTAATACATCATTAATTATAATATTGACCACCACATCATTACTTACAATGTACATAAATGAAACATTTCTTATCTAGGAAAATAAATAAATGAAACACTTATATTAAAACACTGTGTTCAATTAATATCTATCATTATGATACATATCATGTCCAAGTATATATTGAAACATCATTTCCAAAATACTAGATGCAAAGTAATATCCATGTTCATGGCATGGCCATGAAACACCTTCTCGAGGACAAGGAAGTGAAACTGGATGAATAATCAAAGTGACTATTTTCCACCTTGTCATGAAGACATCTACATTTGAAATTTTCAAGGTTAGTAAGGCACAAACAAAAAGAAAGGCTAAGACATCTACATTAATAAAACACATAATAAGAGGGTTGATGAAGTAGTCAACATCATAAGAGGCCTAGGTGAAGAAGTGAAAGAGTCTACTATTGTTAAAAATGTATTTAGATATCTAACTCCTAATTTTGCTTCTAAAGTGTCTTATGTTGAAGAGATGCAATATCTAGACAATTTAGAGATGGATGGACTTCATGGCACCCTAACAACCTATGAGATGAGGACAAGAGAAGGAAGACCTCTAAAGAAGAAAGTTGCATTCAGTCCAAAAAATAAGTCAAAGAAGAAGAAGACACAAGGTAAAAAAAAATTAAATATAATGACGTTTTTGATATTGATGATGATGAGTTGATATCTATGTTTGTAATAAATTTGAAAATTGGTTCAGATAAATACAAGGGTAAGCTACCCTTCAAGTGTTTTACTTATGAAAAAATTGGAAACTTTGATAACAAGTGCCCTCATGATCATAAGACACAGGATGATGAAGGTCATGATGATGACAAGAAGTCCTATAGGTCTGATAAGAGCAAGAAAAGTTAAGTATGATGACAAGAAAAAGTCTTTCAATAACAAAAGAAACTTTTACGCTAAAGATGACTGCAGCTCATCTGATGAGAGTGAGAAAAGTGATTATGAGAGTGACCATGAAGGTGTTGGTTTTTATTTCAATGAAGTTATCTTCATGGATGAGGAAGCAAGTTGTTCAAATTAAGAAGAGTCCATGTGGTTTGGAGGTACTGTTGGTGATTTAGATGAAGAAGAAGATGATGAGATGGACTTTGAGGTCGAGTTGGTGAATGTTATAGAAGAACTGGAGATGGTGAAGAAGAAGAATAAGGTGATGAGGTCTCTTGTAAAATATTATGAGGAGAAAATAATTTTTTTTAAATAGAGATTGAGAAACAACTCCAAGGAACAAGAAGAAATAGTCAAATAAGTGGAGACTAAAATTGAGAGTGTGACTCCAAGCCTAAAGGCTAAAGCAGAAGAATGTGATAGGTATGTAATTGAAGTAGATTCATTAAGAGCTAAGTTAGATTAGGAGTAAATTAAGGTTAAGTCTTAAGTGAAGTTTGAAAAGAGTTCCAATGATATAGACAATATTTTGAGTAGTCAAAAGACTGTTAATGACAAAATAGGTTTTGGTTTCAATGGAGACCAAAAGAAGAATACTAATGTGATCAAGGAGAATCATATCTTAAAAGCCAATGGTCAATCAAGGAATGATGGTATTGACAGAATGAAGACTAATTCTATTAGGAAGTTTAATTCTATAAGGTATGTTAATCCTTTCAATGGTTATTTTTATTCATATAACAAATTTGGTGATAGAGCAAGGAATTGTAGAATACCTTCCAAGAATGAATATGCATGGAAATATGAAGATAATAATCAATCAAGGGATATGAATGAGGTTATTTTTTATATTTGTCATGATATAAGACACACTGCAAAATAATGTACTAGTAAATAAAGAAGAAATCATCAGTCAAGAGGTATGGGTAGTGGTGTGTTTCCATCAAGAGGGATAGTGTGTTTCAATTTTCAAAAGGTTGGTCATATTGTAAAGTTGTGTAAGCATGAATTCTCAAGTCAAAATAATAAGGTTGAGGCCCCTAGAGTGAAATAAATAAGATAATACAGTGAATGAAAACCAAAGGTAGCTAAGGTGAATGATGGCCAATCTACAAGTCCAAGTGAACTATTTATCATGGTGGAGCATAATTCAGATGTAAAGGAGTGCCAAGAATTCTCCCTATCAGCTCAAGTTTTGGATGGAGTTAAGATAAATAGACCAAGTCATAATGTTGTTCAAATAGAGATTGAAGAGGTCAATCTAAAGAGGCTATTCAAGCCTAAGAGGATCATGAAGAAAGTTCAGTCTAGTGAGGACATGGAGATATGGGAATGTATTAAGTTTATATTGTTTTAGTACCCTATAGAAGATGTGACTCGATTAGGCTTCAAAGGCACTCATCTAGTGAATAGAAGCATGGAGGATGCTTGATCTGATTGGTAGATTTTTAGTTGGTTCATAAGTTCATAAAGAAGCTCTATGTTAAGAAATGGTTCCTATTGGTTTAGAGATGATTTGTCAAAAAGGGATTTCTTTCTTCAGTTATTGACAATTGAGTGTTGTTCATATGTTGAGGTATTAATGAGCTTAGGGGGAGCATATTTTTGTGTTGATTTTTTATCAAAGAGAGAGATAATGATCTTGTTTGGAGATGAAAGTTATGTTTTCAGTTATTCCAGGTCCAAGGATCAAATAGTTGTTAAGAGATGACCCTTTGTCATTAATGTCAAAGTGGGAAAAAGTTCCAGTTTGGGAGAAAGGTTAGTTTGAATAAGATCTAACTTGGGGAGATGAGAATTACTAGCTTTGTTTAATTATTTACTATCAATGACAAAAGGGTGGATTATTGAAGTATGTTCTTATTGTTAGTGTTGTGGCATTGATGTTATTATTGAAGTCAAGATCAAGATGGATGTCATTAATGTCAAGGTCAAAGTTGATGGCATGCATGGCAAAGTAGTATGTGACAATCAAGTCTTATGAGAAGAGATAATTTGAAGTCAACCTATTGTCTCTCTATTGAGAGATAATTTTAAGGCAACCTAGTAATTATTTTGAGGTTGATGACATGTTTTAAGGTCAACATCAAGATATAAGGTAAGCATATTGTTGAGCACTAATCTTGAGGAGCATTGTCATATCATGAGCATGTGCATAAAGAATCATGTAAAAATGTGTGATACTATCCAAGGAGCATATAAGGCATATGATCAAAATGTTGAATCATCAATAAATGTTTGAATTTTAGTTGTCAAGATTCAAGAGCTTGAAAAGCCTAGTCATGACTTTGATCATCACATGAAGAGACCCTATGAGAAGGTATGAATATAGTGGTCTAGTAATATGGATAAAAATAGGTATGAGTGAATGTTTAATGATTTTCAAGCATGCATATGAATTTTTGTAACACTTAGGAAAGTTTTAAGGTAAAGATATAAAGGTAAGGTCTTAATCCTAAGCATGTAACTAGACTAGTCCTAGACCCTGCCTGACCTAATAAGGTACCATGAAGTGTTTTCAAGACCTATGAAGGATACAAAGTAGTGTTAGATCATGTTTAATGTTTTTTAGGTATGTGATTAAGATGGAAAGTTCTTGGAAAATAGTTAGAAGGTCTACTTTAAGGCCTAATATGAACTATAGATCCAAAGCCTAAAGAGTAAAGAGAGAGATGGTGATCAAATAAGGTATGAGGTTCAGTTCCCAAGGCATGAATAGAAAAATAAGAATTTAAAAAGGTTTGACATGTTGTTTCAAGTGTTTTGATGAATTATTTTGAGTTTTATGGCATGTGAAACATTTGAATGAGATCCTAAGATTTTCATGAATATTAAGGAAGTATGCTAGCTTATGTTTCCAAGCATTTTTTTCTTGATTAAGGTCCCAAGATTTATGGATGATCGTTAAGACTATAAGGTGGTCTTAACCCTCTCTAAAAACCTAACAATGACCTGATATGGAAGATATTGATATAATTGGATTAGAATGAATTGGATGACATATTTTGATGACTGTATAATTTATAATACTCTCTTAGGTACCTCTAGGTTTTATTGGTCTAATAGATGAGTGAGTGGACCCTCTAGGTTGTATTGGTCTGATAGATGAGTGAGTGAGTGAGTGAGTGAGTGGACCCTATAGATGAGTGAGTGGACCCTGGAGGTTGAATATTTAGACTTATATCTTATTCAAATTTTTGTTTATAATTATTTTTAAGACTTAAAATATGCTAAACTAGTCATGGAAGTTAACCTATCGCTAAAAGACCTAGTGAGACAGACAGTGAGAAAAACTAGGCAGAAGTGAAAATGAGATTAGGGATATGTTTCCATGGATTAGGGATGGATCCAATTGCAATAAGTTTTTTTATAAATACCTATAACATATTTCCATACTGAATATAATATTTTTAAATGATTGTATATAGCAAAAAATTACTCCCAAACTGACTTATCTAGCATAGTGAGGTTTGTGTATAGTGAAGCCATGAGATTGGTCTGTAAGACTAATATTCATATTGTACCTTATAAAATATTTGTTTAAATATATTATAAGAATATTTTGAGATAATATAAATTCATTATAATTTCATAAAATTGTTCACTTAGGTGTTCTAAGTCATTATTTTCATAACTGTGTTTTTACGTTTTTTATAGTTCTGAGTAGTCATCTAGAAGGGATGAGAATGAGGTGATTTACCTAGAGATGAATATTTTAATACACATGAATATGTTATAAGGTTATTTTATATTATTATGATTATATTGAGATTCATGAAATGTTCCTGTACAAATGTTGGTGGTCAAATGATCATGACTGGGTTTTGAGCTAGTTGGCAATTTTGAGTGGTCATATTGCAAGTTAGAGGATTTAAGCTCCATGTTGAAGTGTTTCAAACACATGTGATGAATCTAAGGTCATGGAGGTTATATCCATGTTATTAAATAGTATTTTTTTTATCAAATTGGTTGTATTCTTTAGTTTTGGTTGGCAAACTTTCTAGCAGTAAGAAAGGCTAATTATGAGTAGGCCTAATGGTGTGGTTCAAGGAGTGAAATGAGCTAAATGGTGTTGTGGACATAAGGTGAGATTAGAATAGGTATGATTTAATTTTGTGTGAAGTGTTTCATCTATTTTTATAGAATTAAGATGTTATAAGGTATTCAAGATGAAATGTGTGCTTTGAGAAGACCTAATTGTATTAGGTCTCTATTAGGCCTAATGGTGGGTTTGGTCTTTATGAGTGGTGTCCAACATATGTAGTGGTTGTTTCTCATTTAAAACATGTTTTTTGATCTATTCCAAGGGTGATCCAAGTATGTGTAGGTTTGTGGCTGACCAAGGTATGTAAAAGGAAGAGTCAAGTATAAGAAGAAGGTCTAATAGGCATAATTTGAGTTGTTAGAAAATTGAAGAGATGAATGAATAAAATAGATGTTTTAAAAAAAATGTATAAGGATTTAAGACCATTATATAGGTGTGTTTAATAAGTCATGAAGTTCTAACATTGATTCTACAGATGATGAGCAAGGTTATATGAACTAAATTTGTCAAGAAGAGGGCTAGTGGAGTGAAAAGGCCTAATAGGTTGTTTGAGAGAGATAGAAGAGTGTGAAGAGAAAAAGAAGGTGATCATCATCAGTTGAATTCTAAATAGGTGTCTAAATATGATAATATTTTCTATGTGGTTGATTTGGCGCTGAGTCACCTAGGATTTGGTGCCTCCTTACAAGTTGGTGCTTGACTAGTGAGGGGTTGGTGCTCCTTGTGAGGTTGGTGCCTCACTAAATATTGATTCATTACTTATAAAATTTTAATACAAGTTTTTTTTTAGTGGGTTTTGTCCTCCATGAGGGATTCTCACATATATTTTGTGTTCATATGTTGTAAGCTTATGTGGATGCTTATTAGTTGATGTATGTGTTTGAACTAATGCTTCACAAATGATAAGTGAAATTGAATGATTGTTTTAAGGGTACTGATTCAACGCCCCTTCTCAATAATTGTGCTTTCAAAAAATATATCAAGCTTTATATTTTTTAAATGAAAAGAATACATCTGAACTCATTGTATAAATTACATGTGGATTCTACAAAGATAAATACGCCTAATTGGCAAAGTACCATTAGGATTCGTCCTAAAAATAAAATGGAAAAATGCCATTAGGAATTTTCTTTATAAAAATAGAATCCAGCGAAATTTATCTTCCTAGAAATAGGGGTTGGAATTTCTCACCACCCCCTAGACCTTCGTGGGATAATAGTGGGGGAGGGGGTGATGGAGAGCGACGTTGACCCCCCACACTCCTCATTGTTAGGAGTGGGTTATAAACTATGCTGCAAAAGGATCCAAAATTTAACTTTGTTGTCACATATATAACAAATGTCATCATGGTTATATGATATTATGCATGTCAAATGAATAGCAATATGATATGGTAGAATTTTAAAATAAAAACTCCCATAACAAAATTATTTTCTATGTATGTATAATCAAAATTATTTAATTAAAAATGGTTCATTTAAAGATTTTTCAATGTTAAGGAATGATTTTTAGCTAGTTTCTAAAATTTCATGCTATTTATCCCAAAATATTTAAAATAATGTCAAACCCTAAAAGTGAGAGTAATTTTGCATCAATGAGAAAAGATTAAATTGGACTTAATCCGACCAATGTTGCTTTAAAACAAACAATCCTAACAATAGCTAATCATATTGAACATTAAAACGTAAGTTTTTTTTTGGTAATATCCAAAGTTGACTATAGTATGGCACATCTGAAGATCAGTTCACTCAATATTTTTAGGAAACCACACACTCTACAATAAGAGAACAATAAAAAAATGCAATATTAGAGATAATTAAACAAACAAAATACCCAACATGCATGAAACAAAACATAAGATTTACATGGTAAAATCTGAGCAAAGTTAAGGAAATAACCACGGTACAAGATATCAAGCTTTATTAATTTTAAGATGAACATATTATATGCGAACTCATTTTTTAGATTACATGCGAACTCCACAAAGATAAATACATCTAATTGACAAAGCACTATTAGGATTCCTCCTCCTAAAAATAGAATGGAAAATCCCATTAGGACTTTACTTCTAAAAATAGAATTTGATGGAATTCATCTAACTAGAAATAGGGAGGCTCCATAGGATGTCACTATCCCCTAAACTCCTCCTTACAACAAAAGTAAGGGGTGTTTCTCCCCACACCCCCTTATCGACGAATGGGCTATAAACCATACCACAAAAAATCTAAAATTTAACTTTATTATCACATATCTAACAAAACTTACCTCCCTAAACAAATAAATATTATTGAGCAATAGCTTACAACACAATGACCATAATCATTTTGCTAAACTTCTAAAGAAATAACTTTCCTTGAACTATTTAGCTTACTCAGTGACCAGTTGTTGGCCTTGATATAATGCACATAATAATTATGTGCCCTGCACGAGACTAAGTGTTACACACAGTACAGTATCTGCTACACACATACCATAATTATGTTTGTTGAAGTGGACATGTCAATAACCATTGGAGCAGCATTCACATTCTATAGGATCAAGTAGATCTCAGTCTCCTTGCAGAGAACATTTTCAACAAAAGATTTACAAGGTAATGCAAAATGGTGATAATATCAACTAATAATAACAAAGATTTAAGAATGGTAACTGTGAATGAATTCTTTTTTAGATAGCAACAATATCATTTTTTTTTAAAATGAGGAACAATAACTAGTGAATAAATTCTTTTTTAGAGAGCAACAGTATCTTTTTTTTCTAATGAGGAACAATAATGAATGATAATGATTGTCTATAATACTTTTATATTTAAAATTTGATACCATCTCACATCTTAAGCATGCTATCTCATCTGAAAATGAAGCATTGTCTATTCTAGAAATTAAAGATTGATCTTAGTTAACAATGATATAAGTAAAATATTAAATGATGACTCATTTTGATTGTTTTTTCTTATCCTTCAATATTTGTCCTTTTCGGTCCTTGGTCTCTGCAAACGGGATCCAATTATTATTTAATCAATCAATTTTAATGAAGAAATTATAAAAAACCAAAAAATTGTTAAAAAAATCTTCTAAAATTTACCTGACGGTGGCAATGGCACCGTGTCGCTGGTGAATTTGCTGACCTAGTAGCGAGTGCAGTCTAGGTATTCATTATGTGAGATGGTGCCCATCTTATCAGTAGTATTTATGACAAGAACTTTGCTAAAAATTTAATAAAAAATAAAATCACAAATGAAAATAAATTAAGAATGAACAACTCTTTAAAAAAAAGAATTGTTGAAAAAACTAGGATAAATATTTATTTGCATAGACAGTGCAAATAAAGTTCAAACTTTTAATTCGTCAAGGCGTTGATAAAAATTAATTAAAGGATAAAAATACATTTACAATCAATTAAATTAAATTACTTTTTACTTATGAAATTTAAGAAAGCATGTCAAGTATTAGGTGTGCACAAGGGAATTGTATAAATGAAAAATGCATGTTGACTACTTTATTGAGAATTGAACTTGAAACTTATGGAAGAATGATTCAGGTGTTGATTGGTCTCACCTGGTGGTACTAGTGGTGACCTCAGGGTTTCTCCATTTCCTTTTTCTAGGCACATTTTTTTTTATAAATTCTTATTATATTAAAAAAATAGCATTAAAACACATTAGAGAACACCTGCATACCAATTTAAAAAATCAAAATTCTCAGTAGGGATCAGATTCAATGGATCTAGCAACTGCTCAGTTAGTCTAGGTCTTTACCATTCTCACTTGTCTGTGGTTACTTGTTCCAATAAATCCAAAACTTACATGAAAAACATAGTGCAGACTTTATAGAAAATATGGGTTGAATGTTGATTCAGGGAATTATTTAAATGAAAACAACCCATCGATTACATTGTTGAGAATTGAACTCACGACCTATCAAAGAATGATCTAAGTGTTGATTGGTCTCACTTGGTGTTACTGGGGTCATTTAAATATTGAAATAATGAAGAAAGACATATTGTAAACTTCATATAAAATATGGGTTGAATGTTAATCAAACCATCACACATATCTTACAAAATGGAGTTCTTCATGAAATAAGATTGATTTAAAATGCCATATCTTGGGAGATGAATAAAATAAGTAGGCTAAGAGTTGTGTGGCATAACACATGGGCTTCCACATGCTTTATATTGGCAGGGGAATTGTATAGGTTCATCTCGATATCTTTTGATACATTTCATTGTAAATTACCGTCACGTGTAACCCAGACCAAACACACATACATGATTGATTGCATAACTCTTCCAAATGTACAACAATAGTTTGCATATATTTTTAAGCAATAACAAAAATAGATAATTTTGTTTTGTTGTTGTTGTATGCCTAAAGGTATTATATAGAATCACTGAATTACATAAAATATCAACATCTCCACCCATATTTTAGAAATAAATATATAACATATTTAAAAATGATAATTTGATATTCAACATTTTGAGAAAAATTATATGATATTAATTTGAAACATGATGCCCAATTCCATGAGCAACACATAGTACACCTTCCCGTTAGAGCCCGTGAATCTATCTATAAAAGATGCCAAAAAACACGAGACCTCACAACATAGTAGATGGGATGAGTTGGCCAACATTTATGTCAGTGAAAAATAATTCGATCTTTCATTGTTAGAATCATAGTTATCAATTTTGATTGGTGCTGAGTGGATTTTCATCTACGAGCGTTGAATTAGGGGCTAAAGAAATAGCGAGGGGAATAGAGAAATAGAAGTGGAATAAGATGCAACATAGTCAGAATCATCATCATATACACTATATAAGGGCCACATCATACACCACTCTAGGTTTCAAGGTAGCTATTATATTTATATGACATGCACCCATTAAAAATAGGTCTGCATTTTGTAAGATGGTTGTATCTTTGATTAAGCATTTTTTATTGTCAAGATTGGATAAGTATGTCATGATAATTGATTTGATTATGGTATGAGTGTAAATTTGATATGTAGATTGAATCAATATTGCAATACTACTGACATTAAGAAAAAAAGAGGTCCGAAGCCTATTCTATAGGCAAGACCTTAAAAAAGTTTGATGCAGTAACCCTCATGGAAAATGATATGTTGGTAGAGAATAACAATAACATAATGTACTTGGTGCTTACCTCGACAGATGTGGGCATGGAGAGGTTTTGTATGAACTATTTTGGGTTGCATGCCCCGGTGGCATATGGCAAGAAGATTGTGTTATATGCATGGGTAGAGAATATGGAGAGTCAGTGCCTAGGACACTATGTGTGGTCATTTCATTAGCCACTTTATGGACCTTATACCCCTCCTGTGGTGTCAGTCAATGCTTGTGGTTGTTTATTAATTGAATTCATTTTTATCAATATTTCTAATGTTCTTACAGGGGCAATGACAAGTCCCTAAAATATGAGATATTTTTAATGTAAGTGACAAAAGAATATGTTATTATTATATACAAGTATTAAATAAATAAGGTTAGTAGTTTTTAGGGTGGATACATCATTGATTGGACATTTTATAGTGTCAAGGATGGACGAGGACATCATGAAAATTGATTTGATTGTGACACTAATCTATCTAATGTGTGGCTTGATTTAGTGATACACTATCATTGATACGAGGATAAAACATTGAGGTCTCAGAGTCCATCTTGTAGCTTCCATTCATCTATTCTAAGAATATATTGACATCCAAGAGAAATTAACATCATATTTAAGAACATATGAAAACACCATACTCAAACCCTAAAAGAAAGGGCAAGTCAATACGAAACATGTAAATAGTGGAATATTTCAATGTGAGTTGTATGGTGATGATGAGGGGAAATGACAAAGAATTTCAAGTGATACTATACACAAAGGAGCCATTAAATTATATGATATAATAATACAATATAATATTAACATCAATGAACATGTTATAGTTTGGAAGACAAACATCTTTCCTTGTGGTGGAAAGCAGATAACACTTGTCCCATATAATTTATACCTAGACACATAACTACATTAATTTTTAAATTGATATATAAATGTAACAATGATGCATACTGATACATGTCAGTTATATCAAAGCAAGGTGGTGACATTTTTAATGGATGTTTTTTATTGTTAAGGCTGGATGAGGATGTCATGAGAGCTGATTTTATTCCAACAGGGATTCATGTCTAATGCATAGCTTTAATCAAAGATGCAACGTTATGATGTGGGGATAATAAATTGAGGTCTCATAGCCTATCTTGTAGCTTGTGTTTGTCCATGATATAGATTGCATTGAAATATGTGACATATCATTAAACTTTGAACATGTATCTTACCAAGGTTCATCAATTCTATTACTAAAAGAAAAAATTATGACATCCCTTATGGCATTAATTGCATCTTTGGGGTAACTGGTAAATTATATTGTGAAGCTACAACAAGATATGTGATTTTGATTCATCTCCAAATATTTTGGGCACATTTTTTTTTGTCTTGAAATGTTGTAATTATGTTTCAATCCAGTCACATCCACTGATTTCAAAATGAGTCATGTGTTTGAAATCAATCTTGTAGACTCACACTATGGCATATTAAATTAAATTAAATTAAATTTAGCTATTATTGTCCAAAGGAAGCCAAGAATGGCCTATGGGACTGAATAACATATTACATGAATGAATGAATGAATGAATGATTTTAATAACATTCTGAGTAATCTATGGGACTACAGGCTATAACAAAGTTATTTTGTGCTAACACAATCTCTTAACACAAGGGTTATCCTACTAATCATGCAAAATTTCAAACACCTTCTTGATGCTAACTCTTCTACTATGGATCTTGATTAGAAAACTTGTTTTTCTATTTAATCTTTCCTCTTCAAACAATTCAGCTAAGTTTTCAACCCTTAAGCTATTTTACCAAAAATAGAAAATAGCCTAAAATGTAGATTAAAGGATCTAGGGTTAAATGGGTGGAGATATCCTAAGGCACAAGGGTGATAAACTATCTCTATAGTAGGCCAATTAATTACATACTTAGATTAAAAAAATATTATAAATTTAAATATTGAGATATGCTAAAATAGTATGTACAACTAATGATTGATATTACAATAAATAGAAAATAATGATACTTAGCTAGATTACTTTTGGCATTCATAACTGATATGGAATAGGCTTGAGATAGATTGGATCTAGATTCTAGATAAGTTAGTGGATTCTAGATATTTGACCTTTATGGCCTTGGATAGTTACTTCAACACTTCTATCTAACCTAGATGTAGGTGTCCTATATAGAATACCCATTCTATCTAGATGCAACCACTTGAGATATTTTGGGTTTCGCATTGCCTTTACCCCTGTGTGCCCAGATCTAGATCATGGATTTTTCTATTTGTCAAATTAAAAAACATCAATTTTTCATCTTCATCATTACCTTGTTATATATTCATGATCAATCATCATTCATTCCTCACCTATCACAAGTCTAACAACTCATAAGACAACTTACCAAAAACATTCAATCAAGCATTTAAGTGAGAAAAGCTTCCTTATTTTCTCCCATTTCCATATTAATCCTAGGGATAACACATTTATAGGTTTGAATTACTGAAGGACCATGCCATGAATCCTATTTGCCAAGTTATAAGATAAATTCAAGGTTGTACTTATTTTCCACATATTGCACCCTTGTGTACATGCAAGCCAACACATTAGGGGATAAATGCATAAGTCTTAGGCACTCTTTGGAGTATTAAATATGTAGGCAGTGCCCATGGATAGAGGGGTCCTTGGGGAAGCTTGGCATCATGTTCTCACTAACCCATTTTACCTATAGTCACTCTAAGGGTCAAAAATTTAGGGATAATTTGAAAAAAAGTGACACAATCTATGTGAGATCTGAACACACTAGAGTAAAGGCAATAGAAAACCTAGAATTTTCTAGGTGGTTACACCCATATCTAATTGATATTTTGTACTAAACACCTACATCCCAGTTAGAGAGTAGTGTTGACACAACCATCAAATCTAACACAAGTGTTCAAGGCCCTAAAATGCAAAATTCTAGAATATGAGGTCAACACAAGTGTCTAAGCATATACAGGTCAAATTTTCATAATCTAGATTAAAATATCTAGGGTTAAAGGGATAGAGATAGCCTAGTGTACAATTGTGATAAATTATGATTCTAAATACTAAGATATGATAAAAATAGTAATTACAACCAATGTTTGATATTGTAATAAGGGTATGTGCATGGAGTTGGGGGACAATTATGTGGACATTTCCCATAATACGTACACATTATCACGTAATGCATACGCGTTATGGCTCGAGACGCCCATGTCATAATGTGTACATATTTTTGGTTAAAGGAATGTGTATTACCAATAGAAACATGTACATTTTATAGGAATGAGTACACATTCCTGTAATTATAAGGAATACATACAAGTTCCTTAAAACATAAAAACAAAAAAAATCAAAATCCTCATTTAATTTCTTCCTCTCCCATTCATGTTTTATTTCCCATTCACGTTTTTCTCCCATCAGCATGGAAATTATTGGTTTTACTCCCATTGACAGTATAAATTATTGGTTTTACTCCCATATTCATGAAATCAATGATGTTGTCACAAAGAAAAGGTAAGTGATAGTAAATTAAATCAATTTTTGTGAATTTTTTGTTTTGTGCATAGTTTAATTTCTAATTTTTCTCCATTAGTTCAACATGTTAACCCTCATCCTAACCTTCCTATAATTCCACTAGATCCCCCAACAATCAGGGGGATATAGCGACACACATAATGGAGAATAAAATCGAAATTGAGCAGATAATTAGGAGAATGAGGAAGCCCACTTCTACCAACACCCACCACACCTATCTGGGCAATACCCTAGAGTTAGTATTAGGTCAAGTTGACTCGATAATGAGTCAAATTGATAGATGGATCTCATATAGGGATTACTATGCTGACAAATTGTTAGTGTATGAGGTGAAGATAAAATAAATAACAAAAGAACAAATTTTTACCTTATTCATCGACCTAACCACCAATGCACCATTTCTCATAATGACTAAACATTTCCCAATCCAGAGATGTCAACATAATTTGATTAAAACCAATTTTTGGGAGCAATGGTAGATGGTGTTTGATTATCCACTTTGTAATAACCATGAGCTCTCATTGTATTTTTTGAGGAAACTCTATTTTGAGTTTGTCCTCAATGAGATTCTAAGCTATTTTTACTATGATGAGTTTCAAGGTTGAGGGAAAGGCTTTGTTTAGGATCGACCATGTACACATCATGCACCTAATTGACCTATAAAGATCCTTACCCAAAATCCACTTCATCCAAAGATTCCATCTATGGTGAAGGAGGTTGTAGATATCATCACTTTGTATGTGCTTAGTGCACTTATTGATACCCTCATTCATCATATGAGTAGGCTTTCAGAGATATATGATTGATATACTCCACCTAGTGGGCATACCTGACCCCACCCATGTAAATCTTATGGTTCTATATGCACTAAACCTTTAGATGATGATGGTGGTGATTTAGGGGGCTTGGAGGATATAGTTTTGATTGATGAGTTGTTGGCACACACATTTGGTTTGGGTACTTTATGTTAAATTTTTAAGTTATATTTTAAAATTAAAAAGGTAAAAATTAATTTATACATTTAAATTGAATTATATATATATATATATATATATATATAGTGTTTTAGGAGGAGATGTTGCCTTTGACATCATAATTCCAGTTTACTTAGCTAGGTAGTGGGCCAACCACTACTACATTTATTTGTTTCAGGTACTACACCACATAGATTTACAGAGGTAAAATTTTGAGTAAATCTTATATACTCTAGATGTACATTCATACACCTTAATTGCATCATTGGTAGATTTTGTGTAAGAAAAAATAAAATACTTAATTTAATTTTGTTGGGCTTTTTATTGTTTGATGTATTAACATGGATTGGCGTAGTCTTAGAAACTCTTCCTCCATCTCAACTTTTTTTATTTTATTTTGACTTCCAAACTATGTTTTCAATAACCAAAATCATGCACTTGTAAAGAATATTGTCCACTCACTCTTATCTCTAAAATATTCAAGTATGTTTTCTATATGTTTCTTTATATTTTGAGGAGACCTATTTTATAAGGTTCTAGACAATCTTAAAAGGCTTATATATGTGTCCCTCATAAAATCAACCTATCACTCTAGGTGTCTTAAATATTAAAACTCAATTTGCAAACTTCTCAACAAACACCTATATAGGTTACTTGTCCGATCACAATGACTATTTCTAAGGGATTTTTTATCACACCAATACTCAATTGGACTAAAAATTAATGAATGTTTGTAAGAAAATTATTCAAGGTGTTGACATGATCAAAATACCAAAACAAATAAACTTAGATACCGTATCTCATAGGACTGTCCTCAACTATACCCAGTCACTACCTTAAGACAATTAGGCCTAATGACCTTAATCAAGTCAAAATATGAAATACACCTCAATAAATCTATACAAGCATCCAAACCAGTGTATATAGGTGTATCAAAGATTTTTCAACACCTAACTTACATTCAATTACTTAATTTCAAAAAATTCACTCATAAATCCTCCCTCACTGTCATAGAGATACAAGGTTGTAGGTTTGCATGAAGCTCATATTTCAATAAATGTGATTGTAAGGCTTTATTAGATCCAAAACCTTTGAAATCATCTTCTAGGCTTGTTTGTCTAACTATTCCCAAGTTTTTGTGAAATTTTAAGGATTCAAATAGAAGTTATAGTTCTCCAATGATGCAAAGTTGGTATTTTATACTTTTTCCTTCATCTTGTGCATCCCTGAAATGATAGATTCAAACTAATCATGTTGTTGAAGACTTATCCAAGTTTAGGATGTGTTAATTTAGGTCCTTATTCCTCTAATAGACCTGTCTCAAACTAAAATTGATCTTTGAATACTTATCAAATCATTTAAGAACTTTAAATGAGTAAGAAAGATAGATATGACCTTAATTAAACTTAGGAGACTCCTATCCATGTATCAAACCTTCTAGACCCTATTAGACACATTAATTATTAAAATTGAAGCAAATATTCACTCAAATACATTTTAAAATTCAAATAAAAAGTATCGGAGGGAAAATACTCCAAAACCTCTAAATGACCTAAGACACACACTAAATGCCTCTTTCAAGGCTTATTGACACCTATCAAACCATCTAAGACTAATTAGAGGACCATATATACAATTTTTTAGGATGCTCCTGCATCAAGAGGTGTAGGAGATGCATCATTGCCTTGGATGTCTTGTGATTCTCCCTCATGAAACTGACATTTCTTGCCTTTAGTGTGGTGTTACAAGTCACATTGTACATATCCACTTGTCACATTCATGCTTCCCATGACCTCATTAGATATTTTCATATCTTATGCAAGACTAAGTTTGTTAGCAATTTGTTTAATAAATAAATTGCCCAAGTTATTAATTATTACGTTGTTTGTTTAGTTGATGACTAGGGTAGACACTCCTCCATCATTACAAGTCAAGATAGACTCGACCATTGATGCTACAATGTCATATGCATAGGCACTCACAATTTTACATATTCACTTGTAATTTTGAATTGTAATTTAATACTTTTGTTTTAATAATTTTACTACATACTTGGGCAAATATAACTTATATGCACAAATTTATTGTTTATATAGGGATATCATATGACATTTGATAGTCCAACTCAGATGACTACTACAGTAGCTCCTCATGTTTCCTCATCATTTGAGATGCCTATTCATATAGTTGAACTTGGCATTGACCCAGTCGATTGTCAACAATAAATTGAGAAGGACCATGAGTTTGCAATAGGTGCATGTTTAAATGATTTTTTCATTATATTTTAAAATGATTTTCTTAACTTGGTTTCATATATACTTGTTAATTTTATAATAATTTTTGTATTTAAACAAGTTAATCCATACATGTTGCATAGATTATACAATCGATTGGGCCATAAATTTGGTTTAGGGGGCTCAATTTTACCCAAATCACATCCCTACTTGCACCATTTGACTAATTGGTTCAATTCATGATAGAATCATACTTAATTTTATCCCAAATCATATATCTTACTCTTATAGTTACATCAACAAAGGGTTCAAATTAGCCTCCCATGCCTCCTCAATTAAATGAATCAACTCTTTGGTTCATTATATATATACATGATGACATTCTAGGGTTAATTTCACTCCAAATCACATAATGTATATAATTTAAAATAGGTTCATACATGGCTTATTTTGACCCTAATTACCCCTATAATTGAACCTTATTATGCCACATGTGTACCTCGTACACTTTAAAGTGTTAAAGCTATCAGAGATACATCAAGTCCTATAATTTTTAGATTTGACAATGCCCCAGGAGGTCAAATCCAATTACATATCACCATATTTACCTCGTACACTCAAAAGTGTTAGCACTATTAGAGGTGTCAGGTCCTAGAAGTGTTAATGAACTATTAGAGCCCTGCAAGGCCTGATCCAATTAGATGTCACCACATGTATCTCATACACAAATATAAGTGTTAGAGATCTAACTATCAAGTCCTAGATGCATCATATATGTTATGGCCTCAGGATGCCCAATCCAATCAAAGATTTCCACATGTAGGTCTAGTACACCTGGAGAAGTGTTAGAGTTGTTAGATATACATACATTCTAGATCCCAAAAGGATCAGAGATGTTAGTACCTTGGGAGTCCTGATCTAATCAGAGATGCCCATGTGTACTTCTATACACCAAATGGCTAATTTGAACAAATAAGATTGATAGGTTGGGCTTAGCACCACTATGTCAAGTCATCAAAAGTACTCAATGATCCCATCAGTAATAAGAAACACTTGAAAAAATATGAACACATCTCAGATGCCATGAGGGCAAAATCAAGGCATGTGCATGTTGGAATCTTTACATTTATTAGCTCACATGATTGGAACTCATGATCTTTGATACCTAGATAGGTCCCATCACCTCCAACTAATCTAATTAAGGCCTATTCATAAATATCATACATAAATATAACCCAAAAATGTTTAAATATTGACATCGATCCCATCAACTCATGTCTAGTAAATAATTCACATGATGCAAGCCTCCAATTTGCCTTTATTAGACAAAAGATGTCATGTAAATCCCTTTAAGTTCCCATCCAAATTGAGCAAACACTGTTATCATTTTTCTATGTATGTATTCAAATTATTTATATCCCTCTACCTTGAATTACCTCTAGATCCCAAATTGCATTCATATTAAGTCCTATATGTAGAAGAGAACACAATTCAGCAATGGACTCCTCATCCTCAAATCCCAAGCTAGAGCAAGAATTCTGAGATACTACTTTATTACAGTCCACATCATAAGGTTTGAGCTCATCACAATGGAATATGAACAAGATGATTGAAGATATAAAAAATATAAACCTTCAGCAAGGGGATGCACACTGGTATTCAATTTTGATCAACCATTTATATGAGGTGAACAACATTATCCACATGAACAATTATTAGGTCCCTTTGCTTAGCATCATCCTTGAGGGGAAGCGGATCTTAGATTTAGGGGACATTGTCACCTTTAATATATCTTGAATAAGCTCAATAGAGTTTGAGCTGGGGTAATTTATATATATGTCATACTTGGTTAATGTCAAATCTATGCCACCCTATATTTCTAAAGCATAACCATCCCTTAATGGTTTCGAACAAGGTCCTTAGTGCATTTAGATATTTTATAAGCTATAAATTCATCACTACATGCATAATATCAAGGATACATGTGACCATTTCAAGTTTATTGAGCTAAAAACCACATCTTATACAAAAAAAATGCATACCCAAAGACCAAAATATCAAAATATAAGAAAAATGTGTACCCAAAGACCAAATTTGGCTTTTTGGTCTTATTACAAAATAATGTGTATACATTACATAATACATTATATAATCCATACGCATTATATAACATGTACTCATTATATAATATGTACACATTATTTTAATTTGAATTCAAAATCGGGCCTTTAAGCTCATATATGGCTTAGATTTCCGAACCAAAGGCTTGTGACTGTGCATCTACAACCGAGATCGAGAGTTTTGATAGAAAACAACAAATTTCAACTTCAATCACTAAATACATTATGTATTTCAACAACAAAATTCAATAAATTATTGCCATCATGATGATCATGATGTCCTCTTTCCAAATATATGTTTTTAAATCATTTTTGGGCTATTTTAAGGATTCAAACTATATTTATTTCTAACTACACCTTTTCTAGGCCACTACATGTTGCACATATACATTCCTATTCATGTTTATTTAATTTTTTTTAATTTATCCAAGTGAAAAACAAATTATATGGTAACAAACTAGGCCTAATTCTACACACATTTTTAAAAAAAATCAATTTTCATTTTTTGAGGTAGTTAGGGGGGCGGGGGGACGCACGGCTAGTTATTCATTTTTTGTCAATTTTCAAGATCTATTTAATTGTAAAATTAATAAAAAAAATATTCATTGAAAAAAAATTGTAACACACTAGAAGATCTTATCTAAATGTTCACCAAAGTGTTTCAAACAATATTTAATGATGCTCAAAAAAATGTTGGGCCGCATAGCCATCCATCTAATATGTTTTCTTAAAAAAATAGGAGGTGATATTCAAATTTTAGATGTTTGACCTATTTATACTAAACCATTTTTCAAAAAAATATATTTTTAGAAACTAGACTCGAAATGCTATAATTCATATTTTTATACCATCTTCAAATTTTGAGTGTAGCCATCTCAAATTATCTATAGAATTTCAACTTTATGAAATTTAAAAAAATCATGTCCATGGGTAGGCCCTTTTTTATGTCCCAATTTTGTACACTTACCCATAAATTAAAAATAATGGTACTTAGCTGGATTTCTATGTACATTAATACGCTACACGCAATAGACTAGAAATAATCTATATCTAGATTTTGGACCAGTCGTTAGATTTTTAAAATTTGACCTCTATCGCCTTAGACACTTGCATTAACCTCAAAAATTTATATCAACGCTTCTATATAACCTGGACATAGGCATCCTACATGAAATTCTTATTGGATTTGGATGTGACCATCTAGGATATTGTGGGTTTTGTGTCGCCTTTGCTATGTTGTACTCAAATCTGGTTCATGGGTTTTCACTCCTTATCAAATATAAAAAACCTAGTTTTTCACCTTCATAGAGACTATGTAAATATGGGTTAGTGGGTTGTATGTGCACAAGGGTGTAATATGTGGAAAGTAATTACGACATTGATATAGTTTGTAAGTTTGACAATAAGATGCTTGGCATGCTCATTCAATACTTTAGACTTGTAGATGTGTTGTCCCTATGATTAATATGGAAATAGGAGAAAATAGAGAAGCTTTACTCACTTGAATGTTTGATTGAATGCTTTTGGTAAGTTGCCTTGTGAGTTGTTATGCCTGTGTTAGGTGAGGAATAAATGTGGATTGATCATGCATATATATCAATAATTTTGTATAATATATCACATTCAATCACTTAGGCTGACCATAGGGATACATTTTATTTATAAATTGGATGACTCTAAGGAACTCGACACTTGTATTGGAATGGGACATTTGCATCAACATAGGCGTTTGACTATGACACAAGTGTCCAAGCAGTTGGAAAATAGGCAAATGTCCAAAACTTGTAGACAAAGAACATAAGTAGGTTTATAACATATTTAGTATGATAGAAGGACCGAGTCATCATAATAACATTATTCATACTAAAACATAATAAATGATCATAGAGATATAACAAATATGAACCTTTCGATAGTAGGAAAGGTCTTAAACTAAGAGCAACAACCAAGGTCCATTTTTCCACACATAAAATACTAAGGTGATATATAATTTATAAATACTTTCTACATTTCACCCCTCCCTCTCCCCCTCCTTCCCTCTACCCCTTAATCTATTAATGAAATTAGTATTTTAACATAAAAGAAATGTGCACATGTGTGTGCATAACACACATTGTCTTTGCATGAGCCCAACTTGAGTGCTTTGTTACAAACCAACATAAAACTAAGAGAATGTTATAGTATATAATCAATCCATATAATATGAAATAAAAATCATTGAAATGATTTAAATTTAAAGAGCAAGGTTTAGGAATTCACTTGTGTATCAATGCAACTGCCTTGCCTTTTGGCAACATGATTTGAAAAGATATATATTATGAACCATTAATGATGAGATTATGAAAAATATAGATATGAAAAATTCATAAATATATAAATATTGAAGGAAAAAACTTACCCTCCACCTTGGAGAAAAGGTGAGTTGCCATCCATTAGTTGAGATTAGGTTAAAATTGTGCAACCCTACCATACTTATAACCTAGTGAGTGTGAGTGAACCAAGTCAACTAACACTATAAATTTGGTGAAGTCAAATATTGTAATCAAGTCCAACCTATAAACTTAGAAATATTGAGTGACTTAATCACCTCAATCATACCAAAAGTGAACCAACTATTGTAGTAGATTGGCTCAATATAGTCTTTAATAGTCCAACCTAGTGAGCTAAATTCCATAGAAGTGTTTGAAATTTGAAATATTATTTGATTTTGTAACTTAGGTGATTTTTTTAGAGCACATTCACCTTATGTATGTATCATACTAAAACCTAGGTATAAAAATGGTACCTAGGAACCAAAAAAGAGGATGTATGGAAAATAGTGGGAGTTATGACTGAAGAAATATCTGGACAGAGAGTTCTGAAGTGATGGCATAAAATGAGAAGGTAGTTAGCCTTGGGGAAAGTTGGAATTTAAATGGAGAAATATGACAAACACATTAATTGATGGTAGTTGCAGTTATGTTTTCCCACCAAAAATAAACCCTAGAAGCGAATAAAATAAAAAGGACACTCAAGGATTGCAGAGAAAGGATTGTGATTGGGAAAATCAAGCTGAAAGGAGTAGTAGGGAGTGTTATTGTTGAGAAATAAAGGGGGAAAATACTTTGGAAAAGCACCATTAGAATTTAATTATAGGGATAGAACTAGTTGTTAGAGAGGTATCGTCAAAGCACTTAGAGTGTTAATTATAATACTAAGTAGTCATGTATGAGTTCTAGCCCAATATTTAATGAACAAAGTGTTGGTTAATTTACAATTGGTATTTTGATTATGCAATGATATATGTGATATTTCCTTTTAATTTGTTATCATATTCATAAGTCTCTAGGGAATAATAATTTGTTAGACTTTAGTTATGCGCCAAATGAAGTGTTTAAGATAACTAAGTGTGTGGGAGAAAAAAAGCCATTGTGCATTCTCACAATCTAGGTGAATCTTATGTGATCATGTTACTGGACAGTTGATCCAACCACATGAACTATTTAAGTTTCAATAAAATTCTATGCACACAAATCCACTTTATGACCCTAAGAGGTCATGATGGTGATAAATGTAACCATCTCAGGGAACCACACATGGTTCTATTCCATGAAGTCTTTAATTCAAGATCATTTTGCATGGACATGTTGATTTATGAAAAGTGATTAGATATGTGAATAGTCATGATTTATCTATGTGTTGAACATCTTGTGGCCATACCTAAGAGACTTATCAATAGGACCTAAGCAAAATCTATGCCTTTCATGACTCTATGTCACCATGATGAAAACACATGGATGGTCTAGATCATCACACCATCATGTAATCTAAGTGTCATAGCTAAACCACGTTCGTTTAAAGCCTTGACATTAGCCACAATCATGGAATTAATGTGTGTTAGGTAGAGGTCATGTGGAACACTAAAAACCTATTAATATGACTTGAAAACCCCATGTTCAAAGGGACCCATGGTCTTTCTCTTTCTTTGAATGCGATGCAGATTATTCACAGAATTACACTAAACACACCCCAATCTGTATATGTTTGAGGTTATAAATTGTGATTGAATGTGAAGGAAATTGTAAAGCTTAGGTCACTTAATTGTGGGTGCCACATGAAAAGTGAATTAACTTCGATATTATATATTATTAGTGATTTTTTAAATGGAGCTACATGTACTCCATATCAATATGGACACATGGGAATCATCCCAACATCATGCTCATGGATTTTACTCACAAAGGTTTGAACAATTGATGATTACATGAGCCCATGGACTCGTTGAGTTATAAACTGAGCCTTTTTTTATTTGACATCCTTGAAACCATATGCTTAGTTGTTCACTATGCAATGAATATTTAGTAATGAGGGGCCACATAGATATAAGACAAAGATTTTTAGCTTAATTTAGAAAAAGCATATTCCAAATAAATGATATGGACCCTTCACGTATGCTCAAATGTGGAAGTTCAGATGGCCACAATTACATTGATAATATATAATAATGTGATTAAGAGGTGGCCACTTCGTTGAATAGAGATATTTTTGAATTTCATTATTAGTTGGGATTTCAAGGACTTGTGAACTACCTATAAATATTATAAATGGAGAATATCAATTTAAAGGGGAATTGAATAGAATAATATTATCTATTAATATAATCAAAAACCTTAATTTATATAAGGGTTTTATATCTGATGTCAAATAAAGATAGGGATAAAGATATTCTATGGGTTTTTAAACGTTCTTAATCTGATAGTAGGATATGTTTCAGTGTTTGAACAATTTGGATAGAGTTGTCTCTCGAGGTCCCTAACTATAAACCTAATATCATAACCTAGTATGTACTTAACAAAGTAGACCATAACCAAATTATTAATATTAATGCAACAAAATTTATTATAAATGAATTTATTATTTAATTCATATTAATACAAAATAAACTAATTAATGTGTCAATATTTAACCCTGAAATTTTATGCAATTACAATGATTGATAATAATTATTATAAATATAATAAATAATAAATGTTCCATAATATCTGTTATGATTAAAGTTTATATATATATATATATATATATATATATATATATATGGGTGTTATTCTCTTAATTAAGTTGGAATATGAAAGTTATATGTAAACTTAATAAAAAAGTGAGGTTGGAGGGAAAAACAATTAATAATAAATTATGGTAGTGTGAGAAATCAGATTTCATCTTTATTACTCTTAGTTATGTTTTATGCCATGCCCGAGCATGGAGGACTCGCGGGACACCATTTTTTTTTTTTTTTTGTTTTGGTACGTTGTCCTTTCACATGTGATGTGATTGATGATCTATCCCGTCGAACCTTATGATAGTGATAATACAAGGACCAGATCTGCTTTTTAAAAGTAAATAGTATTTTGTCAACAGACAGAGACGGGTAGAATGGAATGATATTACACTTGGTAGTAAACAATTGAGGTATCGACGATAAAATGTTTATCTTGTGGTGTGGTACATTCAATTGTATATTATTTTTCTTATTTAGATATTAATTTGTTTGTTTTTTTGGAGAAGGATTTGGTTAAGATCACGTGAATGATGTTGTATGATCATTTTATTATTATATGTGAGTTAATAAATAAATAGAATATGGATGGTATAATGTTTATTTTATAGTGAGTCCCATTTAATTGTATATATTTTTTTATTTAAATATTAATTTATTTATTTTTTAGGAAGAATTTGGTTTGAATCATGTGAATAGTGTTGTACCACTTCATCATTATACATAAATTAGTAAACAAATGGAGTGCAGATGGTAGAACACTTATCTTGTGGTGTAGCCTATTCAATTGTATATCATTTCTCTTATCTAGACATTGGTTGGTTTGTTTTTTGAGAATAATTTAGTTAGGATCACATGAATAATGTTGTACCACCTCATCATTATATATGAGATAATAAACAAATGGGATATGGAGAGTAGAACATTTATCTTGTGGTGAGGCCCATTCAATTTTACATCATTTCTCTTATCTAGATATTGGTTTGTTTGTTTTTTGGAAATAATTTAGTTAGGATCACGTGAATGATGTTGTACCACTTCATCATTATACATAAAGTAGTAAACAAATAGGGTATGGATGATATAACATCTATCATGTGGTGTGGCCCATTCAATTATACATCATTTCTCTTATCTAGACATTGGCTTTGTTGGTGTAGGTTTTATGCACACCCAAGAAACTTTACGAGGCAGTCTCTAACATGTTAAGATCTCAATGGAGGTGAAATCCACTCTAGGATGCGAGTTGTGAAGTATTAGGTTTTACAGTAAACATTTTGTGGAATGGCGGTTAGTAAAGTAATGGTTAACCATATGGTTCAAATATGAATGTGAATCCTAGATCTACTTAAGGTGTATGGGATGATGATGGATTTATTCTAAAGTGGTCATGCTTCAAAGAAACCACAAACAAAAGGAAGGGTAAGGTAGAAAAAAGAATTTGTAGACCAAGAACATGGATTCTTTCTCACTGGTTTAGAATAACGAGTATCTATGTTGTCAAAATCCCCTAAGACACGATTCTAGTCTTAACCATTTAATTCTATGTATTGAGTATCTATAAAAATTTGTATGTGATAAATAGATATAAACTACCATCATTATCACCAATTAAACTACAACCCTTTCAATACAAATTATTATTGTCAATGGCATACTACTGTAAATTATAATGACAACAAATTATTACCCATTGATAAGTAAATATATCTGACACAGCATAATGATTTACCACTTCATTAATAACAAGTTGACTACGTACTCTCTCACATTTAAGTGCAACCATGTAGCAAATTTTATAACAATAATTTATTGATTTAAAATAAAAATAATTTGTTTGTTTCTTTTTTTCCCCTCAAAATTATAATAATATAAATCAATCTATCATGAATAACAATAACATCGTCAAATATTAGAATTGTTTTTTTCCTTAATACTTCTTTATAAACATAAATAGTTTAACTAAATTTTTTTTTTTTAGGACACTTCTTTGTAAACATTAATATCTAAAATTAAATTAAATTAATCGTTGATCAAAAGTGACATTGATTTTTTTCTTAAAATGTACCCTAGTTATAAGGGTGATCCCTATTCTAAATGGTCATTTTAAATACCATACATAGAGCTCATTCTAAATGGTGCGTATATTTTTTTCCTAAATATTGAGCCAAAATTAAAATTTAAAATAAAGCTAAGCATTAATTTTATTTTTTCAATGATATGAAAAAAATATAGAAACAATTGAACAGAGTTATAAGTACATGAAAGGAAAGAAAAAGTAAATAATTGAAAACATTTTCATATTATTTTATTTACGAAATGCTTTTTAAAGTTAAAAAATAATCTATGCCCTACGATGAGAAGTATAATCTATGATTTATTTTAAGGAATAGAACCAATAGCTACCCAAGGTTTGTTCATTTTCTTAAAGAACTAATTCCAAATTTTCTGAAGAGTAATGAAAGAGGACATGGTTGAAGGTTTTAAAATTACTTTACATAAGATACAATAGGGAGTTTGTGTTAGAAAAGAGATTTATTCTTCATAATAAATCACATATGTACATCAGATTGAGGAAGTCCTTGAGGGATCCATACTTTTACCACATGCCATAAGGGTGTACAAATATGATATATTAACTTATTATGGTCTTGTTTCATCAAAAAATTTATTAAAGGATCACCAATACTTTTTAAGCCATTAAGCTATTGATATGGTGAGAGTTCAAAAAGAATTAGAAAGAAGAAATAAGATTAGAGGAATGGTTGGCTGCAAAAAACTTGGATTTTCCATCTCTAAGGATCCCATCTACTTTGGGTTTCAGCACAATAATAAAAAATCAATGATCCCCATAGGTTTGAAAATCATTCTGCGAAAATGCTGAAGGAAGGATGATTCTAGAGAGGGCCCACACTAGACTAGGCATCCTTCTAAAAATTAACTAATCTATCATTTTTAATATCCAACAGAGTGAGTATGAGATAAGGTCTTTACATTTCTCAAGGAAGTTTCAAATGTGAGAACCATACATCCAATGTTATGTAGTAAAAATATTGGTTAGATCATACACATTATATAGATACTTTCTTCGAAACAAGATGTTCCAAGCACTTTTTTTGTCTTGTAGATTATACATAGAAATTTTGTTCTTAAATCTTTATTCATCTTGAACAAAATTTTGATTCTAGCCCCACCTTTAGATTCAGGCAAGCAAACCTCTTTCTATTTAATTAAATCAATTTTCGTATGCTCAAAATCACCATTCCATAGATTTATTTTTTTCATAATGTTAGTTAATCTAGACTTGACACTAACTAGATATTTGGTGACTGACATCATATAGATTGGAATTATTTAGAAAATTACTTGAATTAATTGAATCTTTCTTGCCAAGTAAGTCATTTTCCTTTCCAAGATGCTAGTTTATTCTGGAAGGTTGTGGTCATATTGTCCCAAAATTCTTTTTTCGACCGTCAATCAAAACGAAGGATCCCCAAATATTTTCTAGGAAGAAAACCTAAAGAAAATCCAAAAAAATGTTTTATCTTATTTTTTCTGTGGACTGAAATGTAGAGGGAATAAATATAAAATGTTAAGAAGTTAATCCCCCGACTTGGAAGTATGTTGATACCAATTTAATATTTTCTTTAATATATTAGCTTCCCAAATATAAATAAAATGTATCATCTACAAACTATATACACTATATATATAAGATATAAATGCTAATTTTAAAAAAAATATATAAAATAAATTAGTCACTTTTAATAAGATCTCTTTAAATTTTTTTAAAATGATAATTCCCTGTTCTCTTTATTTTCTATCATATTTTAATTTAACATGTTAATTTTAAGATAAAAGAATATTCTTTTTAATTTTTAATAGTGACTACTCAGATCCAATTACAGCTTTATTACAAAGAATATTCACTATATCTGAGTATTACACATTTATTGAACCGCGTAATGCAAATACCACATTTGAGTCACTAGATTGGCACTTAAAATCAACGTGGGATTTTGTAAAAGAGGTGTGGAGTTTGAAGTGAGATGCCATACAAAGCTAAAACCACCTTCTTCTGTCCAAAACCATTTTTGAAAGTCGCCTTTTTATTTTTTATTTAATATAAATTTCATACAAAACTACTTTTGGTTAAACCTGTGATATTGGGGCTGGTGGCGCCTTTTACTTAATGTGGTTGTTTTTTCTTTTATTTTGTATTGTTAATATCATTGCAGTTGTAATGGTTTAATTATGGTTTTGATTTCTGAATTTATTTTTCATCAGGTATTTATTTTGGTTGTGGGTTTGGGGTGTGCTTCCATAACATTTGTTTTCTAAGAGAAAATGCATGTTTCAATAAAAAATTGTACTGACGTGATAACCTCTTTAGAATTATACTCTCTACATTATTAATAATCTAAACTATGAATTTGTGATTTCTAGAACATTTATTAAAAAAGAAAAATATGATTTGACAAATGTGTTAGCCAAGTGAATCCAATCACTCACAATTCTAAATATTTGCACTTATCTCTGGGAAATAGATCTTCTTATTAAAATCGTAATAAAGAAGTTGCATTTGTAAAAGATAAAGAAAATGGTTTATTTTGTAAATCATGCTACAGATCACCAGGGTTTTTAATAAACAAATACTCATCAAGCCCCTCAATGGTACCCAATATTGGTCACAACATGCTATATAAAATGTAATTTAGAAAAAAAAACTAATGTAAATCAAATGTGTTGTTACAATGATATTCAATGCCAATGAATACTTTATAAACAATTGATCTCTTCTAAAATGCAATGAATAATAAATGCTAGATAATCATTAGAATTATTTAGAACTTGATTGCATTCTCTATATACTTGCATTGATTGCTTATTTCTATTGATTGTATGGTGTTCTAAATGCTTAATGTACCTATGTATTTATAGACTTATTGAATTCAAATTATTGAATTCAAAATAGGACATGAATACAATGCCTTGTTTTGGATTTTTTTCTATTCTAAACATTATTTTCTAGATAAAGAAACTAAGAAATCATGTTATTTGTTGGCATAAAGATATTAATGTATATTTATTGTGCTCTAAAAATATTAACATTGAGACCTTTAGATTCAAAAGTCACACCAATAAAGTGATCTTAGAATTTAAAAAATTACAGGTGACTCTAGCTTTAGATGATGCCTCTTGCATTGTAAGCTACATGACTTGATATCTCCCCATCCCCTCTTTTTATCACCTTCTTCTTACTTCTCCATGATGATGGAGCATATATTGTAGTCACACCAATTGTAAATGATGGTCTATTTGGCCCCATACCTTCTCCTTTAGGCATTGCAAGATCAAGGTTAACCTACTAGTCCAAGTGACAAAGCCTCACATCTTGCTTCAGTCATCTCTCTAAATAGAAAGGTTTAGGATACATAGATCAAGCATGAGACAAAAAACATCATGGGCAATGATGGATGGATTACTAGTTAATGGGGTTTTTCTCTATCATTAGAAGAGCCTATAGATGTTGTGGGAGGGAGAAACATTCACCCTGCACCTAGCACAAGAGTTTTCGTGTATGCTTAGGATAGTGCACTCCTTTTCTCTAAATTTTGATCCTTGGGATTTTTCAAACCTTCATGAGGGCTCATACCTAACCATAATCAAATAAAAGTGTAGCTAAATAAGTTTTTTTTTTTATTTTTTTAAACAAATCATAAAACAATAAGCTCTTGAGCACTGAGGATACAAACAAAAATTTAAGGAAGAAGATTCCAATAAAATTATCTTTTCGTTAATGACACCATATGAGCTAGGTCTCTGTAGTATATAAATTTAAGTATTGATTTTTAATTTCACCCATGTTGTGTTCTACAGGGCAATTTATCAACACTTTATTTTGTTTGTTAATCAATTTGCCATTAGAGTATGAGAATATACAATTGCATACACCGGAGACCCTGATCGACCACTTCATCTACCCCACCTAACACTCTGTATCAAAAATTTAATTAAATTATAATCAATAAGAATACACATTAAGAAATAATTGACTTAATCTTAGTTTGAAATGTTACCAATAGATTTATCAAATCATTTATCATAAAACCTGAGTCATTTCCATTCAATATAAAACAATGATCTTTGGCACCTATAATTTTCATGCATGCACCCAAAGATTATAATCAAATGAAGGTGCATATTAGTCTATTGCAAATCATATAATATAAAAAAGCTATAATATCAAATCATCATAATGTATATTTTCATTTTCCTTGCTAGTTTTCACCTATTACTAGAATTAACACCAAAAGGTGTCTTTGCATAGTCGGTAGGCCCCTGCATTTATAGGCCTATTGGTCTAGTCCTGCAAAAATTCCTTAAAACAAATGAGTGTACATTGTTAAAAAAATAGGGCTATAAATACTAGTGTGTATTGACCATTCACATGCATCTTTAGGTTTTGATTCTAGTTTTTAAAATTCCTAACTCCTTTAGTTACAAGAAACAAATTGTGAACAAAAGAAAAGTTTTTTTAAGTGTAATTATTCTAAGAATTACAATAGTTATCGCCTTGTAAATTTTCATTATGAAACATTAAGACAATGGTATAGACTTTGATTATTCCATTATCAATGCTAATGAAATCTCCAATTGAATGTGTCTACCAAAATTGTTGGCGTTGTTTCTAATTATTTATTTAATGAATTGTAAACCAATGTTTGTAACATGCTTTTTAAAAATAATTCGGTGAAAATAAAACAATTATAGTTGTGATGCACCTAAATATTTTTGCTTCCACTTTTCAAAAAATATTCTATCTTTCTCTTTGTGTTGTTATGTACTTAAAATTTTGAATCTCTTTCAAGTGTATTGATGACTAGAGTATTAAAATATGCCATAATCTTGTATTAGTATTTTTATTGGGAGGGGGTCATGTAGATGTGAGCCCCCTTTGCCCCAAAATGTGACGTGCACTCTCCACAATGGGATATTCTTGGTAGATACCCCTTCTAAGTGAAATGAAGCTACCCTCGTTAAGTGATTGGCTTTCCTAATCATCGATTATTGTGACTTAGGTAATTATGTGTTCTCTTAGTGCATCTCCTTTCTCTTATACAAAATCTTCTTCCTTTTAACCCAATTTCATAACTTTTAAAATAATATTACAATAATCAAAATGAAATAATAATATTATAATTCAGTAGCCAACTCAAGGAACTGAACAAACATCAATTTCTCCTAAGTTAAAAATTAATTATATAGATAAATAGATAATTAATATTCTAATATTATTTTTAAATCATCCATATATATGAATGGGTATTATCTTACGTATTTTTATTTTGGATGGGGCATTCATGCCTCCCACCCCTGTCCCCAATAGAATAAATATAAATTGACTCCCTTAGCCAAGAAAAGAATGTATATTCTAAAAAGATGCCAATACTTAACATTGCATTCATGTCACTATAAAAAATTATGAAAGAGTGCCATGCTCAAGGTGAAGGGCTCTGTGTGGTATGATTTCATCAAGAAGTGAATCTGGTGGAGGGTTGATCTAAAAAATATGAAGACACTTGCCTTGTTCAAAGTATACAAGTAAAAGTCATAGTTTGTATTTATTGTTGAGAGAGTAGGAAATAGAAAAATACTGGGAGGAAACCAAATAAGAGCAGCATCAAGGAGTGAACATTGAAACAAAAGTATATGAAGTTAGATAGCATTTCAGTTGAAAGTCATAAAAGCGTGAAAATTCTTTAATAATAATATAGGGTAAAAATATTTTAGTATTAGCATATGAAGCTTGATAGCCTTTCAATTTAAGGCTATTAAAGCATGAAAGTATTTGAGTTGGTTTTTGTTGTGTGGGGGCCATGCAAAGGCAAGCTTCCTCTAACACAAATTATGACGTGCACTTTTTATAATCAGAGATGTTCGGCAGAATCTTCTTCCAAGTGCAATGAAGGTGCCCTGCTTAAACCATTCCCCTGATCACCTCAGGGGAAGGTGATGACAACAAAGACAAAAGATATGATAAAATATATATCAAACAATTGCAAAAAACTGGGGATCAAATTTTTGTTGATATGTGGCCAAGCCTTACAATGTCTATTTTGCCTTAGACAATTGTCTATGAATTTTGGTGACATGATCTTTTACAGATAGGATTTGAGAAATGTGATTGGCAATATAAAAGGAAATAGAACTCGAGATTTATTTTTAAAACTGAACCATATTTAAAAAAATAAAATCTGAATTTTTTGATTTTTTTCGTCCTTGCAAAACCTTAAAAAACTATAATAAGATGGTTATGATTAGTTCAATATAAAAAATTCTCATATATGAAAATCACCAAAATAGAAAAAACCAGGTATACAAATATATTTTCAAAGAACATACTCTAGGATTTTTTAAGGAAACTATTCAACTTAACAAGGAAGATTCCCGAGGATGAGAATATTGGAAGATAAAACATACTTTTCGATGGATAGCGTAAACTTTTCCAAACGGTTTGGAACGAATCTATACCCTTCCTTAGATCAGTTGTTTTAGTGAATGTAGCAATTCGATAGTGATGTGAAATTGAAATTGTAGTACATACGCGTAAGCATATGATATATAACATTGACAAAGTTTACCTGAGCGCAAGTTATGATATATAACATTGGCAAAGTTTAGCTGAAAGGATACTTCAAAATAAAATTTGAAACGAATAACGACATTGAGTTCATCATGTCCTGCCGTCGCCGACACATTATTCAAAACAGAAATGGAAAATGGAGAAGTTAAGAATGAAAAGTAGAGACTTACAAAAATCCCAAACATTACCGCCACGCCAAGCTGACGAGGGAGAGAAGCAGGAGGGAAAAAAAAAATTTCAAAAGCATAGCTCTTTCAGTTGTTTTAACTACAATAATATCGATCTTATTCGAAGCTTATTATTCGTTTTGCAATCTATACGATCGCTCTTATTCGCAGCTTATTATTCAGACATATCTCTCGATATTCATCTAACTTATTAATCTACACTGTCACCGCGCCGCTGGTGAAATTGCTGACCCAGTAGCGAGTGCGGACCAGGTATGCGGTCTGCGAGGCGGTGCCCGTCTTGCCATAGGCGCCGTTGTACGTCAGGTAACCGTGGCCCGCCGGTGGAGTCGACGACGCCGGCTCGATCTGCGTGCCCTCATGCCACTCGTTGAACGATGTAATCGACACCCAGCTCGGATTGCCGCCGATAATCGGAGTGACGGCGTTGCCCCACTCCCGGTCGTAGGTTGCGCCGTTGTTTCGGTCCACGGTCGGCGTGGTGTTCCCGGGATCAGCACGGTCGTCGATGTATCCCGGTGCCACAGAAGGCGCCCACACCATGCCGTTGGCGAGTGCGTACGCCCCCACGGAGGCCCAACCGACGGCGGTCTGACCGGCGATCCCGTCGTAGGTGTAGACGCCGTTGAAATGTGTGAGCTTGGAGATATCCGTGTGCTGCGCGAGGACGATGTTCTTGCCGGTGACGGCATCGAGGGGCTTCCAGTCGGTGATTCTGAGGCTCTCGAACACGTAGAAGGCGCCCTTGTTGCCGTGAGCCGAGTCGCGGTAGTAGGCCGGCGACGAGCCGTATTGCGCGTTGATGTAGTTGATGTTGGACACCACCGACGCGGCCGTCCGCCCAGTGTAGGGCTCGATGTGCCAGGCGACCTTGAGGCCGAACCGTGCGGCCGTTCTCATGACGCCGCTGACGTGCTTGTCTTCGGTGGAACCCTGACCCCACCAGCTGTACACGATCGTCCCGACACCGGCCTGCACGATCTGTTGCATATGCAGCGCCACGGTATTGTTATAGTCGGCGGAGTCATAGGCTCCCGCGACGGGGTAGAAGTTCGAGCCCAGTGGCGGTAGGCGCCCGACACCGCGGGGTTCCCATACCAGGGGTAGTAGAAGATATGGACTTTGGTCGAGACAGACGTGGCGGCGGTGGCGACGCCGAGCGCGGCTGCGAGCAGTGCGACGATCGCGGAGACGTGCCAGCGCACGCCCTGGCGTTTGGCGGAGTTCAGCGCACGCCCTGGCGACTGGCGGAGTTTGATGGATATTTCATCAGACTCCTTATCTTATACTCTCTCTTCTTCCTCATCGAAGTCTCGCGAAAATTTCATTGATCGGTACCGGGCGGGCACACGACAGTCCGTCAACGTTTCAAAGTTCAGACGTGGCACATAACAGCCCATTCAAAGTTAAAACGAAATCTTTCTAGATAGATATATGTTTTTAATTATTATTTTTATTTAATTTAACTCTTTTAATTGTTTGTTTGTTTTGTGGGATGATTGTTAATTGAATTTTTTCAACATTTAGAAAATTTAAATGTTTGAGTTTTATTGTTTCTATAATTTACAATTATTTATAAATATTTATTTGTATGGATTTTTACGATCATACATTTTAATCTGTATCAAGAAATAGATATAAATATTTATGATAGTTTTTCAAAAAAATAAATTAATTAAATAATGAACTCAAAAAAATATGAACGTACATTCAAAGTTCAATGACATGCTTTTAAATAAAAATAAAGGTTTTAGGTTTTGATAGATCTTAGAGCCTTGTACAAAAATGGTTCATAATGAATCAAATGACCAAAACAAAGAGAATGATAACAATAACAAAAATAGAGAAAGAACACCCCAACAATAATTGATAATAATAATCAACTATCCATCAGCAAAAAAACGCAATAAAACATGTTATATATGTCAATGCAATTTATAGTTTGTACAAAATTCAATGACATGTCACATATGTCAGTACAATCTATAACTTCTACAAAACTCTTTCACTTATCCAATACATAATTAAAACAAGTATAGCATATATGAAAATAGATATCTCTTTGAAATATTTTGTCAACCACAAATTATTATGATAAATATATAGAAAATGTTTTATTAAATGAAAAAGTTTGAAAAAATATTTTCAAAACCTTTTTTGTACAAGATATGTGTGATAATAACCTAAAAGATGGAACTTTATATTTTACTAAAATGTTGTATATGTTATATTATTATATATAAGCATACAATTTTAGTAAATAATATAAATGTATACTTATATACATATAATATGTTTTGATTGTGTATTTATTATATTAATAAGTATACAATTATAAAATTAAGTTTACTTATTAAAATTATATACTTCATAATAATAATAATAATAATTTTTTTTTTTTTAAAGTATATTTATATTAATATAATATATATATTATTTTATCAAAATATAAAGTTACATCTCTTTTATATGTGTGTGTGTGTGTGTGTGTGTGTGTGTTAAAATATATTATCTTCTCTTCCATCATATATATACTATTATTATATTAATTTTGGTAAAATAATGTATTATTATTATTATTATTATTATTATTATTATTATTATTATTATTATTATTAGACAATTGAAAAACAAACATATGGTAAGTGCAAGGAATTATAGGGTCAAAATGGGGATTTAAGTGGACACGTTTTTCTCAGAAAACATGGAACCTCAACTTGTACCAATTATTTGAGATATCTACACTCACAATTTGAAGATGTTATAGGAAGATGAATTGTAGCAATTTGAGTCTAGTTTCTAAACTACTATTTTTTTTTGAAATAGTTAAGTATAAGTAGGTCAAACGTAAAAAAATTGAAGAGGTGGTATTATTTTTTTTAAAATCATACTAGATAGTTGTCTATGCGCCCCACCATTTTTTTAGCATTATTTGATTTTTATTGAAACCCCTTCATAGAAAGATAGGTAATATCATCTAGTTTGCAACATATATATATATATATATATATATATATATATATATATATATATATATATATATATATATATATATATATATATATATATATATTACTAATTTCACAAATCAATATACCCTTAAATATAATAAAAAATGTATAGCCGACCATGCACCTCCCTAACTACCTCAAAAAATATCAAAAATTAGATTTTTTAATATGTATAGAATTAGGTCTAGTTTGCAACCATGTTTTTTCCCCCGATTTGGATCAACAAATCAAAATATACATAAAAAAATATGAACATGAAAAATCATGACATATAACACTACAAAAAAAGTACTTAGTCAATTAATATAAATAACAACCTTAAAGAAATAAAAATATAAAAATCATATATTTAGAAAGAGGAGACATAGTCGATGTTACAATACTATTTTCAAGGAAGTTTTCTATAATTTGACTATGTGTTGGAATTTTACCCTAAGGCTCAAGAATACAAGCCATTCCTGAGTCTTAAGGCATGTGCTAAAATTTATGGTAAGTAGCCACGTACGTGAAATTATTTCATATGCGTAATTACTGCATATGCAAAACTTTCAACTTAGGGCTTAGGGATTAGGGTATATAGGGTTTAGGTTTTAGGTATAAGGTCCAATCAAAAATGCAATAGGGCATAAAATAAATGTATTTTTATTATGGATAAAATGATTTGTTTAGAGTTTTAAGAGTTTACGATTTATGGTTTAGGATTTTGGGCTTATATTTTAGGGATTAGGGCATATGATTTATGTTTGAGGGTATATAAAGTATACTCACAGAGGTAATTAGGGCCAAATTGAGCTCTTTGAACTTATTTATGACTATAGAATGTGATTTTGGGCTCAATTGGCCCCTATGTCACCATAGATTGAGTGAATTAGTCAATTGGGGCAATGAGTGATGTAATTTAGGCCAAATTGAGTCCTATGAAAATAATTGAACATTATTGTCAAGGATGTTAATTTTGGATAAATAATTTGGTCTATGGTTTATAATTTATAGATTAGGGATTTTGGGATTAGAGTTGCAGATATATAGGAGATAGGGTTTAGGGTTTAGAGTCTAATCGCAAAGGCAATTGAGGATAATTTGAGCTGATTAAACCTAGATTTGTGACCACAATGTGTTTTTAGGCATAGGGTTTATGTTTTAAGATACATTAGGCCTAATCTTAAAGGTAGTTGGGGCCAATTTGAGCTCCTTAAACCTATTTGTGACTTAAAAAATATGATTTTGGGCTCAATTGGCCCCTACATCACCATAAATTGAGTGAATTAGTCAATTGGGACAATGAGTGATGCGATTTGGGCCAAACTGAGCCATGTGAACCTAATTGTTATTATAAAGGATGTTAATTGCATGGCTAAATCATTTGGTTTAGGGTTTATATTTTAGGGATTAGAGTTTCAAGTATATGCGAGATCTAGGGTTTATGGTTTAAATTCCAATCATGACAGTAATTAAGGACATGTTTAGCTAATTGAACATATTTGGGACCACAATTTTTTTTCAGTATAGGGTTAATGTTTTAGGGTGAATAAGGTCTAATTACAAAGGCAATTGAGGCCAATTTAAGCTCCTTGAACCTATGTATGACTAAATAATGTGATTTTGGGCTCAATTGGCCTCTAAAGAACCACAAATTGAATAAATTAGTTAATTGGGGCAATGAGTGATGTGATTTAGACTAAATTGAGTCCTATGAACCTAATTTTAACTATAAAGGATGTTAATTTCATGGCCAAATCATTTGTTTTAGGGTTTATAATTTAGGGCTTAGGGTTTAGGGATTAAAGTTTTAGGTATATGCAAGATAGGGTTTAGGGTTTAGAATCAAATCATGAAGGTAATTAAGGATAATTTGAGATGATTTAACCTATTTATGATGATAGTGTATTTTTGGGCATAGGGTTAATGTTTTAGGGTGAATAAGGTCTAATCATAAAGGCAATTGAAACCAATTTAAGCTCCTTGAACCTATTTGTGACTATAGAATGTGATTTTGGGCTCAATTGACCCCCAGGTCAACACAGATTGAGTAAATTAGTCAACTGGGGCAATGAGTGATGTGATTTGGGCTAAATTAAACCTATTTGTGACCATAATGTTTTTCTGGGAATAGGATTAATGTTTTATCCTATCTAGATTATTATCTTACATTATCACATATCTCTCAATATTCTAGTGCATTTCTTATATAGCCATCTAAATTATTATCTTACACTATCGTTGCACCACCGATGAAATATCAATAGGATTCTTGCTCTTCCTCCTTAGACTCTCTCGTCTTCCTCATCTAAGTTTCGCTAAAATCCCATTAAGGGTTGTGTTCCTTGTCTAACTCTATTGGGCACACAACAATCCATCAAAGTTTAAATGAGATCTTCTAGATAATTATTATTTTCATAGTTCAAATGTGGCACATAACAACCCATTCAAAGTTAAATGAAATCTTTCTGGATATAAGTTTTTAATTATTATTTTTATTTTATTATTTTAATTATTCTTTTTTTGGGTGATTGTTAACTGAATTTTCTCAAATTTTCAAAAATTTAAATGTTTGAGTTTTATGGCTTCCATAATCTAAAATTATTTATAAATATTTATTTGTATGGATTTTTGCAATCACACACTTTAATCTAGTATCAAAGAATGGACATAAATATTTATCAGAGTTTTTTCAATAAATCTCTTTTGTAAGGGATGAACTCAAAGAAATATGAATGTGCATTTAAATTTCAATGACATTTTTAAATAAAGGTAAAGGTTATAGGTTTTGAAATATCTTAAAGATTTGTATAGAGATGGTTTATAATGAACCAAACTACAAAACAAACATAATGATAACAATAGCAAAAATAGAGGAAGAACACACCAACGATGATTAATAATAGAAATCAATTATCCATCAACAAGAAAAGTAATAAAACATGTCATATATGTCAATGCAATCTATAGCTTCTACAAAACTCAATGACATATCATATATGTCAATGAAATCTATAACTTCTACAAAACTCTTTTAGTTACCCAATACATAATTGAAACAAGTATCATATATATGAAAATATATATATCTTTGAGGTATTTTGTCAACCGCAAGTTGTCATGGCAAGCATATGGAAAATGTTTTATTAAGTGAATTTTTTTGAAAAAGTCCTTTTAAATTTTTTTTGGTATGAGATGTGTGTGATAATGACATAAGAGATAGGACTTTATATTTTAATAAAATGATATATATTATACTAATATATATGTATACTACTATTATATATACATATATATATGTGTTTTAATTGCATATTTATTATATTGATAAGTATACAATTATACACACACACACACACACACACACACACACACACACACACACACACACACACACACACAGACATATACATACATACATACATACATACATACATACATACATACATACATACATACACATATACATATACATATACATATACATATATATATATATATATATATATATATATATATATATATATATATATATATATATATATATATATATATATACATATACATATATATATATATATACATATACATACATATATATACATACATACATATATATATATATATATATATATATATATATATATATATATATATATATATATATATATATATATATATATATATACACATATACATACATATATATACATATACATACATACATACATATATATATATATATGTATATGTATATATATATATATATGTATATGTATATGTATATGTATATATATATATATATATATATATATATATATATATATATATATATATATATATATATATATATATATATATATACATCATTTTATCAAAATATAAAGTTTACATTTCTTGTGATACACACACATTTATTATATTAGTTTTAAAACATAAAGTCATATCACTTGTGCCATATATATAGTATTATTATTATTATATTAATTTTGGTAAAATTATGTATATATTTTATTAATATAGATATATACTAACTATTATTATATTAATTTTAAAACAAAATCATATCTTTTGCACCATATATATAATATTATTATATTAATTTTTGTAAAATGATGTGTATATTTTATTAATATAGATATATACTACTATTATTATTAATATTACAAATAATATATAATAAATATATAATTGAAAAATAAGCATAGGGAAAGCGCAGGGAATTGGGGGGAGCAAAATGGGATCTTAAATAGACATGTTTTTTTTTGAAAAATATGAAATGTTGATTTGTACTTATTATTTGAGATATCTACACTCACAATTTGAAGATGTCATAGGAATATGAATTGTAGCGTTTTGAGTCTAGTTTTTAAAATACTAATTTATTTTTCAAATGGTTAAGTATAATTAGGTCAAAAATTAAAAATTCAAAGAGGTGATACTATTTTTTTTTAAAATAATACTAGATAGTTGTTTGTGTGCCCCACCAATTTTGGAGCATCATTTGCTTTTTATTTAAACCCCTTTGTACAAATATAGGTAAGATCATCTACTTTGTAACCTATATTTTCTTAAAATTAATTAATGAATATTTTATTTTACTAATTTTACAAATCAATATACCTTGAAATATGATCAAAAATGTATATCCGACTATGCATCCCCCTCCTAATTGCCTCAAAAATATCAAAAATTAGATTTTTTTCAAAAATGTGTATATAATTAGGTCTATTTTGCAACCATTTTTTCCCCAATTTGGATCAATGAATGAAAGATACATAAAAAAAAATATGAACATGAATAATCATGGCATATAGCACTACAAAAAACATACTTAGTCAATAAATATAAATAACAATCTTAAATCAATAAAAATATAAAGATAATATATTTAGAAAGATGAGACTTAGTTGATGTTTCAATACTATTTTCAAGGAAAAATTCTATCAAATGGATAATGTCTAGCATGGGCAAAGTTGTATTTTGTTATTATTTGTAGAAAACATGTATTCTCTCTATGTGTGTTGTAGGTCCATCCCTGAGGCTCAGGAATATAATCCATTCATGAGTCTTAAGGTGTGTGTTGAAATGTCATGGTAAGTAACCACATACATGAAATTACTGCATACACAAAACTTCCAACTTAGGGCTTAAGGCTTAGGGCATATAGGTTTTAGGTTTTAGGTTTTAGGTATAAGGTCTAATCAAAAATACAATAGGGCATAAAATAAATGTTGTTTTATTGGGGATGAAAATGATTTGTTTAGAGTTTTAAGAGTGTATGATTTATGGTTTAGGATTTTAGGCTTAGATTTTAGGGATTAGGGCATATGATTTATGTTTTAGGGTATATAAGGTGTAATCACAAAGGTAATTATGGATAAATTGAGCTCCTTGAACTTATTTTTGACTAAATAATGTCATTTTTTGCTCAATTGGCCCCTACGTCACCATAGATTGAGCGAATTTGTCAATTAGGGAAATGAGTGATGTAATTTAAGCCAAATTGAGCCTTATGAAAATAATTAAACATTATTGTAAAAGACATTAATTATGGATAAATCATTTGGTTTAGGGTTTAAAATTTAGGGATTAGAATTTTGGATATATATAAGATAGGGTTTAGGGTCCAATCGTGAAGGCAATTGAGGATAATTTGCGCTGATTGAACCTAGATTTATGACCATAATATATTTTTGGGCATAGGTTTTATGTTTTAGGATGCATTAGGTCTACTTAAAAAGGTAATTGGGGCTAATTTGAGCTCCTTGAACCTATTTGTGACTATAAAATGTGATTTTGGGCTCAATTGGCCCCTAAGTCACCATATATTGAGCAAATTAGTCAATTAAGGCAATGAGTGATGCGATTTGGGCCAAATTGAGCCCTATAAACCTAGTTATTATTTTAGAGTATGTTAATTACATGACTAAATCATTTGGTTAAGGGTTTACAATTTAGGGTTTATGGTTTAGGGATTATATTTTCAAGTATATGTGAGATCTAGGGTTTACAATTTATAGTCTAATTATGATAGTAATTAAGGAAAAGTTGACCTAATTAAATGTATTTGTGACGACAATGTGTTTTTGGGCATAGGGTAAATGTTTAAGGGTGAATAAGTTCTAACCACTAAGGCAATTGAGGTCAATTTAGGCTTCTTGAACCTATTTGTGCTGCAAAATGTGATTTTGGGCTCAATTGGCCCCCAAGTCACAATAAATTGAGTAAATTAGTCAATTAGGTCAATGAGTAATGCAATTTGGGATAAATTAATCCATGTGAACCTAATTATTATTTTTAATTATGTTAATTGCATGGCTAAATCATTTGGTTTAGGGAACTTATAATTTAGGGTTCTATGTAGATATTGGTGTTCATATGGGCCTAAGGACTTTTTGGAAACTAATGTTGTGACATAATACAAGTCCCTAGTGTTGAAAAAGTAAAAATGTAGTTGACTAGGATGAAAATATAAAGTATGTGGCTATCAATGTCATTTTAGCACCCATAAAATGGTTAGTAGACCTAATCATGTGTTGTTGACAAACAATCAAGTAGAATATATTGATAGTCAAGATAATCATTATCATGGATAGAAATATGAATAATTCAAATGGAATAAATATTTTTATCCCCTCATATTAGCCCCTAGATGAATGAGTGGGTTCATAAGCTACTATTTTTAGATGTTTTTGTTGATGTTATCTAATCTTAAACACAATGAGATAGTGCATGTGAAAGTTACATTGTGCAATGGTGAAATAAAATGAGATGATTTATTAATCAAGGATGACATATACAATTGAGAATGCCAAATAAAGGAAGTGAAATGTGTTTTTAGTGTCAATGATGCATAAAGAGTTTAGGATTGGATGTTAGACAATCTTGATAAATGTTTTATGTATCAGGGATACAATAATGAAACTAATGATGATTATGGATAAATCCCCTTCATATTGGGCATCCAAATTCCACAATAGTTGGATTGGTTTTTGAAATATGGAAATGATAGATTATCGATGATGGATTCAATATCTAAAATAAATGGGATCAAGGTATGTATTTAATTCTTTTAATACTAGTAGATGATATAGATCTTTGTAATGTACAAATTGACTCATGTTTTAAATTTTGATGCAGTTTCAATTGTAAACATTATTGGTGTTTGATTCTAGACACTAAGGATTGCCTATAACATGGATCATTATGTCTAATTGATGTACTAGTGACATCACCCAATGGATGTAAATACTTAGACAAAGAGTACACTTAAAAATCAATAGCAGTAAAATAAACACCTTCATGTTAGATGATGACAGTGCAGAGGTTAAATAAGTTAGGTGCATGTTTTTTAATTTGTATAAGCATGATAAAAAATTTATTTTGATGTTCATATATACCATTGTTACATTATATTTAAAATTATTACTAACTTATTTTATTAATCAGGGAAAATTTCAATTGTGGTGTGTATATATGTAGTTGCCATGTACATCATGCATAACTGAAGCATTTGATAGTAAAGGTGACAGAAGATGATGTTAGGTGTGAAATGTTTAGTGAAATAAAATATGAATCAAATTTAACCATTAAATCATACCATTCACATATGAAAAATTATTTCTTGAGTATAATATAGACTTCTACACATCACATGATGGATTTTTTAGTTCACCAACTAACCATAGTTGTTTATATATACTATTGGTGGTTATAAGTAAGTAAGGACAACAAATTTTTTGATACTATAAAGGTTGAGAAAATTAAAAATATTTCATGGGTTAAGAATTTGTGAATTCAAAATTGTCATGTCACCTTTCACATTATTAATAATTGTATAACTTGGGTCTAAATTTTGACAGGTGATACATTCCATTATCAAGTATATATTACAATGGTAGTGATGTCAATGTGTATTTTTCCATTTTAACCCAAGCCTATATGTGTAAACATGATATTAAGGTGGAGTTAATGAGAGAAGAGAGGAGAGGGTGTTGTTCATGATGCAGGGGATAGTAGGAGTGACCCCAACAACAATAGTGATAGAGAATCAAATGTAAAGTTTTTTCCACTTCTATTTTATTTGTTTGTTATTTTTTTCATAGTCTCAATTGACTTGGTTATTTTGAATACACATGGCATAGACAATGGACTAAAAAATGCAAATGAAGGTGAAGTAACTACATGGATATTAGAGGATCAAGGGATGTGTATGTGATTAATAGTGTAATACATCACTCCAATGATATTAATTTGATTTTATATTTGTTGGTATTTTTAATGGGATGTTTTTACTTGTATGAATAGATCATGGTTAATGGAATAAAGGATGAACTAAAAGCCTTGAGAACCAGAGGTTAGAATGTTTTTTAAAGATTATCTCACAACAATAAATAACTGTGGAATTCTATCATTCTTATAAAAGTACCTATAATATGTTTATAATAATGTCAAGAGTAGATAAATATCAAGTAAATTTGGGTTGTAACACCCAATGTCTCAGTTTTTGTAACAAGTGCATGATGGACATGGAAATAACCTTCGTAGAGAAAGAGACTTCATAGAAATGATGCAAAAAAGTGTGACAAACTTGGATGATAGTAAGATAATGTAGTTCACAGTCCTAATTGTATATATTATAAATGCCAAGATTATGCATATATAATTTACTTTATGAAAGAATAAGTTTCCTTGGTTTTTTAGTTGAAACAAGTTATGTTCCTATATTTAGTGACCCTCTAATGCCTTAATCTTACTTGGTGTAGATTATATGGTAGCTTATGAAATGAACATGTAGTCCATTCTAATTTAGAAGTGAGAAAGGGAAGTATTATTATTGAACATGAATGCATATGAAACCCATAATAAAGTCAAACCTTTTGTACATTATTTTAGAATTTTGAATCTTATATTTATAAATATAATTTATGTCCTTCACCTAGGTGATCATTCCTTATATAGTTAATAATTGAGCATAGGTGTTTCATGATAATAAATTAATTAGGCATAGGTGTTTCATGATTCAAATCCTTATTAAATTGGTATGGTTATGGTTGACATGTGTTTCTCTCTAATAGATGAAATGTCTTATGGGGACTAATATTTGGTAGATACCAAACATATCACATCAAATTAAATATTTGTTTCATTTGTGATGGATTTGTGTTATATTATTTTCATAGCAACTATAGTTTCTTAGGATAGGTCTCTTCCTATCCAGGGTGAATACTTTTTCCATTTGGTCAGAGGGAAGAAGTTTTGTAACTAGGGAAATACTCAACTCATATTAAAATAATTAGGGAAAAATAATAATATTTCCTTTCATATTGAAATTGTCCATTGTCTCATTAGCATTTTCTCCTTTGAAAATGATATCATGCCTGCATATAATTTTTTGTGGATAAAAAACATAAATTTATCCTTTATGTGTTATAGATTCCCTTCATTTTTTTCATAATTTCACTAGCATGGAAGTAGATCAAAAAATAGGGTAGCATTCTCATTATGTTCCTCATTTAAATTAACTTAACATTAGATAATTCCATAAGTTTTATTCTCAATAACCCAAGTATGAATTACCATATCTGAAAGGGAGAGCGTCTAATTTAATTGAACATTAGCTTTCTTATTAACACCATCATTGGGGGAGATGTTCTGTATGTTTACTAGCCTATTGTAAAACCTATTTTTAGAGGATATGTAAGTTGTATTTAGTGAGAATGGGCATATGATTTATTCAGTTGTTTCTCTACATTTACCATGGACTTTATGAATTATGATGCTAAGATTTGTATGAAGTTGATTTATAATTTATTTATTTTTTATGTAATTTTGTTTTATGGTGAATTTGGCCCCCTAAACATGAAGAAAAGTAAGGCATTTTATGAAATCAAACTTGCTTAGAGTTTCTCTAATTATTCTATAGTTTTTTTATTTTTGCACGTTACAATGCAGTGTCCCTATGAGGAGAAAACAAATATGTCATTGCAGGAGAAAGGAATGTATGATGAAATAACTTATTTATTCTCTTATAATAACTCTAGTAAAGTTGAACTAGATAAGTGGGGGTGGTAGAGAGAAAAAAATTACTTTCAATAGTTAAATAATACTTTATTTCTATATGGCAAATAGTTTTAATTTTATTCTCCTGAATACAAATGGATATTTTAGTACAATGTTACGTAATGGCTTGTAATTTTATTTCATGTCTATAAAATCATCGTATCATCCTTTGAAAATATATATACATTAGTTAGAGAGAGATGTGAACAAATTTAAGAAAATAATTTCGTTTCAAATGAACTTTAACCTAGGTAAAAGAGAGATCTCAAGTAATCTCACTTTAACTTCATTTTTTATTGCAATAAAAGAAATTTGATACAAAATTGAAAAAAAATCTTGGAGAGAGTGAGCACATAAAATCCAGTGCATGGAAAACTCAGTATTTAATAATATAATTCAACAACCATATAAGTTCAATCTAGCATATACATATGCCTAGATATGACTAAATTGTTGAACCAAATTCAATGGAAAATTGAAAAAAACTCTAAGAATAAAAATATCATAAATTAATATATCTCTATCTATCCTAAATTCTAATGATATTGAAGTGTAAACTTGCCTTGAGAATGATGATCAAATATTGACTTATCTTAGTTTCCAAGGAGAGTTCATGATGGGGCAAAACTTTGTCAATTCATATTATTATAGTCTCTCCTCTCAAATAAAACTAGTTAAATAATAATACAATACTTTATGCCAAGATATTAACACAATAATAATTGGTATTATTTTTGTAAGATTCATCTTGTGATACGTGCTATGGTAAAATTCATTTATACATGTGCATGGTAATTAACACATTTATTGTTTTTATGAGAAAGGCAATCTATTTTTTAGACATAATAATGAAAATACATTTGGAGAGCACCTATATCAACCAATGCCTCATCTAGTGAATCCACTACTAGTAATATGATATTTAGAATTTCTATAAGTTTTATTTAATTATCATGTTTTCATATTTTATTTTGTAAGTTTTTTCCACACAAAATAAACTTAATAAATGTTATAACTACATGAGTACCAGGGGATTCAATATGAACTTGACAAAAAGTCTCAATACATCTGCAAGATAGATGTTGAAGTTTAGTTCAACATGCTATTGTTAAGTCATTTTAGCCATTTTAGCTTAAATTTTCAATATGTGTTGAAAGGGAAATTAATCAATGATGAAAGAAAGCGAATGAAGGAAAGGAACATAAATCTAAAGCTATCAAATCTAAATTTGTACAGCTTCAACCTAATAAATATGGCACCTAAATAATATAACTTAACCCTAAAAAAAAAGACTAAACCCCATTAATTACTTGAATTTAGCACTTGTGATTTTTAAAGGCTTCTTCCCATGCTTTCACATAGGATATTGACTTATATAGAGTGGAAAATATAAGTAAAACTGTAGAGGTTACTTTATTCGATGTTTTTCACCATAATAAGGATGAATAAGGATCAATAACCAAGACAATAAGAATGTATTCAAAGACAAGAGGAAGAGGATGGGTGTATGAATACACTATTGATGCCTTAATCAATAGTGAAATAAATTAAATGAATTTAGGGAGCATAAATCTCAGGATATCAAATCTCAAGTTGTATAAATTAAACCTAATAAATATGGCACCAAAATACTAAAGTTTAACCTATAGAAAAATTAAATAGAAAACCATGAATCCTTACCTCCATTAGGATCCATGTGATTCATTGAAGTGTTCCATTCCTTTCCCACCCTATTCCTCTTCCTCAAATCAGATTCCATAGACATCATTGAACTGTTGTGTGAGTTTCCTGAATAAATAAAGACAAAATTGAGAGAAGTAGAGGGAAAGTTTTTTAAAAAAACACATGATGCCTTCCTTAAAATCTTGCACAAAATCCTATGGAACACTTAATCCCACCATGATTACTTGTTTAAATACATTGAGACATGCGAACATGAAAATTGATATTTTTAATATTCATTAAATAATAATATAAACATGTGAACATGGTTGATTACATATAAACCTTATTACATGTCAACATAATTACATCGTTATATATCATACATATCAACATGATTACTTAAGTACTTGTGAACATCATTGTATCATTTAATCATGCAAAGTATTGTAATACATCATTAATTATAATATTGACCACTACATCATTACTTACAATGTACATAAATGAAACATTTCTTATCTAGGAAAATAAATAAATGAAACACTTATATTGAAACATTGTGCTTAAGTAATATCTATCATTATGATACACATCATGTCCAAGTATATGTTGAAACATCATTTCCAAGCTACTAGATGCAAAGTAATATCCATGTTCATGGCATGTCCATGAAACACCTTCTTGAGGACAAGCAAGTGAAACTGGATAAATAATCAAAGTGAGTATTTTTCACCTTGTCATGAAGACATCTACATTTGAAAATTTCAAGGTTACTAAAGCACAAACAAAAATAAAGGCTAAGACATCTACATTAATAAAAAACATAATTTTCTAAATAAAAAGTAAATTAATTATTGATTTAAATAAGTTAGTCTAGCTTATATGCAATCATTGATACTCTAGTGTGATCCTTCACACTACACCTTTGCTTAAAGAATATTCAAGAAAATATTTTTCTAAAGGACTAGTTACATCAGGGAAAAATGAATTTTCTATTGATCAAATCCAAGACCAATAAATTATTAACTACATCAGGAAAAAAATGATGAAATGTGGTGTCATGTCAAGTTAAATAATTTTCATGGAGGTAAAACCATTAAATAAACAAAACCATAACTAACATATGACATAATGAGTGGATATCATACCAACAACAAATGGCTCATAATGATTTCAAAAACATCACCTCTTCTTCATCCAAATCCTAAAGGAAATTACAAGCTAGAACATAATCAAAAAGAAAATATGGAAGGGTTTAACAAAAAATAAAGGGAACTGAAAATGAAATCCATCATGAGAAAATTTGATGACTTTTTTACATTTCTATGAGATGTTTCAATGTTGATATCACTAAGGAGATAAATTACATTTGACTAGACATTTTTTACAATGTGTACTCCTTAGTTTTAGCAAAGGGTAGTGGCTCTGCATTCACATACATAGTGCTTTGAATAGTCAAAACATGATAGATTTTTAGGGTTGGAAAACCATGGAAATTTTAGCCCTGATCAACAGAGAATATGGTGATTTTTGTATCCATCTAACCTTCAGTGTCCAATCAAACATTGTCATCAAGGTGTAAATATTTTTTTATATGGACCAATAATTATAATCAATGTCAAGGGTGTCAACGGTCATATCCTCTTCATCATGTTGAACTTATTCACTCAAGACTACAAGATCTGGTTTTCTCACATCCTCCATGACATTCTTCTACAAAGGATAAGTTTAAAAATAATTATAATAGCAACATGTTTGGAAATATTAATTGAGTTTACTTACCAAAATCATCTCATCATCACCAAAAAAATTTATCTTTTTTACCCTCATAAACCCTTTTCCCTTTCTATGAAAGGTACTCCCTCAAGGTAATGTCATCATCTTCACTAGAATGGGTGTAAGGGTTATGTATATCATTTTCCTATGAAGGTTGTGAAAATGGAAAATGTGTTATTCATAAACATAATATGACCTAAAAACTTGCATGTGAACTATTCAACACATTGCATCTCACTTGGAATTGATAATCATTTACACCATGCCCTTGCTCCACCCTTATTCTTTCTTTCCTTGTTTATCTAAAATTATTTATATGCCTTATTAACACATGCATTCTTTGTTCAATGTATTTAATTGAATCATATGCACTCATTTGTTCATTGATAGCCTTTAAGGATATCTAACTCAAATTAGTTTCTTGAAAGACATTCTCTCTACCCATCCATGATATTTATAGTCTATGCCTTTTGATGAGGATCTAATATTTTACCATCTAGTACATTAACCTGAATTATATTTGTTTTAATGTGTATGTCATTATATTTGGATATTTATTTTCAATACCTACATGACCTAGAGGCATCCTTAGAATAGAATTGTCTATCATGAATCTTATACTGATGAGTCTTGAGTCTATTGAGTGACCAAAATATACCATAACCCTCAACAAAAAATGTGTTGCATTAGTGTAGCAGACAATGATGCAAATCCTACTTATCAATACCCATTTCAAAAGTTTTATATTCACCCAAAAATTATCATTCAATAAATAATCATGATGTTAAAAGCCTTAAAAATTTATTAAATCAACAAGAATAAACAATCATCCTCGAAAATAAGAAAGTGTGCTTACATGTTTTGGTTCCTCTTATTTTGGATCATATTTTGAGGTGTATGAAAGCTAATCATTATCATCTTCATCATCGAAATCCTCATAAGCATCATCATGAGGGTCAATAACATCCTCCTCAACACTGTCCTAATCCACCTCCTCCTACCACAATGGTCAATATATACATGCCAATCCAAAAATATATAAAAAATGTACATGAGCGTATGATGGAACAAAGAAGAATTACAACCAAATATTAGATTTATGTGGATAAGCTAATCATGATGATCATTACTACCCTCATCACACTTGTTTCACTCAGTCTCCTCTTACAAAAGTATAGAAGAATACATAAAATATCATAAAGTAGATGCGAAGTGGCCAAATGATAGATATTATAGAAAAATATAAAGAATATTACATTTAACATGGCCAATATATCTATAATTATTAAATATACCTATGATGACCCCTTTTCTAAAACCCTCTTTGGAAAATGATCAAACAACCACCAAGATTTCATTTTTTGGGATATTGATGAATGAATGACTATAACGTAAAATGTTGTTTCTCCTAAAACAATCAATGTAAGTAACCTCTAGTATTTTCTCGATGTGAAAAAAAATGGATCCCAAGTGATAAAATGTATATTATTTATCAAACAAATTGAACTTAATAACATTTACCATGGGAAAGAGAGACAACACCAAAAAAAAAAATACTTGTCCTGACCCAGTGGGAATCCCACCCCTATTGGTGGATGCAACATCTAAAACCCTCATTGGAACATTTTCAATTTGAGACAAATGTCTATACTCGAGGCATGCACATAATGATGACTAGTTATTGATTTATTTCTCCTAAAACAATTCATATAACAAGTCATTAGTATCAAACAACTTGAATCAAACAAAAAATTTCCCATTCATCGGTTATAGATAAAATTGTATACGATGAGCTCTGAATTAGAAAATATTTCTTGTAGGACATCATTTACTTATTTTAATCCATCATAAATCTAAAAAAATAAGAAGGTAATCATTAGAAATGTAAAACTTAGACTATTGGAATTGGTATGAGATAGTTGTGAGATGTTTTCATACCTATAGTATATGTTTTACAAGTATGTTTAAATTATTAATGGTGGTATGAACATATAATATAACATGTTAGTATTTGTATACAACATCCAACATATAAAAAAATGTCCATGAAACCTCATGTAGTCTTAAAATACCCATGTGCAACAAGGTTATTTATTGATCATGGAAAACTATAATACATTGTCTATAAAACCCAAGCCTTATCCATAAATCACATTCCATATATTCAATTATAGAATTTGAAAACCCTCATCATCAAAAAATATGAACTCAGTATAGGATATGGCATTGATGAACAAAATATGATATGCAAAATACATCATGAACAACAATCCAAAATATGATTTTACAACAGGCTTCTTTTTTCCCCGTGGAAAACTATATGCAAAATTATGAGCATAAACATATCTAATGTAATGGTTTTTACATATCTCTTACCCATGGAATTTTTTAAAAAAAATTAGGAGCATAAACATAACATGCTTCAATTGCATTAGCCATAATGGAATGGTTCATAGATAAGATCTCTAACCATTTCATACACATATATAGCCAATATGTTAGTCCAATGAATCATACCATATCTATTATAATAAAATGAATTTCATTATCCAATAAATCATATCTCACATATGATCCAGTTTGATGTTTTGGTGTGGATTTACATTCACAATTAAAATGATTTAGTATGAAGTTTATCACATATTAATTAGGTCTATAGTTTAACATGGATTTGAAATAAATTACTATCATTAACCATTTAAGCATATACCAATAAAATTTAACCCCTTGTATATATTGAATTATATAACATCTATAAATTAAAAATGACACTCGAAAATCTCTTTTAACCCCTTATTTTATTGTTTGC